>RYFJ01002683.1:0-200011 GCA_003991445.1 Oryza meyeriana var. granulata | reverse complement strand
ATGTGTGGGTAATTAATAATATATATGTATGTAGTATGTATTATTTATGTATGTATGTATCTATATGACTATCGGAATTATCCCAAAAATGCTGAATATTTCTATAACTTTTCAATTCAGAAATATTCCTTCGAATTCCTAACTTCCAATTCGCAATTTGAGTTTCGAAAAAATTCCCTCCCTTTCCGTTCCCCATCTTGCTTGCTCCTTGATTTTTCCCTTACTCCGTTCATCCTCGCTCCCGGCTCCTCTCTCCTCCATCTCCCCCTCTTGCTCTCCTGTTCTCCTCTCGGCCATGATCTAGGGCTAGCGCCAGTACATGGGCCAAGCCTCCTCGCCTCGCCCTCTCCTCGGCCCATCCCGTGCCCCCGCCAAGCCATTCCCAGTCGAGCTCGCATACTCGCCGAGGTCGCCACGCGGCCCGTTGCCGAGGCCGAACTCCAGCGCCCGCGCCCCTGCTCCTAGTCCTCCCCCTATATATACCCCCACGCCCCGCCCACCCCGCCCTACCCGCCCCTCTGCGCCTGCCCGCCGCTACTCCCTGCGCCTCCACTCTACTCCGCCACGCCGAGCCGCCGTGCCCTGCATCTGGCCCACCGCCTGCCCTGCTTTCGCGCCTCCTGCTTCCCGCACGACCGCCCAGCCTAACGTCTCATCCACCGCTGAGCTCCAGGTCCCATCCTCGACATCGTTTTCTCTCCTCACGTCACCTCTGTTCTCCTCCTCAAATCGACCATTCACCGCCTCATCTCTGTCCCCCGCTCTGTCCGCCTCCCGTGTCGTCTCCTCGTCGCTCTCCCCCATCATCCCGTTCCATCGTCACCGTTGCGCGAGCTTCTCACCGTTCGGTTCCGGTTGTCCATTGCGGCCACGCTCCACCGTGACTCTGACCAGTAGCCCTACTCCGCAGTATTCCCCTGAAGGACTGACAAGCTGACCCCACCGGCTCCCTATCTTCTGAGACAACATAAGGGGCCCCATGTTAGAATCCCGGAACAAATCTCACGCCGATTAATTTCATTCCCATCGACGCTACAACCTTCATTGAAACCCGAAGCAAACGCAGCCGTCAATCCTCCGAGATTGAACCCCAGCCTTTAGACCTCTTTAATTCCTTGATGAAACATGTCAGCCCTTAGCCCAATGGTTGCTACCTCTTAAAGGCCACCTCATCCCCACTTCTATGTGAATCCTAGGCATTAGTCCACCTCAGCATCTCCTTCCAAGACCAATCCAACATGAGCCTATCCGAAATATGACCCCACTTCAATCCCCTTTTAAAATTATATTAATTCCGAAATCCAGAGAATATTCTTAGGAATATTTTTTCCTTTCTTTGATTATTCTGAATCAATCTTCTGGAAGCCATAACTTTCCTGTCCGAAATCATTTCGATCCGTTCATTCTTCCTAAATTTCAATTGAAAATAGACTCTACATGTGATGACTTATAATTTTTAGTTGGATTCTAGGATTTTCCTTATTGGTGTAGGCTATATCGCCGATTCAGAAGAAACGAAGCTGTGGAAGATTCGGAAGATATTGAAGCGTTCTTTGCAAGCAAGTCAACACCAACTCCTTAGCATGTCATCCCATTGCAAATTATCTGATTTTAACTTATTCATACAACACTGTTGAATTCATTACTGTGTGTATTTATTATTATCCCAGATTCCTTGCTGAGTGCCTGAATATATTTACAGTACCTTATTACCCTGGCAATTAATACGACGAGCTGGAACATTTAATGAGCTAGTAATTATTTAGGATCTGCTAGCCATGCCAGAAACTGTTAGCCATTTATGTGAATAATAAATTCACTATTGATAATTAATGACTTGGTTATTGTTTCACTACCACGTGATGGTAATTAATTGTCCTAACTTAAAACTGACAAATGTGGGTGACACCAGGATTGTGAATTTAATGGTGCTCTATAGTTAAGGACCGACCCCTGTTCGATTGACTACTTTGCGAAGCATTTCCATACTAACCACAACCGAATAGCAACGCTGATCCAAGTTACGAGTTCAATAGAGCACCCACGCCTGTTGTGCTGATCAATAAATCTCCATGTTGTGCCAATAATCCATGTTTCAGACATTGAACCGTCTCCCTATGGTCCGATCCCGTTCCTCCAGAACTTGTTCAGCGCACTGTCTTGCGAGGTACGTCAATGTCTTTCAGTTTCCCCTATGCATACCATGGTCGATTCCAGGCTTGGAACAATTTGGAATCGCTGTGAGTAAAATTACACCTCTACTAAGTAAAACTATTCAATAGCCTGCCCAGTGGTCAATGCGGCGCCTAGAAAAAAAATGTTTCTTATTACCCCACATCACTCAATAATGTGATAATCATGATCTTGATAGCCTCCAGTTTGCGAGGATATGGTTGGCCTGAACTCGTTGGAAGCCCAGTTCAGTGCGTGATCTAATATTACTATTAATTAAAACTAGGTTTTGATGCTTTTAAATGCCAAATATTTTTAAATGTTGTTTACGCAAATAAGCCATACTATCCTTCCTTGTATTTCTGTACATACATTGAATTTCTGAGATTCGTTGATTACGGTTGGGCTCAGTTCTTCATACTAAATCATACAGAAGTGAAAGCTTACGAGGAGAGACAGTTTAGTTGCTATACCCCATTGATGCCTGTCGTGCTGACTAGTTGCCTTCCGCTACTTCTATGTTATAAGACTAAGCCTCGTTTATATTATCTATTACGTTTTGTTCAGTTTATCAAATTATCGATGTGTACCTCGGCTAATTCCTACAAAGAATTTACCCAATACTTTGAAAATTCTAGAATTCTAGCTACAATATAACGCTCTTAACCATCCACACTACGCTGAGATCACCTACCCGATGGTAGGCGCCACCATGGGACAAGCTACAACCTGCGCTATGTGATCCAAAACTGATCAGCACCTAACCCACCGACCCCAACTCCCATCATCCTACCTCTTCATCGAGCCTAGAGAGGCAAGAGCTACACTACAAAGCCCTAACGTTGCCCACAACTGCGACTTGGTAAAGACGGTCTTTTCAAGGTTCCACAAACCCTTTAATTGCGGATACTGTGTGAACAACAAAACAGCAGCTCATAACCCACCATTTGCACAACTTTAGTTATTCACATTAACCTACAGTCAAGTCCATCATCTCGACACAGGTCGAACAATATAATAGGAATAATTATCCTAGTTAGCATTTGGACTAAAAGTGGCTAAGCAATTCCTAATCCAAAACCTATCAAGTTAAATACCAATAATACAAAATTGATACTCGAACTAGGCTCTAACATAAAGATAGGACCAGACCCATATCCACCATGAAATAATACAAGAACATGCAAGTTATATTTAACCAAAACAAATAATGCATAAAAATGGATACAACAGAGCTAATAGAAGTACTTGCCTGCTTCTACACCTGCAACTCTGCTACAACCTCGTAATAGACCGGAGACAAAACGATTTTTTCTAGCGACAATCATAGGCAAAAACAACTAAAACAGTCTTACATAGACCACAATAAACAACAACCTAAACCTATTTTTAAGTTCTTGGTATTTTTCAGATTGAATGCAATATTTAATGACTTAAACGAATTTAAGATTATCAGAATTTAGAAGATAATTATGTTTTACAATACAACAGTTAAACCTTATTCAATTATTACGCATTTAAATCACTTTATGGCGTTCAGTCCAAAACATAGTGCCGACAGGCAAGGCCCACCCTCCGTATGACCCAGATGGCAGGTACGGTGACTAGTCCACCGGGCTAGGCCATAACCACTGGCTACACGACTGCATCCACGGCAGACAATCATTCACTTCCACAACGTGACCAAGACGCCACCCGCTTCCAAATCTACCCTGGCAGATCGGCACCGGCTGCGGGCAAAACGGGGTATGGCTCCCTGCCAGCCGCACCGGTGTGCGCACGTGCCGCGGGCCCGTAAGGTGACCAACCGCATCGAGAGTCACTATCACGAAGGAGACGGACATTGTCCTCACAGTTCCGTGGTGAGTGCGGAAGACGTCGCTGGACTGCGGCACCACAAGACGTCACTGATATCGGTCGAAGAGCACACCTGCGACGCAACATAGAGTAGCGAAAACGCTTCGACAGAACACGGAAGAAACTGCCGAAGCAACAAGCGATGCTTACCCAAGCTATATACGGGAACACTGCTCCAATGGCTAGCTTGCGAAAAGTGTGCGAGTTCCTCCATGCGAAGCATCTGTCGGCGCACGGCTGGTGGGCTGGTACCAATGATGGCACACTGGCCTTACTTAGAGCTCAGCTTGAGTTCATTCAGGTCCCACGAGGCCAAGTGAGGAATGAGAAGAGGAGGCACGAGGAGTTTTTTTATGCCTAGATAAACATGGCCAACGTGCGTTCAACACCCGATCTGGCACAGCCGCTACAAACGGCACCAAGGCGTGCCCAGGAAAATAGCGAACTGCTTCCTCGCGGAACGCGCAACCTATTACGTCCCAACGTAGCACTGTATCCACGAAAATCACAGCATCATACAGAACCTTTAAAAATTAAATAACATATACCTTAACTTACCCGGGGGTACTGCGGAGCAACCGCGAACAGCAACGAACAGACAAGGAGCGGAATAAGTCCCAAAACACACAGGCATATGGCTATTCCAACTAAGACAAATCCTAATCTTCACTTCACATAAAACTCCACATCCGCTTCCATTCAGTAAATATATATAGAGCAGGTGTAGACTTACGTACTCAGCAAGCAGGGAATTTAGGTGTGTTGCAACTTCAAAAAAAGCTGAACATTATAAATCCATTTTATTGAATTCTTTTAGAATCTATTGTGCTTCTCAACAATCAGGGCAAGGTGAGTCTCGTCGATCGGAGTGAAAGAACATCAATCTTTATTTCCTCCAAATTTTCACAATCTCAATTTCACATCAACGGATCTCAGAGCCAAAATATTTCTCCGAATATTCCTGAGTCCTCGTCTTATGGAGAGTCAAAGCCATTTCAGGACCTCCATTATATCAGTTTATAATCCTGAGAATTTCCAACTTGGCCCCTCTCTACCAGTTGAGCGCTCCACCCCTTATGATCAACTCGTAATGGTTCACCAAATCCAGATTTATCAATGCATGAACTACTTCATTAATCATCTCTTGAATGCTTCTAACGGAGTGAACTTGCACCATGTATGGCTCGATTCGCCAACTAGAAACAAGGTTTGGAATTGTGACTTCTGAATCGCCCTTGATCGTCATACCGAAAATTCTTAGACAAAGCTTCTAAAATTGAGCAATGTCTCTGCTCCACTTGTTCTTTGTCTTCGTCAAGTCTTCCATGGACTGGATCACGTGTTTGTGCTACCTCCTTCCAGCATTGTCGAAGTTCTGGTCCCACCAGGCGTGCAAACAACGTGTGACCTGAAAATCACTGCAGCATTGAGAACGAGCGAGGATCTGGTTCGGTCACTATACGCAAAGCCTGGGAGATCTGCTAGCTCCAGGCAATGGGCCTAAAATTGAGGTTCGCCGGCGTGCCAGTCCAATTTACCCAGCAAATAACAAGAGAGAAAAATATTATATCACTTATCAATCGGCCAAACTCCGAACAGACTCCTTCCAGCCGATGGCGATGGCACTTGGTAATCTGCTAGAAAGAAACCATAATAAAAAGATAGAAAAAACCAGCGATTTCCTCAAGTCGGCTGCCTAACTACCAACTAGCATGTTATCGCTAAAGAAACCAAAACGATTATAAATGAAAAAACAGCCGACTACCAAGAGAATATGTGCATCGGCTGAGCCATGATATGATAGATAATCAAATAATAATCAGACAATGTATCGGCTTATCTGAGTAAAAGAAAACTTCTCGGTAGCACTCCGATAAAAATTATCGCAAAACACCATCGCCTAACTAGATAAATCATCATATCAATCTAGTAGGTCAAACTTAACTGAAAGTAGCACAGATAAATAATATAAAGAACCTCAATGAGGCGCGATAATCTAATGCAATCTGCATGAACTATATGATAACTATCGCTATACATTCCATAAAGACGCTGCATAAAATCTCTATCAACCAGCAGAAAACTTACGCACAGTTTAGGTAGTCGAACCAACAGTAGCACAAACTACATAAATTACACCCAAGAAGCTGATAATAACGGCACGCGTGATTGATATATCACTCGCCTTAAAATCAAACAACTAAACGGATCAGTCTGTCGGAGGACGAAGCCCGACGGCGGGAAGTCGGGAAGACCCCTTGAGGTTCGGCCAGGGGAGCTGTTTCTCAGGCGTACGAGGCGTTGGAGAAGACGAGAAAAACCGTGGCACACAGAGAAGACGGGAGGATTTATACAGGATTCGGGCCGCCGGATGCGTAATACCCTACTCCTGTGTGTATGGCTAGTGGGAGAATGAATACGGTTACACAAAGTAGCTCAGTCGGAACTGAGGAAGTAAGAACAGTCGTTTGAGAATGAGGTAAAGTCGGGGAAGCTCGGGTCTAGTCAGAGTCTGAGCTCGGGGTTCCTAATGCTCAAGCTTCCTCTTTTTTTTGGTTCGGTGGCCTGGATCCTCCTTTATAGATTAGGGGAGTCCACAGTGCCAGAATACAGAGAGAGAGCTTTTCCGGCGAGCTCTCCTGGCACACGTCTGCCTACGACGCCTATCCGGAGCTGTTGCTGCTGTGGGCGGCTGGAGCACCTGCATGCCAGCAGCCGCCTGTTGCGCCACGCCTGGAGGAGCCCCTGTCGGGTGCTGCGGGCGGCTGGTCTGGTCGCCTGGTCGCCACACACGCCCGGAGGCGGCGCCTCCGGGCACGGGCGGCACTCGCCCCGGGCCGGAGGAGGCGCTCCCGGACGGCCCGCTCCCGGGCGGCACTCGCCCGGGGCCGGAGGAGGCGCGTCTGGGCACGGACGACCGGCGGGAGACACGGCCTCCCTGCCGGCCGCCGGTCGTGCAGGATATGCCCCCGGAGGAGCCGATGTGGCCGGAGGAGGCGCTCCCGGACGGCCCGCTCCCCGGGCACTCGCCCGGGCCGGAGGCGGACGCGGTCCGGGCACGGACGACCGGCGGGAGACACGGCCTCCCTGCCGGCCGCCGGTCGTGCAAGATATGCCCCCCGGAGGAGCCGATGTGGCCGGAGATCCACGCGTCCCCGCAGGCTGTGGGACCCCCAGTCCCATTTCGCCGACAGTGGCCCCTGGCCCTGTTGCTCGGCCGGGATCCACTCCGGCCAGGAACAGGGCCATGTCTTGAAGAAATGAGGGGACGCTGGGTCCGCCTGGTTCGCCATGTACTGACGTAGCTTGACGATTTGTTGACTTAGATGCGATACGTACCCGGCACCCGGGCTGAAAACATGGAACGAAGTGTTGAGGAAGGCCGGCGGCAGCGGTCGCGATGGCGCTGCGGCAGCTCGCCGCCCGTGCTGTCGCCACCGAGTTCTTCGTGGCGACCGCTGTCAGGAGGCCGCAAAGGCAGCAGAGAGGTGCGCCGGTCCGATAAGGCGCCACCGAATCCGCCGCCAACGAGTTCTCCCGCGCCTGACCCGAGAGGGAGGCATGGGAGAAGGAAACGCTCTCCCGGGGGAATGCATACGGGCCCAAGAGGCCGGGCTCGCGTCCCGGGGGGTGTGAGTTCGCCGTGCGCGAGGAAGTCGCGGTAGTTCGCGAGGAAGTCGCGGTAGTTCGCGAGGAAAACGCGGGAGGCCGTGGTCGACCCGCCCCGGAGGCAGGGTTCTTCGACCGCGGCGACCGTCTTGTAGAGCTGATGCTTGACGAAGAGGTTGAGGAAGACGCCGGTTTCCTTCTGACGCCATGCGTGGGCGCCTTCGGGGCCCGGGGGCCCTCCATGCCCCCGGGCGCCCTTCTTCTGTCGTCGTCCAGGGTCCGGTCCGAAGGAGGCTAGCGACCTCTCCCCGTGCGACGGCGTCTCCGGGTCTCGCTCGTGCTTGCGCTCTGGTTTTGCCTGCCTTGTACAAGGGAGACATTTGTATATGTATACGATTATGTTTATATTTTCGTACCTTGGTTTATTGTGTTGTTTGGAGGTCGCTGGTGTTCGGGGGAGGAGCTCAGACTCGCTTCCCTCGCGAGCCTCAAGGTCGGGAAACGGCATGCGCTCGGGACCCGGGGGCTCCGGCCAGCCTAAGATATGTGTCCGGGACCCGGGGGCCCCGGACCGAAATACGGTTTTGATGTAAGCCGGGTTCCGGGGGCCCAGGCTTGAATATGGAATGTGAGACGACCTTCCAGAGTTCCAGACGCATTCTTGCTGGGGCGGTGCTGTCGGGGCACCGTGGCCGGTCCTGGAACCTAGGCTGCACATACAACGGGGGAAGAATACAAATTGAGCAATATGTAAAGGTGGATAAGGTGACGTATCTGGGCATTGCGGAGGGTGTCGTGGCACT
Source organism: Oryza meyeriana var. granulata (assembly GCA_003991445.1). Classification (NCBI taxonomy): domain Eukaryota; kingdom Viridiplantae; phylum Streptophyta; class Magnoliopsida; order Poales; family Poaceae; genus Oryza; species Oryza meyeriana. The sequence continues at coordinate 191,570 of RYFJ01002683.1, read as the reverse complement.
GCGAACACGGTCCCGGGGCCGGGAGCGTCGCTCGTCCCCGGAACGTCGGAGTACCGGACTGACTCGCCCGTGAACCATCGTCGCGCCCGGGTCCCCTTTCGCGGGGCCTGAGCAGCCGCCTGCCCCGGGTGCTTGGTCCGTTGACGGCTGCGAAGGGCCCGGGACGAGTCTGGCGGGACGTCTCGAGTGCGTAGTTTCGACTCCTGTCCTCCGGGTCCGGGGCCCTCCGTGCCCCCCGGGCGCCTGTGGCCCTGGGAGCGCCGCGGACCCGGGAACGAGCTTTGGCCGGAGGCGGGTCGTCAGGCAGCGAAGCGTCTGGTGCCTCGCCGGTTGCCGGGAGGAGCCGGCCAGGCCGGGCTCCGCAGCCCGCGTCGAGGTTCGGAAAGCCTGCCTAAAACTTGCCGGGGATTGGTGTAATCTGCACACGATGAATTGTGAGAGTATTTGGCTCGCTCCCTTTGCCCCACTCCATGCTACGAATCGTACGGTGTCGATCATCTCCCGAACGGGCCCTTTAGAGCCGCGACCGTGCGGAGGAAAAGATCACGTATAACCATTTTACCCCCTACCTCCGGAAAGAAACCGACCCCGAAGCTAGCCAAGTAAGGCGCCGGAGTCACCGGGACCCGGGGCGCCTCCCGGAGGGCGCCCTTAGGTCCCCGCGAGCTCGACAACGTCTTGAAACCTAGCACGTCGGGATGCGTTACTCGTCAGTAGGGAACTGATGGTAATGCGCGAAACCCCAGCTGTCGCACGGCGCGCGGCCCGAATTATGCCCCCAAAGGAACGAGACAGCCACGAGCTCAACACATGGAAACAGACCCAAAAGGACGACACCGGGAAGGATATTAAAAAGCTATATACGAAGAGCGAATACGTATGGGGCCCCCGGCCAGCGCCGGTATTGGAAGAAACCGGCGCTGGCCCAAGCCTGCCGTAACTTACAGGATATGCTTATGGATAAAACTTGCGAAGATGTTCGATATTCCAGGATTGGAAACGGGGGTCCCATCCTCCTGGCCCAGTCTTACCGAGCCCGGTCGGGAGACACCCGATCACCAGGAAGGGGCCCTTCCCATATGGGAAAGCTTATTCTTCCCGGCACGTGTAAAGGGCACGGCGGAGGACTAGGTCCCCGACCTGGAGTGATCGGGCCCGAACCTTGCGCTGGTGATAGCCGTCTAAGGCTTTGCCTGGTAACGGGCGACTCGGAGCGAGGCGCGTCGTCTTCGCTCCTCGAGGAAGTCGAGGTTGTCGAGCTGCATGTTGTCAGTGGTCGATGTTGTCGCTGTAGCGCTGTACCCGGGGGGAGCGAAGGTGAGTTCTGGATGGCAGAACGGCCTCGGCCCCGAATACCAGGAAGAACGGGGTCTCTCCGGTCGCCCGGCTCGGTGTGGTACGATTGGCCCACAAGACCGCTGGGAGCTCGTCGATCCACTTGACACCGTGTTTCTTGAGGTCGTTGTAGGACCTTGTCTTGAGGCCCCGTAGGATCTCAGCGTTTGCCCTCTCGGCCTGCCATTGCTGGCAGGGTGGGCAGGGGAGGCGAGCAGAGCTTTGATGCCGATGTCGGAGCAGTATTCGCCGAAGAGCTCGCTCGTGAACTGCGTGCCGTTGTCGGTGATAATGCGGTTGGGGATCCCGAAGCGGCTGGTGATTCCCCGGATGAACTTGAGCGCTGAGTGCTTGTCGATGTCGATTACGGGGAACGCCTCCGGCCACTTCGTGAACTTGTCGATGGCGACATAGAGATGCCGATAACCCCCGACTGCCCGGGAAAGGGCCGAGGATATCGAGTCCCCAGACCGCGAAGGGCCAGGACAGGGGATCATCTGGAGTGCTTGCGCCGGCTGGTGGCTCTGTTTGGCATGAAAAACTGGCACGCGCGGCAGCGCTGGACGAGGTCGAATGCGTCCTGCAAGGCCGTGGGCCAATAAAATCCCTGCCGGAAAGCCTTACCGACCAGCGATCGAAATGCGGCGTGACTGCCACACTCCCTTTCGTGATGTCGGCGAGGATCTCGACTCCGGAGAGCTGCGCGGAACGCACTTGAGAAGACGCTGTTGGCGCCGCGCCGGTAGAGGTCCCCTTCTACCAGGACATAGCGCTTAGATAAGCGGAGCGATCCTTTCTGCTTCCACATCGTCTTCGGAGATGTGCTCGGAGAAGATATGCCCGGATTTCGTCCATCCAGGAAGGCGCGTTGGATCCGGCCGCGAGGACCAAATCCTGGGGCCGGGACGCGTGCCAGGCTCGGACCCGGGCTCAGGGGCTGAGCCCGAGGTCCCGGGTGAGCGCGCCGAGGGTCTCGAGGGCTTCCTGGAAAACCCCCGAGGGGACTGACGCCCGCGAGGAAGCCAGCCTTGAGAGCTCGTCGGCGGCTCAGGTTGCAACTGCGAGGGACGTGGCGAAGCGTAGAGTCGTCGAAACGGCGCTCAAGCCTCCGCACTTCGTCTACATATGCGCGCCAACTGGGGATCCAGGATCTGGTACTCCCCAGACACCTGGTTGATGACGAGCTCGGAGTCGCCTTGCGCGCACAACCGTCGCACCCCGAGGGCGATCGCGGCCCGGAGGCCGGCGAGAAGGCCCTCGTACTCGGCCATGTTGTTGGTGCTCCGAAGTTGAGGTGGATGACGAAGCGGAACTCATCCCCGGCGGGCGATACGAGGACGACCCGGCCCCGGCGCAGGGGCGACAAGCCCGCCGGCGCAGGAGCCGTCGGAAGTTCATTATCCAGTGGAGGCGCAAGGTCGGGCGCAGCTCGGGGGCCGGGAATCCGGCGTCCAGCACAGGATCCGGCTCGGGCCCCGGCGTCCACTCCGCAGAAAATCCGCCAGGACTTGGCTTTTGATGGCGTGGCGCGCTTGGAAGTGGAGGTCGAACTCGGCGAGCTCGACCGCCCACTTAGCGACGCGGCCGTTCCCTCCCGGTTATGCAATATCTGCCCGAGGGGAAGGATGTGACTACGGACACCTTGTGCGCCTGGAAGTAGTGGCGAAGTTTCCTGGATGCGATGAGAAACTGCGTAGAGCATCTTTTGCGCCTGGGGATAGCGCGATTTGGCGTCACGGAGTACCTCGCTGACGAAGTACACCGGCTTCTGGTGCGTATTTCCCGACGCCGGCCCGGCATGGGCCGGGGATCTGGGCTCTGCTCCCCCCGGGGGGGCGAGCTCTCGCCTATGGAACGGCACGGAGCTGGACCTTGGGGCCCCGGGTGCAATGTTGGACGGTTCCGGGCGCCGCGTCCCCGGGCTCGCCCTCGCCTTGGCGAGGCTGCCCAGGTTCGGGCTCCCACGGGTGGCGGGCCCGGAGGTAAATCCCGGGTTTGCACGCCTGCTGGCAAGGGGCGCTCGAACGACGAGCGCCGCGCTTACCACCTGCGGGGTTGCCGCGATGTAGAGCAACAAGGGCTCGTCTGGTGTCGGTGCTACGAGGACAGGGGGCGTAGTCAGGTACCTCTTGAGCTCATCAAGGGCTTGATCCGCCTCATCCGTCCAGTGTGAACTGCCCGGATTTCTGAGAAGTTTGAATAGGATTTTTTTTTTTTTTAAATCGGGAGGGCACGCTCCCCAAGCCTGGAGATGAACCGGACCTAGTGCCGGCCACGCACCCGGTCAGCTTCTGGGCCTCCCGTAGCCTCGTCGGGGGCGCATGCGGTCGATTTGCCGCTATCTTCTCCGGGTTCGCCTCAATGCCACGGCTGGACACGAGGAAACCAGAGGAGCTTGCCGGCCGGGACCCCGAAGACGCACTTGTCCGGGTTCAGTTTCATCTTGTGCATCGAAGGTACTGAACGTCTCGGCCAGATCATGGAGCAGAGTGGCGCGGGTCGCAGCGGACTTCAGCACCAAATCGTCGACGTAGGCCTCATGTGCGCACCTAGCCTGCGATTCAAATTTTACACGGACAGCCCGCTGGAAGGTGGAACAAGCATTTTTTAACCCGAAAGGCATGCACATATAACAAAAGGCCCCCTGGGGGGTATAAAAGAAGTTTTTTCCTCAATCCTCCTCTGCCATGCGGATCTGATGGTATCCTGCGTAGGCATCAAGAAAGCACAAGAGGTCGCACCCCCGCGGTGGAGTCGACTATCTGTCTATGCGAGGCAGAGGAATGGATCTTTGGGGCAAGCCTTGTTGAGGTCGGTGTAGTCTATGCACATTCGCAGCTTCCCGTTGGATTTGGGGACGACGACTGGGTTGGCCAGCCATTCCGGAGTGGACGACCTCACGATGAAGCCGGCCGCGAGAAGTTTGTCGATCTCCTCACGACGAAGCCTGGCGCTCTGGGGCTTGTCGTCGTACCTTCTGCCGCAACCGGGCGCGAGCCCTCGCGGATGGCCAAGCGGTGCTCAATCACCCCCCTGGGACCCCGGCATGTCCGACGGCTGCCAGGCGAAGACGTCGGTGTTTGCCCGGAGGAAGGCGATGAGCGCGCTTTCCTATTTTGTCGTCCAGCGAACCGCCAAACCTTGACGGTCCGGGACGGGTCGTCACCAAGGACTACCCTCCTTGACTAGCCTCTGTATCGGTGGCGACGATGCGCTCTTGGCGGGCCGCGGGCGTAGCGAAGGCCCCCGCGCCCCCGCCACGTCAGAGCTGCGGGGCGATGTCGCCGCACGCTGCTCGGCGCACGAGAGGGCGGCTTTCACGTCCCCAAGGACTGTGATTGGGCCCGAGGGGCCTGGAGCTTCATGGGTTAGGTACGCATAGTGCGTAACAGCCATAAACTTCACCAACGCGGGCGTCCAAGGACCGCGGTTGTACGGGAGGTTGCATTCGGCAACGTCGAAAATGACGTGCTCGGTGCGGAAGTTGCCGCGGTCACCGAAGGTGACGGGCAAAGAAACCTGCCCGAGGGCCAAGCGAGGCCCTTCGTAATCCCGATGATGGGCGACGAGGGCCGAGAGATTCATCCCTGGGCCTTGATCTTCTCAAAGACCTCGGGGGAAAGGATGTTGAGGGCGTGCGCGCCCCCGTCGACGAGACGCGGCCCACCTTCACGTTGCATATGGTGGGGGAGACGCCCGCGAGGGCGAGCTGTCCCTCTCCAGGTACTCGGGCTGGATGGTCCGCGGGCCGAAGGCGATCGTACTGTCCGACCACTTCAGCCTCCGGGACGCTGCTGGCCCCGGGGATTGACGGCTAACAGCTCGCGCTTCATGGCCTTGAAACCACGGCGCGAGGAGTGAGCGTGTGCCCCGCCGTCGAGAGGTGGCGATGAACATTCTCGGGTTCTTGGAACTCGAGAGGCTGCTCTGGATTGGGAGCGGCTTGTCCTGCTGCCGCTCCAATTGGAACTTCTTAGTGCGCTCGGCCAGGTTCTGGACGGCGCGGCACTCTGGGTGAGGTCGTGGCGGTCCGTCTCGTGGACGGAGCACCACTTCCGGCCCGCAGCCGTGGCGCACGCTCAGCCTTCTGCGCTTGCCGCCGTAGTCGTCTTGCGCGGGACGGCGGCCCCGCGGGGCCGCCGGACGCCGCCAAGGCGAAGTTCTCGGCGACCTCCCTTGCCCTTCTGGCGCTTTCGCCTGTCCCGCCGCGCCGCGGAACGTGAGGCCTCGGCCTCTTCCGCCGGGCCCTCGGCGAGGATCTCAGGACGCGGCTTGTTCCACGCCCGGGCTTCCTCCTTGCGGGCGCAGTGGTCGGCAAGACTGAACAATTCCGCCGTGGTTTTGACGTCGCGGGTGCCCATCTTTTCGAGCATCGCGCTGACGCGCACGCCCGAACGAAACGCGTGGAAACCGCGTGGGGGCGATGTGAGGATTGTGTTGCGTACCTGGCTGAACGCTGTAGGAAGTGCCTCAGCGCCTCACCCCTACTCTGACGTAGGGCGTGGAGGTCCGCTTCTGTCCCAGGGCGCGGAAGGTGCCCTGGAAATTTCCACAAACTGGTGGCAACAGGTTCTCCCACGAGCGGGATGGATCCCTCGGGGAGGCTCATCATCCAGGAGCGAGCCTGGGCCTTGAGGGCGACGGGGAAATAGTTTACCATCACCGTCTCGTCCCCGCCCGCCGCTCGGATGGCGGTGGCGTATATCTGCAAGAACTCCGTGGATCCACGGAGCCATCGTACTTCTCCGGCAAGTTGGCCGGAACATAGCCGACCAGCGAAACTGCCGCAGGCCAGGGGAGAGCGCCAGGCAACCCGAGCAGCCGTACTGGGTGGGCTCTGGCGACGAGTAGCGTTTCCCACTAGTGGTTCGGAGCTGGAGGCCGGGGCCTCGGAATGCCTGGCGGCGTCCTTGCGCCGCTCACGCTGGCGCTCCATTGTGACCCGGGCGTCCTCGTGGGCCCGGGTCCGGTCGAGCCGGTTACGGAGGTCGCCCGTGCCCGGGATTTGTTCTGGCCCGGCGGTCGACCGGCTCGCGCTAGAGGTCGCGCGGTCGGAGGTCCCAGCGCTTGTAATGGCCGTCGCGGTGACCCGGCGGTGGGCGGTGCCTACCAAGTCGGCGATCTCGTTAATCCATCGCCGCCCCCGCCTCCATCCCCGGCAAATGTCGGGGGGTGTCGCAGGAGGGCTTCCGCCGCCAAGAGGGCTTCCTGCGGTGTCGCCGAATGGAAGTGGAGGCTGCGACGTGCCGTGGGACGGCGCCTTTGTTCGCGCCTTATGGATGAGGCGGCGGCGGACCCGGCGGGGCACTTGCCGGCCCCCTCCGCGAGGGAAGGGGCCGAGGCCGCACTACCAGGCCGCCGCGGGGCGCGCTTTGCCCGCCGGGTACGCGCCGTGCGCCCCCAGGAAGGCGAAGAGGGAGAAGGTGGCGGGCTTGCCTCTGGGCTAAGGTTGCCCAGCAGGGTGTAGTCGCCGGACTCCTCGTCGGAATCCCGCGGACGATGGCCTCCAGCCATGAAGGGCGTCGGTGTCGGGAACGTCGGCATCCGACCTGAGGAAGAAAACTCCCCCTACCTGGCGCGCCAGCTGTCGGAGGACGAAGCCCCGACGGCGGGAAGTCGGGAGACCCCCCTTTGAGGTTCGGCCAGGGGAGCTGTTTCTCAGGCGTACGAGGCGTTGGAGAAGACGAGAAAACCGTGGCACACAGAGAAGACGGGAGGATTTATACAGGTTCGGGCCGCCGGATGCGTAATACCCTACTCCTGTGTGTATGGCTAGGTGGGAGAATGAATACGGTTACAAAGTGAGCTCAGTCGGAACTGAGGAAGAAGAACAGTCGTCTGAGAATGAGGTAAAGTCGGGGAGCTCGGGGTCTAGTCAGAGTCTGAGCTCGGGGTTCCTAATGCTCAAGCTTCCTCTTTTTTTTGGTTCGGTGGCCTGGATCCTCCTTTATAGATTAGGGGAGTCCACAGTGCTAGAATACAGAGAGAGAGCTTTTCCGGCGAGCTCTCCTGTGCACACGTCTGCCTACGACGCCTATGCCGGAGCTGTTGCTGCTGTGGGCGGCTGGAGCACCTGCATGCCAGCAGCCGCCTGTTGCGCCACGCCTGGAGGAGCCCCTGTCGGGTGCTGCGGGCGGCTGGTCTGGTCGCCTGGTCGCCACACACGCCCGGAGGCGGCGCCTCCGGGCACGGGCGGCACTCGCCCCGGGCCGGAGGAGGCGCTCCCGGACGGCCCGCTCCCGGGCGGCACTCGCCCAGGGCCGGAGGAGGCGCGTCTGGGCACGGACGACCGGCGGGAGACACGGCCTCCCTGCCAGCCGCCGGTCGTGCAGGATATGCCCCCCGGAGGAGCCGATGTGGCCGGAGGAGGCGCTCCCGGACGGCCCGCTCCCGGGCGGCACTCGCCCGGGGCCGGAGGCGGCGCGTCCGGGCACGGACGACCGGCGGGAGACACGGCCTCCCTGCCGGCCGCCGGTCGTGCAAGATATGCCCCCCGGAGGAGCCGATGTGGCCGGAGATCCACGCGTCCCCGCAGGCTGTGGGACCCCCAGTCCCATTTCGCCGACACAGTCGTAGAAAAAATAGATACACCGTGGTAAGCCGACTACCGTAGATCAGCGAGAATATCGGACCTAACCGAGAAAGTCCTAGCTGATAAGGTAGTCGGGGTAACGAAACTTACCCTCTCGCAGGAGTTCGGACCTAACCGATGCAACCCGACTCGAGAAGCAAGAACCCGTTGAAAAAGGGTGGCGATGCACCGAAGTTGTATTGATCTGTGAGATAATTTACATGGTCTCCGGGCATATGTATTTATACCCCGAGTTGATACAGTCCTGATCGGATACGAAACAGGAGTTTCCTAACTATAAAAGGAAAAACAACAAGCCCTGACCGGACGCGAGATCAGGTTTTCCTAAAAATTATTAAAGTTACCTAATTTATAGATAAAATAGTTAACTGCCATGCTGTGGTCTTCACGATTCCTTTTTGAATTCGGCTTCTTCTGGATTAGCTTCCATCGGCTGATATAGCCCCTTTCCTTAACCGAACATGATAACGAACTGTACCAAATTTTGGTGTTAACAAAGACACAACCCCACAACATATCACCATGCGCCTTGGCACCACCATGATACCTCGGAAAAGAGTTGTGACAGGACTCTTCGCATAACACGCCCAACAGAATGACCACCCGCCAAGTCCCCAGTAGAGATGACTCAACCTCCAAGCTAGAGAAACTCTTGGCTCCCAAACATATGGTCTTATTGGCACTGTCATTGTGGATTTATTAACACTACCACCTATCAACTAAACACACCATGGTGTCTCCTACTGGGACATGCTACACTATAAGTCCAGCCGTTGTCCATGCTGGCTTGTGGTTAGTACGGTAAATGTTTCACAACAGTAGATCATAAACCAGTCCTTAATTGTCATGAGCACCGCTAGCATCAAACCAACCTGGTGCTCACAACCCACCATTCATCCATGTTTTAGTTGCCCATTAAGAATCAGCCTCACACGACCACCGTCGTGAACAGAACCATCATCATTTTATCTGTAATCATATGTGATTAACAACCTTTATATGTTTCTACAGTTTCTACGCAGGGCTAAGCAACCTAGAATTATTCTAGCTAGCCAATACTTTAGCTAACTAGTCATATTAATCCCATAGGCACAAAGGCAGGTTATCAAAACAACGGGCTATAAATAAGAATCAGGGTTTTCCTTCCCGATGTCATTATAAAATAAGTGCACATTTCAATCAAAACGGAGATTTAAATCATAGGATCAACATGCTCAAAGGGTTGTGGGTTTGTGTGACTTGCCTTGCTGCTCCGCAAAGTCTTCCAAACCCTCCTCGGCGTAAACCGGCTCTTCCAGAACGTCCGAAACTATAGGCAAATAACAAAACGAGCAAAAATAGTACATAAGCACATAGCAATAGCACATGTGAATATTTTTAATGGATAGATCTTGATTTTTAAAGAATTTAGAGACTTGAATGACCTCAATCTGAGTTCGTATGAATTAGTTATGATTTTTAGAAGTTTAAACCGATGAAAACTATTTATAGGAAATATTAAAGCAATAATGACGCGATAATGAATTAATTTTGAAAAGAAAAAAGAGATTTATTGTGTCATCAGAGAGCGGTCCACTGTAGACCGAGTCCACCGGATCGGTCCACCGGGTTCGATGTTTTGGATGGATTGGATGATCCAATCGGTTTGGATTTAATGAACCTAGATCTAACGACTCAGATGAAATCTGATCACGACGCACGGATGTGCGACACCTGGCGCCGATCTGGGGAGGTGACGCGGTGGCTGATGAGGCGATGATGTGGATGACCAGCAACGGCGGCGGCTCAAGCAGCGAGGCTTGCCGGCGATCCAGGGCACGGCAACGGTTGCGGTTTGCGCCAGAAGGGAGAGCTCGACAAGATGAACTCACCTCACAGTCACTCGACGACGATCGGCGACAAATTGACCACCGGCGACGAGAAAAGGCGGCGGTGAACTTCGGGTACTCAGCGGTGACGGCGCTCCGACGGGGAAGGGCGGCTACGGGGTAGTGGATGTGGTGCAGCTCTTCCTGGTGAACATGTCTGGACCGACGGCGAAGGGCGGCGATGAACCAAGCGGCGGCGCGGTCCGGCTGAACTTGGCGGCGACGGCGCTAGGGTCTAACCGTGGCTAGGGCTCTCCGGGGTGTCTAGGGCTAGGGCGAGGGCGGCGGTGAACAGAGGGGAGGACGGTGGTACTTATAGCGTCGCCAATTGAAGGAGTCCGAGGCGGATAAGGCGGCAATGGCGGCGACGGACTCGTGCGGCGGTGGTCTCCAAAAGAATCTCGAGTTCGGGCTCAAATCTCAATCGATTCACTGTGGATTTTGAGGGGATTGGCGGCGGGGATAGAGGGGAGGATTTCCCCTCAACTAATTCAAAGAGATCACGAACAGGGCGACCGGATTTCGCGTGGGACGGTGGCGCCGGCTCGGGCTCGGACTCGGCCCGAGGAGGAAGAAGGCCCCAACAGGTAGGGTCCACCTATCGGCGGCAAAAAAGAAAGAGAGGACGAGCGGGCCGACCTGGGCCACAGGCGAGGGAGAGAGAGAGGAGGAAAGATGGGCCGAAATCGGCCCATGGCCTCGGGAGGGGTTTAAAAACCTTTTTCCAATTTATTTATTCACTGATTTGGTTTTTGATTTATTAAAAATACTTCCACAGCTCAAATAATTCCCAGAAAAATCTAGGAACTACAAGAATTAAAGAAGTATTTAATAAAATTTTCTCTGGCCCATTTTTAGATTGAAATTTATTTGAGATTTTTATTAACCACTTCTTTAGGCTTTTAATTAACTTCTGAAAATTAAATTTTCACAGGTATTATTTATTAAATAATTTTTAGGGTCTGACATATTGTCATATGCTCGAATGAAATTCCGAAGAAATCGGTCCTTAAAGCAACCACACAGTCATCACACACACCGGACCGGCCTTGTGTGACGAATCTCCATTTTTGAAACTCATTTTGCTTTGACAAGGCACCGATCCAGGTGTCAGGTTTTCCAAATGTTTTGTAAAACCAAGTTTCACCCAAGAAGTTTCTCAAATTTTAAATTTAAAGGAGCGACCGTCAGTACTCGTACAATAGTGCATGAAAACCGAGGCGCAACAGTGGTGGTTACAAGGGAACAAGGTATTTCAATCATCAAGGAAGTATTTAATACAGCAAGGTTGGGTAGATCCACCGGTCTGACTCGCAGACAGGACTAACAAATCAGTGCACGCTTATCGATGCAATTTCGCAATTAAAATAATTAAGGTTCATATATGGGCTCGATTGATCAAAGGTGACTTGCCTTGCTCTAGGTCTTCACAAGTCTTCGAGAAATTGTCGCGAAATCTGCTCCGAAACGATATTTCCGACGACCATTACTATGCGCAAACACACAAAAATCTACACAGAGACCGAAAAAAGATACATTTAGTGCTACTAATAGTGCCAACAGATAGATCTCAATTTTAGAAAATTACTGGAGTTGGAATGGAGTCAATCGGAGTCACAGATAAAAAAATGTATTTTTGAAGTTAAAAGGGATTTTTGGAATAAGAGAATTGGTTTATTTGGAATTTATGGAAGGGAATATTCCCTGGAATATCAAGACATCCACTAACAGCTGGGACCCCTAGTACAGTAGGCCCATTGGTCAGAGGGGACAGAGAGAGAGGGCTGAGTCCAATGGCCACTGACAAGGGGACCTACTGACATGGGGCCCCATGTCAGTGAGAGAAAGAGAGGAATGGGTGGTGGTGAAAGGAGAGTGGGGCCCGAATGTCTGAGGTACAAGGGGTTTTCACGGGTAGGCCAAGTGGACCGAGGAAAAAGGCCGACACGACAGCATCACATGGGGCATGGACTTGGTCCAGTCATGGTGCAGAGAGAGAACGGGTGGGGTGGGCGCATAGCTGGGAGAGGGGGGAAAAGAGAAGGGCGGCCCAAGAAGGAACAGTGCTGTTTCTCTTAGATTATTTGGAGGAATTTGGGTAGACCTCAAAGGGGTTTTGAGTTCGAAATTTATTTTTTTGAATTTCGAGAAAATTGGAGGAATCAAGGGGGATCCAGGGTAGCTATTTGGGGTTTGAATTCAAATACATATTTGAACTCGAGGAGAATCCAAGGAATTAAGGAGGGGAACTTTAAGGGATAATTTTTATACTTGGAGGGGGTTTGTATTGGAGTTTTTCCAAGGATTTTTGCAGGGAGATTCCAAGGAGATCAAGGGTGGAGAGAGAAGTCAAAGGAATTTTAGGAGGGATATTTGGGGTATTTCCAAGGGGATTTTGAATTCAAAATTCATTTTTGGACTTAGGATTTTCAAGGAATACAAGGAAAAATTCAAGGAATCCCAGGGGAATTTTCCAAGGGATTTTTGAGGTCTTGCTTGGAGGTTTCAAAATGGAATTGACTAGAGAATTGAATTTAAATCTTGTTTTGCACACAGGAGGAGCTAAGGAGTCGAGGCAGAGGTATCAAAGGGGAATTTAGTATTTTTGGAAATAAATTGGGTATTTGCCCGAGCTTTCCGAGAGAGTGAAAAGGGGTTCGAGTTTGAGATATTTGCCTTAGATATTCGGATTCAAGAGAATGTAGGTATTGCCCACAAAGGAGAAAGCAAATGATTTCGGAGGGCAAAAAGGTGGAAGGTTGATACATGTAAATATACTCGTGTGGGTGTGTGTGTGTATATATATATATATATATATATATATATATATATATATATATATATATATATAGGCATATATATGTGCATGTATATCTTTGATTGATGGAAACGGATTGGAACAGGGATTGAATCTAGGGGAGTCAAGGGGTTCCAGATGAGAGTTTAGCATGTTTATATGGAATACAAGTTTGATTCCAAGTTGCATATTTAAACTTGGGGTTCTTAGGGATTCAATAGGAGAGGAATCGAGGGAATTTCAAGGTAGGGTCCAAAGGGGATATCTTAGGGTTCCTATTTGGATTATTAGGAACGGATATTGAGACAAGATTTTGGGATAAGGAGACAAACTGAGATCTATGGCACGACTATCAACACAGCACACAAAGAGCGAAATTTTTACGGGTAGTTTTTAAGTAAAATATTGTTTAACGTCTCGCTGAAAGCGGGGCGTTACAGCTTGCATAGAGAGAGAGTGAGGTCGGCAGGCGGCGACGTGGGGCACGTCCACGCGCGGTTTCCATGGGTGAGTGGGGGTGGAGGACGTAGGGAGTGGAGCGGTGACTTGGTCCGCAGGATTTCAAACGGGCAGCACGGGAGCGAGACGGCAAGATCGGACGGCATGGACGGACCATCCCCTCTGGCGGTTTCTGCTGAAGGAAGGAGACAATGCTGAGATATGGGCTCTGGCCCCGCATGTCTGCGGGAGAGGTAGGCGGGGCGCGGTGCTGGGCCAACACAGGCTAAACGGTAGGCGAGTGGAGGCACCAGGACGAGATGGGCTGGCCTGTAGGTGGCTGCGCGTGGGAGGGAAGTGGGCCGAAGGCGGCCCACTAGAAGAAGGGAGGCCATGTATTTATACCTTTGGGTACAACTAGGAAGGCAAGTTAGAATATAAATCCAAACAGTTCTGGTCAGGTCTAAGTAGGCCTATGTCTTTTTTATTGAGAACTTTTTTCTTATCTGCTGTGAATTCTATCTATACGTATGGGGTTTGTTTCCGTATAGAAATTGGTATGTTGTATTTTGCCAAGATATCTAAATGTTTGTAAAATATCCTATACTTCTAAGCAGTATACATATATCCGAAATTAGTAGAATACAAGTTCTTACGAAAGTCTGTCAAGTTGGTTCGATTATTATAGCACAGTACAAAACGCTTCTGCCAAAACAATGTGCCATCTGTGGCTGAAATTTGCCACCAACCACACCCATGCAGTCGAGGGGATGAAAAAGGCCACACCCATATCGAAAGCAGGTCGATCAGTGAAGTGAACTCCACATCGGCAAGCAATAGGGATCTCATCGATCATCGTCTACAGGACAAAGCTAGAATGCGATTTTCTGTCCTCTGCTTTGTCTTCTCTTATCCTCATGTGTCTCCTTGCTCATCTAAAGTAATTGAGCACTTGGAATACATTGGCAATTGATCCAGGATGATGGAACAACAATTAGGTATGAGTTCATATGTTATGGGGTTTTTACCCAAAAAATACCAATACTTTTTGACCTTATGTGGACTTTTGTTGATAATAGATGGGGATGCATGTTTTTTGTTTTTGGATAAATTTTTGTCGCTTTCCTTAAGTTGAGGAAGTATGGTCTACCCTCGTAAAATTGGAAAAGTGAGCCCCCGCCAAATGCACGAGCAATGAAAGTGTGAATATAAATAACGGGAATTTTCAGGCTTCCACCTACCAACTAAAAATTGCATTGCACTAACAGAACCGCCAAATTTAAAGAGAAGTCATTTTACATGCACTAGAGCATGAAGTTATGAACAGTGGCTTAAACGACTGTTTTCATATCTAGACAATATACGGGCAATCTACACAATAGGTTGTCTATTTAGTTGTCTCACATAAATTTGTATAACTAATGTTGTAATTGATTAATTATATAGACCTCGTGTACAATAGTATATATGGTATTAAGCTATTTATTAGACAGTCTATTAATCAACATACATCAATCTTCTATCTACTTTTCTTCTTTCCTCCGTGTTATCAAAAATCATATTCGGTATCTTCTCCTGGACACTGATATCATACTATATATTGTTCATGCCCTAAGTACATTTTTAGGCTGTAACCTCTTTCCTTTTTTGGTAATCAAGTTTATTTCAACAATGGTCTCAAGTAATTCAGCTTGTTGCTCCAGATTAAGGGTTACCACTTACAACAGCAAGGAAAACTAGCTGAATATGTATGAGGTTAAACGAGGACAAAAGAAACTCTAGGCGAAGATTTTTTAAACAGAAATAAAACAATAAACGCGATGAGACGTTTTTGAAATTCACAAAAGAAGGTTTTAAAGTTTAATAAATTTTATGGCTGTTACAAATAATAATAATAATAAATAAATAAATAAATTCATATGAATGTATCTTTATTTTTGACAACACATGTGTCAACTTACACATATCAAGCATCTCCGTTTTTCTAAAAAAAGAAAAGAAAAGAAAGCTATTCATGCATAGTAGTGCTCCCTTGGCAAAAAAGGACAAACCGATCGAAAAGGTGTTTCACAATAGGACGGCGATGTAAATTACATATACGATGTGCCTCCATATATTTATCTTCTGTATCTCCTTACGTTGAGGGCTGGAGCTCCACACAAGTGAATCCATGTTGCAATTATTTTTTTCATGTGATTAAGATAGTCAGATACTTCACAGTTAACAGCACTATGCTGGCCTTTTGCCTTATTGCTGCATTATATGCATAATTTCAGATCCCCAGTAAGTTAGTAACCGTATGTTGCATGGTTAAACAAGAATACGATGCATTAATTTTAGCTTCAGTTGTCTAGAAATGTAGTGCCCCTTTGCCTTCCATTTTCGTTGCTTTGCATCTTTTACAGCAATCACACTCAGAGCGCTATCTATGCAAGTAGGCTGTTCATTGAGTACCGGTGTCAATTGAAGTCAGAAACTTATTTCTGTACAGATTCATTTCACTGAATGATCTCTATCTTTGTAGTACATCTGCACAAATATGCAGTGGAACATCTGAAGAAAGCAAAGATCAGATGAGCTGTAAGCAAAAGCTCATAAACATCGGTCAATTTATAGAATCTACGTGATATATATTCGATATTTCAAGTTTTCAACTGGATATCAGGGAGACGGGGATTTTCATTTATCTTTTAGAACTCGTTGGTTATCTAAAAAAACATCGATCGATACGCTGTTTCGACAATAACCTGAATACAACAAAGTTCAGACTTGATGTGTTCAATATATATGTTGCATTCACCTTAAAAGTTATGGATGCTCTGCGCTAACAAGCTACCAGGCCTCTCCTCACCCTTTTGTCTCTCTTGTGGAGATGCCACCAATAAAATCTTTTTTCCCCTTAAAAGGTCAGGAGAGCTAGTCACTGGTGTTGTTTGTGGTGGATTCCACTTCCTGGCTAGCTGTAGAAACTCCGGAGCTCTCTGCGTCTTGATGGCTTTTGTATTGGCTTACATCTCACCCAGTGCGCGATGTGTAATTATGCATGCCGGGAAGAAGAAAGCTAGCGGAAGGCGTCTCGGTTCATCGCCATCGGTGGAGACGAGTCGACGACGGCTACCTCTATAAGTACGTGAACAAAGAAGAAGCCAAGCCGAGCCGAGCCGCCACCCTTGTCCATCGCAGCACGCGGATCGGCCATGTCGGGGAAGAAGCCGCCGCCGTCGACGACGACGACGACGGCGCCGAGGCTGAGCAGGCCTTGCGTCCTCATAATAGGTAATGCGATTATGCGAGAGAGCTCTTCCCGCCTTGAGATCCTCTCATGGGGTGGTGGTGGTGGCGGGTGCAGTGGTGGCGAGCGTGGAGAGGTTCGCGTACAAGGGGGTGGCGTCCAACCTGGTGACGTACCTGACCGACGTGGTGGAGATGAGCACGTCGGCGGCGGCGAAGAGCGTGAGCACGTGGAGCGGCGTCACCTCCATGCTGCCGCTCGTCAGCGCCGTCCTCGCCGACTCCTACTGGGACCGCTATTCCACCATCACGGCCTCCTCCCTGCTCTACGTCGTCGTAAGCTAATTCAATCTTCTTCTTCTCCTCCTCTGTTTGATGCTGCTGTATGCATGAGCTTGCTGATTGTTCGTGTCAATTTTCTAGGTGTTGTAATTAGTCTCGGAGTTGGACCAGTTATGAATTAAGAGTCAGTCTGTTCATTTCTGCATTTTCTGCACCTTGTAGTTGTCGGAATGGACAGAGTGATTCTTAAATCTGTAGTTCTTAGTCTGAATTTTTCTAAAAGAAATGGTTGTAGTCAGGGAACTTTATTTTTTTATATATGGATATAAGACAAGTGCAGTATCTATGGTGTTTAATTATTGGATTAAGAGCCTATTAGGACGAGATGGAGGAGGTGGTACCAATGTGGGGGTACGTTGGTTCACATCCAGTTACTGCCATGGAACAAAAACTGCTTCAGGACAGCTATTGAAAATGTAGACAAGTGCTGTAGTTTCTCATGATTCAGGAGAATCAGGACAGAAACATGGGCATAAACAACATTTCAGTAGTAACAACCAACACCATGACATACTAAATAGAAAGAATCAGCCATTCACGCTCTGGAATAACACACTATTTAGTACTTCCACCGTCTCAAAAGACTTTATTTTCTAACACGAATCTTAACAGACTCTTGTCCAGATTCGTATATAAAAGTGAACTTTTTTTTTTGAAAGGGAGGTAGTAAAACATATCTCGTGTTTCAAGAAATCAGCTTAATTAGTAGTACATCAACAGTAGATTCTTGTGGGCTACTGTCAACTAACTGACTTTCAGTGTATCTCATCTTACTGATACTGTTCAATCACCAGGGGCTAATAGGGCTAACTTTATGGGCACTGCTGCACACACGGATGCCATGCTCGACCCTCTTCTTCCCGCTCTACCTGATCTCCATCGGCCAAGGCGGCTACAACCCTTCGCTGCAAGCCTTCGGCGCCGACCAGCTCGACATCGGCGACGATGACGACGACAATGGCACAACAACAGAAGAGCATAGGAGCAAGGTCAAGAGCCTCTTCTTCCAGTGGTGGTACTTCGGCATCTGCAGCGGCAGCCTTCTGGGGAACACCACCATGTCCTACGTCCAGGACACCGTTGGCTGGGGCCTCGGCTTCGCCATCCCCTCCGCCGCCATGGCCATTTCCGTCGCCGCCTTCTTCTGCTGCACTCCCCTCTACAAGCAGAGGCAGCCGAGATTCGTTCACAAGCCTTGTCGTGACAGCGTCCTCAAAGCTCTGAAATCGCTTGTCGCAAATGTCACTGCCAGGAAGACCACTCTACCATCCAGAGACGACGATGACAGTGACATTGTGTGTGAGCTAGAGTAAGATTTTTGGTCTGTTTTGCTGAACTTAAGACCAGCTGAATTTTGATTTTAGAGTAAATTAGAGAAAATTGCGGCTGTTACATCAGAACTATCATTTCGCTTCAATTTTGGCTAGGAATTTCATAGAACTACAACAATAACTAAGAATTTTATTGTAGAACGGCACACTTTGTTCAACTCATAGGTTGGATTCACCTGTGTTTCAAACACACATGCCATGCTTGTACTATCGTAGGTTGGACCCACATGTTAAACACACATAGTAGATAAAAGTTGTAGTTTTCTGATAAAATAATTTATTATTGTTGTAGCTTTATAAAATATCTAGCTAACATTATAGCGGAGTGATAGTTTTAATTTTTTTACAAGATATTTATAGTTTTGTGAAATTTACTTTGATTTTATTCGGAACAATCTATCTCAATTATAGGAATTTTACTCTAACATTACAGATGAGAAATCTTAGATTTGAAGTGCAGGTTGCAGGAGAAGCCACTGAAGTTGGCTGATCAGAAACAGGAGGAGGCCATGACTGCGGCTACACCAAGTGTGGCCAAGATCATCCTCAGGCTGCTCCCAATCTGGACAATGCTGCTCATGTTCGCGGTCATCTTCCAGCAGCCGATGACGTTCTTCACCAAGCAGGGGATGCTGATGGACCACCGAATCGCCGGTGCATTTGTCATCCCACCGGCGATGCTGCAGAGCACCATCACAGTGTCCATCATCCTCCTCATGCCGCTCTACGACCGGATGGTGGTGCCCCTCACGAGCCTGGTCACCGGCGACGGCAAGGGGATTACCGTGCTCCAGCGGATCGGCGTCGGCATGGTGCTCTCCATCGTGGCCATGGTCACCGCCGCGCTTGTGGAGGCGAGGAGGCTCCGCGCCGCTGGCCGCCTGAGCATATTCTGGCTCCTCCCGCAGTACGTCCTGCTCGGCGTCTCCGACGTGTTCACCGTGGTGGGCATGCAGGAGTTCTTCTACACCCAGGTCCGCAGCGCCATGAGGACCGTCGGCATCGCGCTCTACCTCAGCGTCTTCGGCGTCGGGAGCTGCGTCGGCGCGTTCCTCATCACCGCCCTCGAGATGGCCACGGCGAGTGGCGGCGGCGGCGGCCACGGCTGGTTCTCCGACGACCCTCGGGAGGCGCACCTGGACAAGTACTACTGGTTCTTGGCGCTCCTCGGCTTCGTCAGCTTCGTCGTCTTCACGCACTTGTGCAGGTACTACTAACGCCGGCGCCATGGATGCATCGTAGAGATAGGATTCTAGCAGTGTTGTGTTAAACCTGAATGATCAGGTGCGTTGTTCTTGCTGCTGCTTTGCTCGTGTGCAGATTAAACGATAGATGAAACGCTTTTCAGAGTGAGGTTGTAGTTGAGGTGTGCTCTGCTCTGTAAAAACTCCAGCTTGTTGCGCATTAGCTTTGTCTCACTTTTGTTAGTATTTGATCCTGGGAAGAAAGGAGGTCAGTCACAGAATGAGAAGCTGCATGTGAATCACGATTTCGTACACTTGACATCTTGTTGAAGAATGTAATTTCTTTTTGCGAAGAGAAAAAAATAAATCAATAAACAGATATGTACTGAATCAAGTTAATCAAAAATAAACAGTACAAAGAAAAGAAAAACCTCTTTTTTATCTGCACGAGAAAAATTCAGAACAGAATCAAACTAAGCAGGGGCTGCATGGCAAGCAGGTCAACAAACTACAACAAGAGCACTGACCCATATCTGTACACACGACACGGACAATTTACAAACACCAAGCGATCACTGCAAGAACATCTCAATTTTCAAATCATCATGACGATGTATCAACAATCATCAGTAGCCGGCGATCTCCGAGCTCCGCTGCTCGCCGTGCTTCTTGCCGGCCTTCTTCTGCTGGTACTTGTCCTTGATCCACTGGAACCCCTGCGCCGTCCCCTCCTTCACCTTCCTCAGCCCGCTCGCCGCGGCCGCCTTCGTCCTCTCCACGCCGCCACCGCTCTTCTTCCCTCCTCCGCCGCCGCCGCTCCTCTTCCCGGACGACGACGGCGCCGGGCTCGGGTCGCCGCCGTAGTCCCACTGGTCCGCCCACGACGTCCCGTACGAGCTGCTCATCTCGTCGATCGATCAGCCAAGGCAAGCAAAGATCAAACAAGACCGCTCTCGTGGTCTCCGGCGCTAGGTGTTGGGGTTTTTATAGGCGACGATCGCGGGGAGATTATCGATGAGGACGACGAGGTCGACGGACGTTGCGGTCATGGACAGCTAATAAAGAATTGATTCTTGGTTTCTTGGGGAGGAGGGGGATGACCAGGCGGTGGTCATGGATGATGTGGAATGCGCGTTCTGGAAGGCCGTGGGAAATGACTTTGGGCGAAGGTGGCGGCGGGACGGCCCCGACCAGGCAAACGCGCCGCGGCGGAGGCTGACTTTGCGCGTTACGCCGGCAAGGAATGGAAGGTTCCGGGTCGGGGGACGCCGACGCGTGGGGTCCTGCGAGGAAGGGTGGACCACCTGTCAGTGGGGTGCAGGTAGGGTAGGGGAGGGTGTGCAGCATCCGCGTGGGGCGATGAACACGAGCAAAATGACCGTTCTCCTGATTTTTAATTCTTCATTGCACGCTTCTGTTGATTGATTCCTTTCCGGTTTCAGGCGGGCCAGGGAGAGTTGCTGGCTTGCTGCAGTACACTGTAGCAATTTTCTGGTGTGGACAACTGTGGTGTGGACTGTGGAGCATACATTTTTTTTGTGTGATAGTATTATAAGGATTGAAATTTTATCATAGTATTTATCATAAAAAAATACAAATTTTTATATAGTATTTACAACACAAATTAAAGCTTATAATATTGATTTTGATAAATTTAATTGATATTTTGTAAATTTGAGTGAATTATTTATATTATTTTTAATCCACCTTATTTTAAACAATATTTTATATAGGATCGGGATACTATGTTTTATCTAGTTGAATCATATAAAAGTAAATAATAGAATCAGAATACTATATAAAAAAAAAGATACTAAGTAGAATCAATATGGTTATAGTTTGATAGGATCGTACTATCGATATGTATCGGGATTCCACCTTGCTGTGGAGTAGGTGACCGCCCGTTTCCTTTTCTAGATTTTTTTTTCGTTCGTGGCCAATGGATGCCCACGGTTCACCTTTACAAGAGAGCTATTGAACACGTGGAAAATGCCCAAACAATTTTTTTTTCAAAAAGCATAGTACTACAGTTTAAAGGCTCATAGGATACACGCGTGCACAATCACCTCTTCGAAGCGAGAACACTTCCAAAAGATTTGGTCAGCATATCTTAAAATTGATAAAGTCATCGTAGACATTTTATTTATTGCCCAGCACATCACCTAGAATTAGATTGGTAGTTATTCTAAGAGAAAACTGTGATTATTCTAAGAGAAAACTGTGACTAAGACAGCTGTCATTGGATTTTTTTTGGATAGCGCGCTGGTAATTAGGTCACTCCCAATGAAAATTTCATTTGTAACGCCAATAGTTTTAATAATGTGATAAGTAATTAATGAATAGAGAGATGAAATCGATTTTATCGATATAAACCATGCATACACTATTTCTAATGTAGCATGTTTCTTATATGTATTATCTATGAAACAACAAAAATAAAATAATATATTGTATAGACTATTTTAACCATCAATTAAATATGTTATTGCTTATATGACATTCTTAGGAACATAAAAATAAAACATCCCACTAAAAATAGCCTTAGGGATACTTTGAAGGTAAAGGAAAAGTGCAGAGAAAAAAGATCACGTAAAACGAGATAAGCCACATGGTTAATTGAGTATTAATTATTTTAAACTTAAAAAATAGATTAATATAATTTTTAAAGTAACTTTATATAGAAAATTTAAAAAAAAAGCACCATTTAGCAGTTCAGAAAGTGTGCTCATAGAAAACGAGGGAGTTTTCACCCCCACCGTTAGATTCGAACGGTGCCTTAGGCAGCGTTTGGCGGTAAGGAAAGAATAAAAATCCTTCTCGGTTTTCGTGAGCACGCTTTCTGAACTGTTAAACGGTGCGTTTTTTTAAAAAAATTTCTATTTAAAAGTTACTTTAAAAAATTAAATAAATCTATTTTTTTAATTTTATAATAACTAAAACTTAATTAATCATATGACTTATCTCATTTTACGTGCACTAACAGTCGAACACGCACTGTTGAATACAGCCTTATAGTATTATTGAAAAGAAACTCTTGTAACGGGTTCACTGATTCACACAGAGAGCAGGTTTCGGCTGCTGCTTGTGTTTTCGTTTGTATTGAATAGCTTAAATAGCTAAATAGCTGAATGATCTGTAATAAAGGTACAAACAAATGAACTAATTTTTATAAAATAAAAAAATAGATTTAAAACAAAATTATAAAAAACATACATATAAAGTTTTTACAAAAAATTATATGGTTAAGGAGTTCAGAAAGCGTGCCTATTAATCAATTCATTCATTAGTCCCCTTAAAACGCATGATTGAAAAAAAATAGAAATTAGAAAAATAAAGATATATGATAGGATACATATACAAAATATATGATTGAAAAACAGAAATTTTATAGAAACTATCATTTGATTAGGCCATAGAAAAAACATAGGGATTGGTTCGGATTAATAAAGTAAATTGGAATTATAATCTACTTATACCCATCTAACCTACAGTAATCCTATATACCTATATAGTTTATTCTCACCAGGTGTAGCTAATGCTATTTTCCTTCTCTCCCATTAAGCCACATCACCTCAATCTGTTTTTGAAAAAAATTCTTTTTACCACTCGTTAAAACCGTATTCTTCGTTCCGCCATTAAAATGTTGTACTCCTATCTTTTACCACTATTTCGTTAGTGCTCATTTCTCTTTTGCCATTATAATTGATCAACGTCACATGACCATCATGTTTGTCCCTAAAAGACTAATATGCCCTTATGAAGCTAAAAAAAATATAAGAAAACCAATGAAAATATATTTAATCTTTTAGTTTTCAGAAATTGTATAAAAAAATTTGTACGAAAAAATTTACACTTAAAAAATTATTGGAAAATTTTCAATTCGTTTGGAAGATTTATATCTGTAACTTAAAAATAAATTATTTAGAGAAAAAATTTCATAGCTACATATAAATATTGCACAGCTTCCAATATTCCAAAAAATATTTGTAGTAAACAGTAATGCACATAATTTCCCAATATAAATTATTTTTCGGAGAAATCATTCCCATAGTAAATTTGTTTGATGATGATGATGATGATAAATAATTCACATTTTGTGTTTATATGAATATTAGCTGCAATGAGTGGCAAAAAGGGGAATTTCCCCTTTTTATCCCTTATGGTTAATCTATGGTCTAAATTGTCTCCTTTTACCTTCTAGCCAAATCACCTTAGTTTTTTTATCTAAACTGTCGTAACCATGTTATCTCAATTTTTATAGCTTTTTTTAATGATCGATCGAAGATACAAATTATAAAAAGTGTATTATGTCGTTTAGCTAAAAACGAATTCAACTTACATTTTATCTCTACCATTATCACATAATATTCCCGTAGTAACACACGAGGTTTTACCTAGTCTAATAAACAATTAGCCAAGAGCGAAGAGATTTGCCTTAATCCTACCAGCTCAGAAAAATATGAGCTTGGAGTGGATATTAAATTTTCTTCGGTTTGCCCCTAGAATCACATGAAAAGGAAAAATTCCTACGTCTTTCCTTTTCTCATCCGTATGAATCAAATGCATCTACAGTAATGTTTCCTGTAGAATTTTAATTCCTACGTTTTCCTCCGTTTCTTCTCCATTTCAAAGAAGCATAAAACTTTCATGCGTGAATTAGTACATATTTCACCCGTTTGGCTTAGTTCCACCGGATTCTACAAGAATCGGGTCCAAAGAATTTCTACCAAACAAGACCTAAACAATTCAGCATCAACCTAATAATTCCATGATTATTTTATTTATCAGCCACCGCAAGCCCAAGATTAAAAGTACATGGTTATAAAACAGAGTAAATTGTACTTAAAACTGGATATAGTTTATCTTGTTTCACTTTACATTATGCTATATGAAGATAAGTTTCTAGTTAGCAACTCAATTTTAGCGTACTTTGGTTGAAATCAAAATTACTTTTTCTTTTTCTACGATGCGCTAACCGATTTTGATGAAATCTGTATTGCACGTCCCGACAAAAAACACTTATCTCACTTCTTACTAGTCAATTGATTAAATTAAGTGTTAAAAAATAAGCACAAGTAAATTTAATTTATTCTATAAATAAATCATGACATTAATCACATAAGCTAGCAAAATCATTTCTTTCCACAACTCATAAATAAGCATGAGGAGCGCATGTCGCGTGTGCGCGCCTCCCGGCCATGGCCCGTGGCCAAGGTTGGCCCTGCGGGGCAAGCGAGCACATTTGTTTCTCTAGTGCTCTCACCATGTATTGCTCAAGTTGCTAGAAGATGGTACTAAAATTTATATGCTTTTGAGATTTTTCTAAAAATTATTCTTCTATTAAACCCTAGGCTCATTAACAATTTCAACATTAAGTACATGATATTAACACATTAATGAAAAGATGGAAGATTCTGGTGGGCGAGCTCCTCAGTGTGACATTCTTGAAATTTTTTTATTTTTATATTTTTTAAATAAAATATTTATAAAATTACATTTTCATTTCAAAAATTTACAGAAATATACTCCTAACGCCCTTTGCGAGGGCATTTTTTAAGAAATCGCCCTCCCAAAGGGCGATTTAATGACGTGGCTGACGGCTGTTGGTCGGACGGCCGGCGGCCGTCAGCACTTTTGCAGGCGGCCGCCTTCCTAAAGGACGGCAAGGGGGCCGCCCGCAAAACGGCGGCCGCGGGGCCGGCCATTTTACAAGCGGCCTCCTGGATGCCGAAAAGCCGCCCACTAGGAGAGCGGCAAGGGGGCCGTCTACAAAACGCCGGCCACGGGGCCGGCCATTTTACAAGCGGCCCCCTGGCCGCCCAAAAACCGTCCTCTAGGAGGGCGGCAAGGGGGCCGCCTGCAAAATGGCTGGCGGCCCCCTTGCCGCCCTCCTAGAGGGCGGTTTTTGGGCGCCGCCTGCAAATTGGGCCATTTATCAAAAAAAAAATTGCTCTATCAGAGGGCGAATTTTTACCAGCTCACTATAAAACCTCCTCCGAGTCTCCAAAAAATTCATAAAATTCATAAAAATAACAAAAAAAAGAAGAAAGAGTTGAGAGTGACGGCGAATGAAAGCGGCGAAGCACAGCCAGTTTACGGATTCATCTATATGTAATATTTTATAACTTTTTGTAATTTTTATTTCTATTCATCAAATGATGTAGTATATGTAGTATTTTACTACTTATTTTACATGTAAGTAAATGTTAGGTTTGGTCCACAAGGTGTAGATCTATTGAAGTTGAGCATAACGGCTAAGGACATTGATAGAGCGCATGAGAGAAGTTAGGTTTTTTTTCCTAGATGAGTAGCACTAGTTGGAGAAACGGTAGGGAGATGGAAATAAGGACGATGACATTTAATTTTTTGTAGTCATGTGTAGTATACCGTAGATATGTAGTTGTATAAGGTATTTTTGGCATAGCGAGTTATAACTTGTGTTTATTTGGTTATAATGTAGGTTGGTATGGATACATCCGGTATGTCCAGTCGTCTACGACCTCCGATTGATATGTCTCCGCCGATGTGTTGGTGTGGAGATAATTGCAAAGTCGCAATAAGTGAGAAGGATTATACATACCAGTAAAGGTATTAGATGTGTGCTAATTATGCGTACTCCCCGGAGAAGCCGAAGCCACAAAGGAAGAAGGGGAAGCAAAGAAGCCAGTGGAGGTAATACGAATTATCTAGTAGTACGAAATATTTGAACCTTTGAGCTAACAAATTTGTATATGTTAAGGCACCAAAGCCTTCTCCACCTCTGTGCGACTTTATGCAGTAGATAGATACGGAGATCCGTCCACAGGACGCAAAGTTTTTTCGCAGTTTAAAAGATTGGAACAGGGAGCAGTACGAACGTCTTTGGGTGGATCAAGAAGAGTGGGAGGTTGAGCAGAAGAGGAAGGAGGAGAAGGAGCGGCAGGAGAAGGAAGCCCGTGAGGCAGAGAGGGAGAGGAAATAGGAGAGGGCACTACGTGCAAAGGAAGCTGGGCCGGAGGCGGCAAGAAAGGAAAAGTACCCACGCTGTACACAGTAGTTGCATGTCTAGTCAGATATCCGTTTGAAATACCGTAAGGCATGTTGATAACTAGAAACATTTCATGTGCCGTTTGTACTCGTTGGATGGATAATTTCAGTATGTTCGTAAGCAATTAATGTGTGCTCGGTTGTCACTGCTCGGAATCTACTTTCGCCGTGAGATTGAAACTCGAAAATTAATGTTTTTGATCAGTTTCGTCGCAAACGTAAATCGTGAGGAGTACATCGTTTAATCGACGAGCGTAAACGAAGTAAAGGGGTTAAGCATCTAGGCCCCATTGTTGATTTTGGTAATTAATGACAAGCGGTAATTGTGGAATAAACATTGTGTTACGTATATGAAAAAAAAGTTAGTTCCACGTGCCAAAGAGAATGACCACCAATTAATTTTGATGGCGCAAAGCTATGGAGTTGTAACGCGGCTGCAGGCGGTCCAACTCCATAACGAAGTCACAGTAAGCCCTCCTAACCTGCGTGTGAGCGTAACGACGCTGCAAAATAGGGCGGGGGAACACGTCAGTACTTGCGCTTAAGTGGTAAACCTAGAATTTCACGTAACATATCTCACGGCGACACCATACCGTCCCCATAGTGGGACGGCCCTCGGCCGACTGCCCGTACAAGCCTCCAATGCCGCCCTCGTAGGGAGAGTGCTAAATCAGAGGGCGGCCTATCGCGAAACGTTCGGCCGCCCGTAGCTGCAGAAGGAGAGGGCAACCGGCGAGAATCGCACCTGCATCGGTCTTTGTGCACGCGTCACAAAGACCACAGTACGTCGCTGCTAGGATAGCAGATTCTCAGCTCCACTGCGGTACACAGCCGTCCTCGCTGTCGGCGATCACACGGGCGTAGTGGATCAGTCACTTGTCCACCGCGTGCCCCGTCGTGCTAGTGAACATCACCCACCCGAACAGCCACAACAGGTACTCCTCCAAGCTCCGCTGCACCGAGTATTGGTCGGCGTCTTCGTCTAGCTGATCAGGCTGTAAAGCAAGATTGTAGTCAGTACCACTGTTGTTTTACAGATCGGATGATTGTGAATCGAACGAATCCACTACTTACAGTGAACTGTAGCAGCCATACCTGTGAGGAGCCGGTAGAGGTGTAAGACGGTAGCGAACCTGGCCTACCAAGTCCAGGTCGACGGTGCACGGCCTCGAACCGAGCAGTGATATCCTACGACCAACCTTGCATCCCGTCTACCGGACCGATTGCATCCCCTGTGAGGGGCAGTCCCAGCAGGTAGGGCACGTCCTGAAGTGTGGGAGTCATCTCGCCACACGGTAGGTGGAATGTGTGCGTCTCCGGTCTCCAGTGATCCACCAGTGCCGCCAGAAGTGACCAGTTAGCGTCCCATCGCCTAGTGGGGTCCTTCTCGTCTGGTGCGGGCTCAACTAACCTGCACAGCGGAACAAGTCCAGCCTCACACAACCTGCAGAATATAGCGCTGTAGTCAATATTGGGGACCATAGATATGTAGAAATAATGTGAACAAATGTTAGTACAGCTCTGACCTCTCACGGAATCGGTGGTCTATCCGCAGGAGGTGATGTGAAGGCCGTGGACGGAAGGTGCCTAGCTGGGCACCCTCAACGGCTGACAGGTAAGACCGGTGGGACTGGTCGAGGACCCAGTCGAGCAGCTCCGGGGTATGGTACGCCATACCTGTATGTAAATAGAGAGTTAGCGTAAATTATATTGTCAAAGCAACAAGTAATAGTAACCTCGTAAAGTTAATTGAACAACCAAATTATAAATTATTGTTAAGGTTTACATCATTATTATATGACAATAAAAAATAATAGTACGGTTCATATCGTTCTATAACAAAGATGAAGCATAGACTTACACTACACCGCAGCACCACTAAATATTCGAGAACGCATAAGACGGGGTCGTCTTAAAGTTGTGCCTTCACCTGTAGGACGACTACTATCAGTGCCTAAACCCGACGGACTAGCTTCTGCCGCATTTGGACCGATTGCATCCTTTGGGCATTTCTTATATGTATGGCCTATTTGGTCGCACTTTGAACAACGTTTATGTCTTCCACCGGATTCTGACTCATCCATGTCATTACGGATGCGGCTTGTCTTACGGCGATCTGCTTTATCTCTCAATTTTGTTGGGTTAGGAATATAGATAGTTTGTGGATGCTCCGTAGTAAATGTCCTCGCAATATCGAAGTTGTATATCTCTCCACTCCAGGTATTATAGATTGCTTCTTTTCTAAAATAAGGTGAGACAAAATAACATGCTTCTATCCCGCACTCACCGCTCACGGCAATAATATGAGAACATGGCTTGTGGAGCAGAATAGACTTTCGACACGAGCACCTGTAGGTCCCGTCTTCCTTCAGCACGCACTCCTGCACAACTCTTTTGCGGTAGATTCCGCGCATACCCTTGTCGACACACAATACTTCAAATCTGTGTTCTTGTGTACCTTGAGATATAGCTCGATGTCTTCGGGCCTTATTATTTTTATCTTGCAGGTACTTAGTCAGTAGTGTACCAAAGAAAAGATTATTATCCACCATTGAGGGGCCGGCTTCTCTGAACAGATCTCTGAAGTAATTGCATGTGCCATGCAAGATAAATTCAACTATGCCAATAAGTAGGAGCCCTCGAACACCACGCATCACCCAGTTATAAACCTCTGCCAAATTTGTGGTCATTATGCCAAATCGAGAACTATCCTTGTCATACAACAATGCACATTTGTCCTTTAGCTCATTCTCAATCCACTCTGAAAATTTTCTAACCGAGGATGCCGACCTTCTTCTCATACGAGGTTCGTCACTTGATAGAGGTCCAAGAGCTTGTGGAGCCGCATCCCCTATAAAGGTAGCTCTCCTGGACTGTTTATCTGTTTGTTTAGTGGTCAGCTCATCCAACCTCTTCCAAAGTTCATTGAACTTCTTCTCTTGATTCTGGGCGTATAGCCTCTTGAAAAGATCCATAAGATGCTTATTCTTAAATTACCTGTAGAAATTAGCACCCATATGATGCATGCACCATCTACTTTGGACATCTAACCACTTTGGTGGGTATCCCTTCTCAGCACATCCATCCCTCAATTCCTCAATTGCCCGTAGCAAGTCGGCGTGACGGTCATGTATGAAGCATACGTCTAGCTTCATCCGTATAACTGCAGATTTAACCCTTTCTAGGAACCAATACCAGCTATCAGTGTTCTCACTTTCAACAAAAGCAAAAGCTACCGGTAGAATTTGATTGTTTCCATCAACTCCAATTGCTGTTACTATCTGCCCTCTATATTTTTCGGTCAGAAATGTCCCATCGATACAGAGGATAGGACGACAATGCATAAATGCTTGAATGCAAGCACCTAATGAAAAGAATACTCGTTGCAACACACTTTTATTATCATGGTCAATTGATAGATAGACTTTTAGGTCGTAGCAGGTCTCTAGATTCTTTTGAACAATACAGGCTAACAGACGAGGCAAATTATCATAAGATGCTTCAAATGTACCAAACCTCATCTCTACAACCTTTTGTTTTGCCCTCCAAGCTTTAGCATAGATAATTGTGTATTTAAATTTTCTCTTCAATATGTCTAACAATTGATCTTGGTTCGTTCCCCAGGTTGTTTATAATATAGGAGTACATCTCTCTTGTAATAAATGCAGGTGTCATGTTTCTATGATATTTTTCAACACCGGGTAAGTAACATGAATGCTCGGTCATGATTGAAACTTGCCAATAATCCTTTCATTTACTCTTGAATGCGTGCACCCACCATGAACACCTATCCTTCACGCACTTCACTTCATACACTGATTTGCTTGACTTCACGACCGAGAACTCCCTCTAAAGTGACACCGCCCATTGTTTTATTGCATTTTTTAATCCTCTACATATGCATACTTAGTCCCCTGAATGACCTCATTCTCCTTATACTCCCATGGCACATAATGCCGCTCGGAGATAACAAGGCCAGAGAAGTTATCGTTGCTCCATTCTGCAGGCATCACGTTGTCCTCATCGGACGAATCATCATACTCTCCATGCTCGTTTTCAGCATCTTCACTATCCATTTCTTCGACGATGGTGTCGATTAGTTCTCCCTCATCTGCCACACCTGTTGGCTGTCTATCTTCTTCGTTCCCTCCTTTAGTCCCTCCTTCATTTTCTTCCATTGTTTTGGCATCACCTCCTCCCACCGTACTTAGACCCTCATCATCTTACACGGCCATTGCAGCAGCGGTGTTATCCTTGTCATACACCGACACAAGTATGCACAGTGGCCAACCACGTTGGAATGCATTCTCCACGTACCATCTCCAAGTGGCAGTGCAATCCACCGGCATCAGTTCCCAAAAAACATTCAACTGCATGACTGACTACAACATACAAGGTTATTACGCTCATCTAGGCGTCGAGGCGAAAACCTCGGATTAGCCAGTTGTAGACTGACCGGAAACTTCTCTCAGCTGGCCTATCAATGCCCTTAGCCATTGAACTAAACTCCGACATATCTACACCTTCTGGACCATACCTAACATTCTCTTGCCCGTGAAATAACTGAAATATCACTTTATTTGACATATCTGTTGATGAAAAAATACAGTTAAATTAGGTACCAACATTCTCCTCACATCTAAAACCGTATAATCGAGATTTTATAATAACTAGCATCTCTACACAAACTAAATCATCTAACAGATTGACTAAAAACCTACACATCTACGAGTAAAAACTTATTTTCATATAGTACTATACACGTAACCAGTATAATACTGCATCATTTTTTGCACAAAAATAGAAATTGCGAAGGGACAATAGATTTTACCTGCAGACGAATCAGTAAACCGGTAGAGCTTCGCTACTTTCGTTTAGCCTTGCTCTCAGCTCTCACTTCTTTTTTTCTGTAATTTCTGTGAATTTTTTGAGTCTGCGAGGGGGTTTTATACTGGGATGGCTAAAAACCGAGCGGGTTTTGGGCGGCCGGGGGCCACCTGCAAAAGTGCTGACGGCCGGCCGTCAGCCACGTCATTAAATCGCCCTCTGGGAGGGCGATTTTTAAAAAACATCCTCCCAGAGAGCGTTGGGAGTATATTTCTGTAAATTTTTGAAATAAAAATGTAATTTTGTAAATATTTTATTAAAAAAATATAAAAATAAAAAAAATTCGACATTCTTGTTGGCCGAAAGTATTACTAAATTCATTTAAGTCTGTAGATGGGCTGAAATTGTAGACTAAAAATGGTGAGCCGAATTCTTTGATGGGCAGTTGATGTGCGAGATTCAAGGCATGAATTTCTCGATGGGAATTAACTGGACAACATTCAGTTGCAAGCCGGATTCATTGACAGCAAAATAGGTGGGCGACATTCACTAGTGGTCGAATGTGTTAGTGAGAATTAAGTGGGCAAAAATTGAGTTGTGCGGTGGGCTGAATTTACTCGTGACCCAAATTCGTTGACGTAAAATAAGTAAGCCGAATTCACTCGTGGACAAATTCATTCACAGGAATTACTTGGCCCTAATAAACTGGTGGGCCAAATTTGTTAATGAGAACTAAGTGGGAAAAATTCAGATATTGACAGAATTCATCGATGGGAATTAGGCGGGTTAAATTTACCCGTTGGCTGAATTTATTAACGACAACTAAATGGGCCTTATTTATTTATGGTCCGAATTCGTTGTCCAGGGCCGAATTCACTTGTTGTCTGAATTCTTTGGTGAATTTTAAGTAGGCCAAATTCGTTTGTGGCCTGAATACGTTGATGGGCGGCAGGTGGCTCATTCATTGGCCGAATTCATTAACTGGAATTTCGTAGGCCTAATTTGTTGATGGATGTTATGTGGGCCAAACTAATTCTCGAGCTGAATTCGATGGTTTATTAAGTGGGCTGAATTCATTCATGGCCTTTGGTAAGCCGAATTCATTTCCAAATGAAAAAAAGTTTATTTTGCCTCCCGCAACTATAGCCTCAATCTAATTTACATCTCTCAATCACAAAATCAGATATGAAGACTCTCCACTCTATCAAAACCGTCTCATTTTGCCTCCCCAAGCAGTTTTGATGGCGGTTTTGTCCTACGTGGCGCGTATGTGGCATGTTAACCTGGTCTTCATTCGACGTGATGCGTACATGACGCTTACATGCAATTACAGTAAAAAAAACAATGTGGGGGAGGGGGGGTTGTCTCCCTCAACTATCAAAACCGGCTCATTTTATCTACCCAAGTGGCTTTGTCCTCCATGGCGTCTACGTGGCATGTTGACCTTCATCCGACATGGTAATGGGACCTACATGCCAAAGGCAATTCTACAAAAAAAATAATTTGTGGGGCATAAATGTCAGCCACATCATCACCACTTCCGGCTCCTTCCCGCAACGCCCTACTTCGGTTAGCCGCCTTTACCTTCTGCTTCCCTTGCACAAAACACTGGAGGTCGGGGAGAAGGCCATGCTCTCGATAGAGGAAGACGGAGCCAAAGCTAATGGGCAAGCGGTGAGGTTGAAACTCGTTGGGCATTGCATGGAGATCACAAGTGGCGCTTGGAGATCGTTGGGCACCGCGCGTGGGAAAGGAGGCAGTGGGAAAGGGGATGGTAGAAAGTGGCGCTTGGAGCAGCGCTAACCGCCCACCATCACCCCGCGAGTCGAACTTGTCATCCCTGCCACTCGTCGATTGGAGGAATATGGCGGCGCATCCGTGGAGAAAGAGGGTGGCGCTTAATCTAGAACGAGTTGCTACCCACCGCCTCTCGGAGCATGCGCATCGTCATTGAGGACATCAGAGGGAGAGAGAGAAAGAGGGGAGAGGAGTGGCTAACTGGCAGATAGGACCCACATTTTTTTTTGTTTTCATTGATTTTAATGCAGGCAGCACGTACATCTTCAAAACCACTCGGGGAATCCCACATAGGTGCCACATGGGATGAAATCACCGTCAAAACCACTCATAAAGGTAAAATGAATTGGCATTCACGGTTGAGTGAGGCTCACCAGATTTTGCGGTTAAGGGAGGGGAATCGAACTTGGCCTATATTTGAGGGAGTAATATCGCCTTTTTCTTTTCTAGATTGAATTTGTTGAAACGAATTAAGTAGGCCGAATTCATTCGTGGAAGTCAGTGGGGCTAATTTGTTGATGGAAGAGTTGGGCCAAATTCATTTGTTGACCTTATTCGTTGATGAGAAATAATTAGGCTGAAAATTCATTCGTAGCCATCGGTGGTCTGAATTTACGGCCTGATTTTTCTAAGGATGATGATTTACTAAAGACATATAACCGTGTAGTTCAAAATTGATAGAGACCAGCACTAAATTTATTGTCTTAAACCCTAGCAAAATACTTAGATGCATATACTCCCTCGGTTTTTAAATTTTTGATGCAGTTGACTTGTGGGATTAAGTTTCACTATTCGTGCAAATATGAAAAAAATATAAGTCATATTTTAAATATCTTTAATGATAAACAAATCACAATAAAATAATTAATAATTATATAATTTTTTGATAAGATAAATAGTTAAATATAATTTTGAAAGTCAATCGTGTTAAATATTAAAAAATAGTGGAAGTACAATCTAGGGATTTCCTATCAACTAGATCAAGTAGCAATATGCCAACAGGACAGCGTTAAGCGCGCCGGCTTTTGGAGCAACAGCCGATGGAAATGTGCCAAGCTGCTTCTCATAGCTTAACCCAGGACGGAATCCACAGGGAATAGAAACTTAAAATACAGCCTGGATTTGGATGTCGTTTCATGTGGATCCATTCCAATTCTTTTATCTCGATCAATCAACAACCCTCCTAAAGAAAACCTTGCATCGACAACTACAAGCATATATGCCATCACAACCACATCCTTTCCTAAGATTCGACGCTACAATTAATCCATGCATGTGCACGTCACAATCATTTTTATCTACACAGAAAAATCAATTAACCATTCATGAAAAAAGAAAAAATAATTAACCCCCAAAGAAAAAAAAAACTCTACCAAGTGACCAACCAAAGCGATGGAAATGGTCACTCGAAATGCTGCCTACAACAACGCTAGGGAGAACCCAATGGCCACGGCTGCCACGCCGTCGACCAAGCCTCTCCACGGCCGGGAGAGCGCGCCTGCGCCGGCGCTGTCCATCTCCCGGCTGCTCGTCGCCGGCGGCATGACGCCCTTGAAGTTGGGGTTGTTCCCGTACAGGCTTTGGATGCCGGAGACGTCGTCGGAGGCCAGATTCACCTTCCTCGTGCGCGACGTGAGAGTCGGGAACATGATGGAGTCCGTCTCCGACGAGTGGCCGAGGCCGAGGATATGGCCGATCTCGTGCACCGCCACGGACTCGAGGTCGACGGCGAAGCTCGACGATGCACTCGCCACGTCGCCGCCGGCCACCCACGCCTCCGAGGCGTCCAGGTGGAGACGCCCGTTGGTCGGCGAGAACGCGTGCGCCAGCGTGCCGAGCGGCCCGTCGAACGCCTCGCCGTCGCCGTGGTCGCCGGCGTAGAACCCGATGGTGATGTCGGCGTCCGACGCCGATGCGGTCTCCGTGAAGTTGAGCATCGTCGCCGCCGACCACTGTGCGAACGCGCTGGCGAACACCCTGCTCAGCGTTGCCCGGTCGATGGATGTCTGGGAGGTCGCCGTGATCGCGTACTTGAGCGTCTTCTTCGACCGCGGCCACCTCGGCGAGCCGGGGAAGTAGGTGTACAGCCCGCGGCCACGGACGGCCGACGAGTTGCCCATGGTGGACGTGCCATTGACAACATCAGCGACGCCGCACCGTGGCGCCATCATCTGGGCGACGGTAGCCGCGTCCAGCTGCCCGGTGACGTCGAGGCCGAAGTTTCGCTGGTACATCTTGATTGCCATCTCCATGTCCGCGTCGAACAGGTCGTTGAACCGAGCCGACGATGACGACGGATAGGAGAGGTAGCCGAAGTGCCAGAGGTAGTCCTTGAGCTTGCCAAGGCCTTGCCTCTCGTCGCCGAAGTGACACCCGGAGAGGTTCTTGAACGCCGA
This sequence comes from Oryza meyeriana var. granulata, assembly GCA_003991445.1. Taxonomy (NCBI): domain Eukaryota; kingdom Viridiplantae; phylum Streptophyta; class Magnoliopsida; order Poales; family Poaceae; genus Oryza; species Oryza meyeriana. The sequence continues at coordinate 156,406 of RYFJ01002683.1, read as the reverse complement.
CCATGGATTATGAAACGGAGACTTGATGTCCGGGAGACCGGCCGGCAAGGCGGACGCCGGTGAAACCGTCGAGACGACGAGCACCGTCGCCACCGCGGCAGCGAGGAAGACGATGAGGGGAGAGGTGCAGGTGGTGGCCATTGTAGATTTCGGCGAGGTGAGAAGTGTCGAGTGTGAAAGACAGAGGCAATCTATCAGCTCGTGTTTGTAGCTTGACGAGTCGAAAGAGGACTGACTACCGAGTCAGCCAACGCAGCCGCGTAAAGCCGGCTAAGAGGATGTTTGGTTGCTTTTGTTCTAATACTAATTTGGTAGGGTTTGGTTTGGTCAAGGTCGGAATTGGTCTCGTGTTTTTGTTGCAATCGATGTGAAGGTGACGCCCATGTGCACAATGCTGTATTCCTGGTAAGTGAGAAGAGAGGAAGGTTCATTCAACTTGGGTTAGATAAGCTTAATTTTAGTTTTGGTAGGTTAGCGCACGCAAAAGTGAAGGATTTAAGATTGCAATGAAAATGCCCATGTGTATGTACGTGTTCAACTGTTCAAGCAATGTGATTTTATATGGTTTTAATTTCAAAGTAAGAAAGAAAAGCTTCTTTCAGCTGGGTTTTAACCAAGAAGAAATATGTTGACAGAGTCGTCTAAGTATGGAGTAGGACAACGAATTTGATAATAACTACTTTGAGCCGTAGCAGTTGAAAACTTGGGCTGTATCCTAATGTCAATAATTTACATTTCCTCAACACTTCGTTCTATATGTATTGAAGACAAATAGATATATTTCGTCATTGTTCTCAAGAAACAGAGATATTCAACGGTAAATGGATGGTACAACAAGCAATTCATGATATTTCTCTGCCGTAAAATTTACAATTATTTGTTGCAGTGACAATCCTACCAATTATTACACTTTAAAAATGATACAGGATTTGCTAGTCTGATGCAGTTAAGTTCAGTACAAGTTGCATCAGAAAATAACTGATGTAGTGATGCCAGGATGATGAATTATCCTTCATGCTTTACGAACAATCAAGGTTTCCTTGACCGGCCGATGTCATTAGCGTGAGGCCAACCACAGATTTCAGCATTTGGCTATTGCAATTTGTAAGTCTACAGCCAAGTGAACACGCTTCTCATAATGGCATCTTGGAAGGAGTACCTGGATAACACCAGTTGCATGTTTCAACTTTGAGCAATTATAAGTTTCTTCAATGATTGCATCTTAGGAGTACCTGGATGCCGTGGGTATTTCTTTGGAGTATTGCGCTCCTTTATGTATACAACAGCCGTCCGTTGACCATGAGGTCCCATAGATTCAACTGTGAATGGACGGAGGCTTAAGATATGAGACATACTAATCAGTAAAGCGACCAGGTCAAAAACAGCATCTACTCTTCGATCAAAATGGACATATATGTTACCACTCGTGAATTAGTAAATGGATCAAGTCAACAATTTTATCTGCTCTCCGATCAAAACAGATATTGCATTCCGCTTCTTTTCTTCGTAGTAACGTATAAAGCTTTAAAAACATGCACGATAGCATTTTCTTCCTATTTTGAGTTACTAGTTGAATACCAAATAGTGTGAGAATAAAATGTACTCTAGAATACAAAATATATTATAAGCTTTCACAATCTTCATAGCCAGAGGGCACTGCATACCATCACATAGTTCTAGCATAGCGGCACCCAGCTTATGTACTGCACTTTTAGCACTTCTTATTTCTTCCTGTCCCAACAAAATGTGAAATTAAACTAGTATAAGTCATAATAATATGGAAGAAAATTTATTCGAATGCACTAATGCGCAATAGGCTGATGCCAAAAGACTTACATGGGGATTGTGTCCTTTTGCAGCTATAAATAAACCATCAACACGGACCAACGGGAGGCAGTACTCAGCTACAAGGAAAATACTTGACTTAATTGCTATAAGTGGCCTCATAACAGAAAAAAAACTTTTAATGTTACATACCTAAAACTTTCAGTTCTGCAACCGCTCTTGCAACTGCTACATCAAATGCCTCTCGGAAATCAGGACTTTGGCCAACAGTCTGTCCTATAAGGCAAAGTAAAATGGTCAAAATATAACACAATATCATGGCACTGGTTCGGAAAAGCATGGTATGTTTCGGGTAATGGTTAAAAATGTGTCAGGACCAAATCTCTTCCACCATGAAGCGCAACATGTTTCCTGTTGAGAAATTTCCATGATGTCCATTCTTTTTCTTTTTAGAAAAAACAGTAGGAGAATCCCCTACATCCATGATGTCTATGTTTCATTATTTTGGTAGATCGACATACACTGAACTTAAAAACTTAACTGTACTGGAGAAAAATTATTGCCACAATGCAACCAAATGCACCATTTGAAGTTAAATCATCATAATTCATTGCAAAATATTTTGCTCAAACAAAGCTAACCTCAGCTCGGTCACAGACTACATCCACATTTGATAACCCCATGACCTCAACAGCATGCTCCAAGAACAAGCACCGCTTCCGCATTGACTCCAACAGTGTAAAATTCCAGCCTGAAACAAACGGAATCCACATTGCAACATCATAAGCAACCAAAGTGCAAACTTCTCCATCACATCAACTGATCAATTGGGGAAGAAAATTGACTCCTTACTTGGGCGTGCAACTGCGAAGATCAAACCAGGAAGCCCCGCACCGGAGCCAACATCGATAAGCCTCAGCCCATCCACATCGCTGCCGCCGGAGGCAGAATGGTCGCGGTACGCGCGCTCAAGCGGAGGAAGCACCGCGAGGGAGTCATCCACGTGGCGCTTCATGACCTCGTCCTCGTCGGTGACGGCGGTAAGGTTCATCCTCTGAACACCGAAGAGAACACAGGAGCGGCCAATGGCCCGTGTAAGCAGCTGGGGTTTATGGCGACTGAAAGCGAAGAGGTAACTGAGGGTTTTCGAAAGGGGACCTGATTCCAATCGAGGAGAGCGTCCACGTAGAGGGAAACCTGGCGCTTCTGCGACGGCGAGAGGTGGGTGGTGGAGAAGGAGGAGGAGGAGGCATAGGTGGCGGCGGGGGCGGCCCGTGCGGCGGCGGTTGTGTGAGTCCTTGGATGGAGGATTGAGTAGCGGACGTGGCGGCGGCGGCTGCCAAGGAAGAGGCGAGGGAGGAGGAAACGGCGGGCGGCGGCGCTGCAGCAGCAGCAGAGGGACATCTCTCCGGGGCGAAGGCCGCCGCGGCGGCGCTAGCGTGCCTGAGGCGGCGGGGGCGACCGGGTGAGGATTTGGAGTTGGGGTTTGAGTGAGCCTTTCCGTCTAAAAATGTCTCATCCATGTGCCAATATGATTTTTTACTGAGAAATTCTACATTTGCGATTAACAAGTGATCAGTTTTTATAAATTGTCATTGATGAACAAACTCTATGAAATACCATCGTTTAAATTTTTTTCTTTGGAAGTATAATATTAGCATAGGAGTGTTTCATATATTATAGGGGTAAAATGGACTTACCATCGTTCAAATGTTTCTCTTCCTTTGGAAGTGTAATATTAGCCCAGGAGTGTTTTATATATTACAGAGGTAAAATGGACTTTACACATAGGGTTAATGGGGGCTTAACGAAGCGATGAAAAAAAAAGGAAAAAAAGAGTGATTGTGCGATGAGTTCGTCAATAGAAATTCATGGCAAAGTATAGAATTTTCTTTTTTATTTATCACCTTCCGCTAAAGTAAGAAGAGTGATAAAAACAAGAAATTGAGGCCATAATAGTATTGGGTTTGTGATTTTTCCTTTGTTTTTTTAATCGAAGCACGATGAAAAAAAGGAAAAAATGTGATTGTGCGATGAGTTCATCGATAGAAATTCATGGCAAAGTATAGGATTTTTCTTTTTTATCTATCACCTCCCAATAAAGTAAGAAGAGTGATAAAAACAAGAAATTGAGGCCATAATAGTATCGGGTTTGTGATTCTTCCTTCGCTTTTTTAATCAAAACGCGATAAAAAAAGAAAAAAAGTGATTGTGCGATGCATTCGTCGATACTAATTTATGGCAAAGTATAAAATTGTTCTTTTTTATTTATCACCTTCCAATAAAGTAAGAAGAGTGATAAAAACAAGAAATTGAGACCATAATAGTATCGGGTTTGTGATTTTTCCTTCGCTTTTTTAATCGAAGCACGATGAAAAAAAGGAAAAAAAAGTGATTGTGCGATGAGTTCGTCGATAGAAATTCATGGCAATGTATAGAATTTTTCTTTTTTATTTATCACCTTCCAATAAAGTAAGAAGAGTGATAAAAACAAGAAATTGAGGCCATAATAGTATCGGGTTTGTGATTTTTCCTTCGCTTTTTTAATCGAAGCGCGATCAAAGGAAAAAAGTGATTGTGCCATGTGTTCGTCGATAGAAATTCATGGCAAAGTATAGAATTTTCTTTTTTATTTATCACCTTCCAATAAAGTAAGAAGAGTGATAAAAACAAGAAATTGAGGCCATAATAGTATCGGGTTTGTGATTTTTCCTTCGCTTTTTTAATCGAAACGCGATGAAAAAAAAAGGAAAAAAGTGATTGTGCCATGTGTTTGTCGATAGAAATTCATGGCAAAGTATAGAATTTTCTTTTTTATTTATCACCTTCCAATAAAGTAAGAAGAGTGATAAAAACAAGAAATTGAGGCCATAATAGTATCGGGTTTGTGATTTTTCCTTCACTTTTTTAATCAAAGCTCCGGTTTGCTCCTATTCCATTAAATCCTCCTGCAGGTGTTAATTCAGTAGTAAAAAAAAAGAGGCATATTTAGCCTTGCATATTTGCCCTCACTTTTTTTACGCTGTTTTCTTTAATGTATTTAAAACTAACCAACCTAATAAAAAGGAGAAAAAAGGATCCGTGGGCTTCGGGTAAATGTCTTTTTTACCACTAATTATCACCGTCAAGATGATTTAATGAAATAGGGGCAAAACAGAGCTTCGGTTCAATGAAGCGAGGGCAAAATCACAAAGCCTAAAATAGAGGGATAAAAAATCATAATTGCAATTCATAACAGAGGTAAGAAAACAATTGCCCCTAATAGAATTGTGTGGCACAGAAGATGAGGACAAGTGATAAACCAAATGCTAATTACCGGGGAGGAGAGGAGGAATGACTAATGTTGTAGAGAGGGAATGTATTGGTGTAGACTGATAATAATGATGGTTAGCATGTAAAGATGTCAATGGACTTACGCTAATGTTATACATTGTCAATTTTGTTTGTCATTGGAATATTATTTGTTGAGGATGATTCTATAATTTGTAGATGTTCATGCTAAGCATGGCCTTGTTGCTAATAAAATGACAATTCGTGTTGGTCTGGAAACTTGAAAGTAATCTAAATATTAGAGATCAAGTGCATCCATGATCCATCTCCACTTTTTTTTCATTTGGTCATTTTTTTTCACTATGATTTTTCCTTAGAAAGTTATTCCCCTTACCATTTCCATCATAACTCATGCCCCGTTCAAACTCTAGTACATTTCTGACATTGCCCCACTCTCCTCCAACCATTATGTTTTCATCATTTACTTATTGGTTTTTAGTCATAGCCAAAACTTTATTTTAAAAGCTTAATTTTAAATTTGATTGTGGTGTTTTTCGCTACAGTCAAATTTCCAGACTTGGTTTTTAAACCATAAATAATATCGATATAAAAGTTTTATTCATAAATTATTTTTATTATTTTATTTATTTATCTATGTCTGCTGTAGCTCAATCGAGCACTTATTTCAGTGATATAATTCAAAGATATTGTTGCAATGAAATATTGAAAATGTTTGATTCCAGAACCATTCTCACCAGTAAATGTCGCAGTTTTGTCTGGTCTAGGTTGAATTTCAACATTTATTTTTCAATCCAGCGAAATCGACGCACTGTGGGGGCCTTTGCATCTTCACCGTGCAATTTCACAGTTTCGTCAACAGAGCCGGCCTGCCGTCGCTAACCGCCAAGCCAACCATACCACCCGCCCTCCCCAACCGCTGACTCCCACTCGGTAACCCCTCGCCGATCCGATCGCCACCTGCCACCCCAACCAAACCTTGCTGCCACCCGGGCCACGCCTCCCGTCTCCCACCTCAGATCCGCCGCGGCCGCGGCCGAAACCACCGGCGCCGCCCAACGCCAGGCGCACCGGCGGCACGCCCATGCCGGGCCTCCTCGAGTACTCCGCCGGCGGCCTGGGCCTCCTGGCCCTGGCGGCGCTCGAGTCCCTCCCGCTCCGCCTCCCCGCGGCGCCGCTCCCGCTCCTCCCGCGCCGCCTCTCCACGCCGCTGCACCTCCGCCACCTCCTCGCCGCCGTCGTCTCCGCTCTCTGCCTCCTCTCCGCGCTGGTATCCGCGCACCACCTTTCCCTCCCCACGCTCGCCGCCTCCGCGCTCTTCCTCCTCTACGCTCTCGCGCCGTTCGTGCCGCTCCCGGCGCCGCTCCCGCTCCCGCTGCTCGACCTCGTCCTCGCCGCGGCCTTCGCGCAGGAGCTGCTCCTCTTCGCCCACCGCCGCCTCTCCACCGCCGCGGGGATCGAGAACCGGTACTTCGACCTCCTCCTCGTCCCCATCACCGTCTGCCTCGGCGCCACGCTGCTCGCCGCGCACAGCCCTGAGGCCGCCCCGCCGCGGCTCGCGCGCGCCGCGGGGCTGGCGCTGCAGGGCACCTGGATGGTCCAGATGGGATTCTCCTTCTTCACCAGCGCCGTCGCCCAGGGGTGCACCCTCCACGCGCAGAGCCGCGTCGACTACACCATCAAGTGCCGCACACACGAGGACTACCACCGCGCCCGCTCCACGGCGACGCTGCAGTTCAACGGCCACCTCGCGCTGCTCGTGCTAGCCGGTGCGGCGGCGTACGCGGCCGTCCTCTCCAAAAGAAACCAACCACCGAGCGGGTACAGGATGCTGAGCAAGGAGGTGCAGATGGAGGGGATGCCGCTGCATTCGCAGTTCACATTGGATTCGGATGAAGAGAAGGAAGTTGAAGGGGTCACCAATTCAGCAATGCCGGTGGCGAATGGATCGGAGTCCCATCACGAGATCGCAGTACAAACTCCTAATTCCAAGTGATGGAACTGGAATCGGGTGATTTTTGGTGTATAATAGCCCAGGCAATGAGGATATCTGCCAAGCTGCAGGATGTGTTTCCGTATGACGTTTAGTTTTGATTCTTACTTCTGAATTCACCATACATGGGCAGGGATCTTGCTCAGTTTGATCTGCATACATCAAACTTAACTTGTGCATTAGATTTAACTACTGTACAATATTGTATTGTTGTGATTTCAGATAGCTCTTTCGGCAATAAAGTTGACAGGACTTGGTATTTGAAGAACAAGCCTGAAACCCTTTTAGTCCATACACCATTGTCTAACTAGTCGATAGCAATTGTGATATACTTTTGTGGGTATTATGACAAAACTATTTCAGCTCATAATGATACCATATTTCAGCTCATAATGATATCAGTCTTTCTGCTGCTAATAGGATGATCAATATGTTGAGAACTCTCTGGGTCCCAGGATACTAAGCCAAAAGCCCAAATCCTCCTGGCCTGGAAATAGAATCGGATTAACCCCTTTTTTGATCCATTCATCCAAGTAGGCGACTGCTTCTTCAACTTGCCTCTTCAGTATTGGGCTACTGAGAGTGTCCAAATACTTACCTGTGGCTGGTACTGGTTTGGACTTTGGAGTACTTCGTCATGTCAATTATCAGGAAACAGAAATTCTAGTCACAATTTGCGTGTTACTTAAACTTTCGTTGCTATGTTTTTCTCTTGCTCGGTGATTTCATCTCTTCAACACAGGAAGAACTGAAGAAGGATGCGAACCGCAGATGGTGGGTGCACGGTCCTCCAGCTCCAGCTGCAAATTTTAGAGATTACTGGCAGAGCTGACTGCGAGCAGCACAGTTAACTTAAGGTGATAACTGTATCTGTATGTATAATAATACCTAATGATGCCATGCTTGTCATAGTACATGAGGTCGGTTATGTTGTAGTACTGGCATCAATTCTTTTTGGTTGTTTCATTTGTTTGTCGATCTCTGTAAACAAGTGCGCTGACAAGTGCATACGTGTATTGGTTTAGTATCAAGAAAGTTTTTTTCCCTTTAAATTCTCATAGGGTATTTCCAATAGTAGACATCGCATCATATTTGTCCTATTCAATAACATAGGGATACTATCTTAGAAACTATTCAACCAATGCATAGTTTTCATTAGTGGGATCAAATAATAAATTCCTCCATCCCTCTCTCTTCCTTTTATTTGTTGATATGTCTCAAATTTTGTGCCATAGACACCACTTTGTTCCCTTAATGCCTTTTTCTTTTGGTTTCTTCGTATGTTGGTTTGTGTGACTTAGTTGTGTCACATGCTGGACATGGTTTCTCCCTCTCCTCTTCTTAACTCTCTTGCGCATCAGATTTGATCCTACATGGCATGTTATTACTTATCATAGACACTACCATTGGGAATGCCATTAGTATTAAGAGATTAATGTTGAGTTGGATGTTCCATTTCTCATGAGATCGATTCACTCGTTCACTGACCACTAGTGACTATGCTATTAGTATGAATCGCATGTTTTTTTTTTCATTTATTAAGTTTCTTGAACAGTCACTAAAATAAAATGATAGTTGAGGTTTATTTGTTGAAACCTTTAGGCTTATTTATTGAATAGGCTGATCGATGATATTTCTCTCCTACCTTGAGCGATGAAACCCCACCAATTCTACATCTGGAGACCCCAAACCCTCCTCTTAGGGGTGAAAATGGATCGGATAATATCCGATCCGATCCGCTCCGTATCCATCCGAAGTGAGGATATGGTAAGAGTACCTAGATATCCGATGGATATGGATTCGGATGCGGATAGTAGAATGTGGATTCAGAGCCGGATATGGTATCGGCAATATCCGGCGGATGCGGATTATCCGAAATTTCAAGCGGATTATCTGGTAGAAGGTTTGGCGGATAATCCGAATTTTTCAGCCCATATGACCACTCCATTTGGCCCATTTTACTTGAGCTAGCCCATCCATCCATCTATCTAGGCAATACAGCGGTCTAGACCGGCAGACTATATCTATATGGATAATTGAATGTCATTTGTGAATTTGCTATTTATCATGTGATAATATGATATTGTGATGTGTGATGTTCTTTGTTGGTTAAGTGCTTGTTTTGGACAATGGATAAGTTAATTAGTTAATGTGATATTGCAATGTGTGTTTTTATGTGCATGTGTCATGTCTCATGTAATATAGTTATTATAATATAGTTATTAAGTGCTTGTGATATTGTTACAATATTGTTGTCAATTATATTGATGACTTAATGTTGTATCGATTGTATATACATGTCACGTCCGATGATTTTAATCCGTTTCCGACCCAAGTCCAAACCAGCTCCGCACCGCATCCGCCATCCGAAACAATCCGCTCCGCATCCGCATCCGCATACTATCCGCACCCGCTCCGAATCCGCTTAAAAATTATGGTTTAGGATATGGTATGACCACTATCCGTTCGAATCCGATCCGTTTTCACCCCTACCTCCTCTCCTTTCTCAGCCATCGCAACTCTTCCTCGCCTCTGGCCTCCCTTGCCCGATCACCTACAATGATGCTTGTCAGGTTCCCAGGCGAGCCACATGATGCAGCGTTGTTGCCTTTGCTCTGGCCATGAGGATCACACGACTGATAAATGATTTTGTACGCCCTTCCCACAACTTTTTTTTAAAAGAATGTTGGTTTATATTTGCTTGTTTCTCACTTCTAAGTTGTTTGATGTTTTTAGCAATAAAAATTGTGGTGCCTGTTCTTTGTAAACAGTAATTTTCAAAAAACACGTGTTCTATGCTAGTATTCACATCAAACATTCAAACCCCAGGTTTATTGGTCAGTGTCACTTAACCTCTTATTTTATGGTCACTAGCAAAGTGCCTATACGTTACAACGGATATAATTTTAACGGAAAAAATTAAAATTATAGTAAGCTTCAGTTTTTGTGATCCGAGCCATTTAAAGAAACACCGTGAAGACATTCTCTAGAAATCAAGGCAAAAAGTAGCAAGAGCACTATTGGAAAGGTGGCAAAAATATTTATTATTTCAGATATGAGGTAGAAATTTTTCAGTCACAACAAGACATACAACCTATGGCTGAAAGTTAGGGTTGTGTCACTTGGTTCTTGGATTGGTATAAAATGTGGATAGTTTTAAAATATTGTAAGGAGTTGGAACCGGTTTTAAATATTTGAACTGAAATCAAAAGGTTATTGAATCGGTCGTACTAGAGGAAAAAACATTTCAAATGCAGTTTTTTTTGAAAAAAAGAAAAATCAAAGAAAAAGACAAGCAACCTATGGTTAAAAGTTGGGGTTGTGTCGCCAGAGGAAAAATATATCTTTTTGGAAAAAGGAAAAAAGTTGATTTAAAAAAAAGAAAAAATGGACAGAAAAGACGAAGCATACATGTGGGCATTAGGCATGCGTCCTGTGTTTCTCTTTGTTTGACCAGATCAACTTGCATGCATGGGCTGCTGCCTATTGTACATGGAGGATAGTGGCACTAGGCTTAATTGTTTGTGCGATGTTTACGTGGGCTGGTGGCCTGCTCTGGATAGTCTTGGCCCAGAGTCGCGTGGCTTCAGCTTGTTAGCTCGCAGCCTCGCGTGCAACTCCTGTGTACGCGCGGGAAGCGGCCTGGTCAGGATGACGCACGCAGTGGCGCGGACTTTTGCGTGGATTGGAATTGGAGGCGCGCTGGAGACTACGGATAAAAAGGGGCAAAAACGCTATTCATTTTCATGACAGTAGAGATAATTTGTCAAAACCCCATCAAAACGAAATTTGTTCTTGCTTTAGACTGTCTTTACTAACTCCGATTAGCCCATAGCAAGCATTATCATAGAGTTCTCGTATCCGAATATCCCAACTCCCAATAATTTGATTCCAATGCAATTCGTTTTTATAATAGTAGAGATAATATGTTAAAACCCCATCAAAACAAAATTTGTCTGTCTTTACTAACTCCGATTAGCCTACAGCAAGCATTATCATAGAGTTCTCTTTTGTCATTTTCATGTATCCGAATGTCCCAACTCCCAACAATTTGATTCCAATGCAAAACAAAACTGTGATATATTATGACCATAAAACATGGGGCTAAGTGCCACTTACCAAAAAAACTTGGGTTTTGTACAACTATAGCCCTAAAACATTTGTTTTTTTGAAATTTACTCTTGCAAATATGTATTAACTAGGTAGAGAGATTTAATATGTCATTCCATCTTTGACATGATCTTGGCAAGGAATTGGAGCAATAAGAAAAATGCCGAATTCAAGATGATAAAGAGATACTTATTTAAGAACATTACTTGTGTATACAAATTGGGAATGTATCCTGTACACACAAGCTTCTCATACACACACTGCGCAAACCAACTAATAAATGTCACCAAAAGTTTTAGAAAAATTTGTACATTTACATCCAATAGTATTATACCTATGTATAAGATCTCATCTTCAAATTCATTGTACTTTAGCCGTAATAAAAAAATGAAAATTGTGATAGTTTTAAGAATATAAATATGTCAGAATTTTTCTTTTTGTTGCTCTCTATATATAATGAATTTGAAGATAAAACTTTATACATATGTGTAATATTATTGGAAGTACATGTATAAATTTTTTCAGAATTTTTTGTGACATCTGTTAGTTGATGTGCATGGTGTGTGCACGGAAAGCATTTTGGCATCATACATTAGCTAGCAATGATAGGAAGGATCAACTTAAAGTTAGGTGGTAAAGAAAATGGAATTTGAAACATATGAAAGCTCAGTTTTGAATTTAAGTGGGCTCATAACACTACTACGAAAAAGGTTATCGTAGGGCCAAATTAGGTTTTCGCAGGTGGTCGGGCGTGCCGTCATTTGCAAAAACCTTTTTCATAGGCGGATAGACTTATAGGCGAAAACCTTTTCATGGCCTTCCTGTGAATATGCTTTTAATAGGTGGCTCATTTTTTTCCCACCAATTTTGAATTAATTTTTTAGATTAGGTATTGTATATAGAATCGCTAGGGATTTCACGCCTATTTCAAGTTTAATCGATGGAGCAATAATAATATAATATGACATAAGTAAATTAAGGTATATATAATTTTATATAGTACATACACACATAACTGCTTGTTCTAGTGTCATCAAATGTTTACAAATGCTTAGAATTTATACAGAGTATAGTTCCAGTCAATTAGACTTAAATATTTCTCATCCATGGCAAGAACCCCTTCTATGTCGAAGAGCTGCCCAAACTTGTGACAATACTTGCGATAGATCAAGTGGCACATGTCTTTGTGATATGTTTTCAATACTTTTATCGTCTAGCCTTTTGCTTACATGCAGGATTCTAGGCACCTGCATCGAGAACATGGTAAAGAAAGTGTTAAAAATTAGCGTGAGTTGTTGCAAGATGTTACAATGTGCTTCTTCCTCGTCAATGAATCTTTTCTTTCCTATGGTCCCCCTTCTAGACAATCTCCCCTCTTGTCGATGTATTGGTAAATCGATTGTTTTCTCATTTTTTAAGTAATTTATGCAAACACTCAACAACTTCTTCAGTACTGTATCCCTCTATAATCGATCCCTCTGGGTGAGCACAATTCCGTACATAGCCCTTCAGAATGGACATGTACCGCTTGTACTGCTATATCTGATGTAGGTACAAAGGACAAAGTGCAATTATTTGAGACATGATGTGAATCATGAGGTGCACCATCATATCAAAAAATGCTAGAGGGAAGCACATCTCAAGCTGGCACATAGTCTCTGACAAGAAGACCTAATTCTTCGAGATCAATGATCTTTGTGAAATTGCATTAAAGAAATAACACATTCTTGTGATGGTCACTTTTACATGTACTGGTTTGATTGCCATAATTGCAATAGCGAGAAATACAGTGAGCATCACATGACAGTCATGAGAATTATAGCCGGACATCAACAAATCTTTTATCAAAACTAGTTGCTTAATGTTTGATGAGAAACCAGTTGGCACTGTCACCCGTATAGACTTGTACAATATCCTTTTTCCTTAGGTGTCAAGGTGTAGCTAACCAGGGGAAGGTAGATTTTTCTACTACCTTCATCTGGTGAAGCTCTTGCCTGATTTCATATTTACCAGGTCGTTACATGACTTTAGCCCATCCTTCATCTTGCTCGGTATGTCTAGTAAGAGCCTAATGATGCTATAGAACACATTCTTCTCTAGTTGCATGACATCGGTGGCATGGTGAACCTCCAAGTCTTTCTAGTACAGTAAGTATTTAAAGAAAATTGAATGTTTCCTAAATGGCACCTCGGACATGTCCGTATTTTTTTACGCTTTCTTCCTTTATTATTTGCCTTTCCAAAAACGACATTGATGTTCTTCGTTATTTCGAACATTACTTGCTCACTGTGGACAGTTGGTGCAGCATTAGTCTCTTTAGTATTGTTGAAATGTTCCACCCTTTCATTTGTGGTTAAGAACCATCGATGCCTCATTTACACTAGCTTGTTAGATACTGAAAGGTAATTGTATATACTTCCATCCAAGCAGACAACACATTCGATCTTCCCTTTGATATGTTCTGATATGGAAAGCATTGCAGGATAGTCGTTGATGGTAACGAAAATAATGACTCTAAATATGAAGTACTGCCGTAAGAATTCATTCCACACCCGAACTCACTCGTTCCATAGTTCCACCATATCTTCCATCAAATGTTCAAAAAACACATCTATATCGATATCAAGTTATCGTGGGCCATGTAAAAGGATGGACAGTAAAATATACTTTTGTTTCTGACAAAACCATGTCGGAAGGTTGTACGTGGTTAGAAGTACTGGCCAAGTGCTATGTGAGCTACTCAAGTGTAAATGCTACCATTTACATAGGTGGTCGGCTTTACCCAGTTGGCTATGTTAGTTCATTAACACATGCAGCTTGCAAGCCTCCCCCCTGTGCTGAACCTATCACAGGCAGCCCAAAAGTCTAGCCACATGTGTAGTGTAGGGGGATGTTTGTGACAATGGTTTTTGTAGTAGTGTAAGACAAGATTTTAGAGCAAATAGAGCTCAACAAAGGAACATATCCATCAGAGCCCAAGAATTCATGAAGCTTTCTAGTGGCTCTAGAATTAACTATTCCAAATTGTGTATAGAATATTCGTTCCCAAAAATAGTAGGCTATATAGTTACAAATGTAGATAAAAAATCAAACAACATAAACGGTGGTTCAACTAATTTATTATATAGTCCCATATGCCAAATCTAACAACATTAGTGGATAAAGCGTAGCCTACAACATCCTGCCTGTTTAGGGCATGGGCCTAAGCCTCGAACCCCTCTCAACCACAAGGTTTCTACTTTGGACTAAGTGAATTTGTTGTTGAGTATAAGACTGAGTACACAAAATACTCAGCAAGCCATAAGAAAAATCCAACCTAATGCACAGGGAATGCAAGCAAGGTCAGATGGGATGAGCTTGAGGAGGTCCAAGGCTGGCTGTTTAAATGCCAAGAATGATATGTCGATGACATGTAGGCCTTGTGTGTCAGCTAGCGCGAGCACAAAACCAAGCTGTGTTGAGGCATGGTGATTGGCTAGGCTGTGATAAGCTAGGGGAAGGAGAGGATGAAAAGGAAAGCCTGAAACAGCCAAGGGGAGAACTTGACTGGAATTTGGCCTAGACTTAATAGAGGTATCATTTGGCAGCTACCCTTTCCCTTTGGGTCGTCTGGCATTGTAAGTCCCATGCATCAGCCGGGATTTTAGGTGATTGAGGCCTGCAAAATAAGGCAATGTGGTAGGGTTTGTTTGTTTTTATATTTAAATGCTAAAATGATATTTGTTTTATTATAATTATTGTTTTTCTGTAAAAAAATTCAAAAAATATTTTGATTTCATAGGAAAAAAGAATTTATTATAAAATATATACAAGGAAAATTTATTAAGAATCTTTATTGTTTTGTTTTACTCCTCTTGTCAATCGATTTACACATTGTTAAAAAATTTTCTTATGTATATTTAAAATAATATTTAAACCTAAAAAGATCAGGGTGTGACACCTTCTTGTTTATGATTATTTTATAATCCACAATATTCAACTTTTAACCACAATAAAAATGCGCTTATAAAACATATTCAGCTGGATAGAAAAAAAAATGAGCAGCGCGCGCCGTCAGTAGAGTATCATCCCGGACCTTTCCATCCCCATGCGGCAACCAAGCCAACTGAGCTAGCACGCCACTATGGTTTTAATATACAAAGAACTAAAGTTAAGGGTTACAGTCAACCAAAACTAAATAAAAAATAAAAATACATACTTTATCAAACAGGTCCAACCGGTAAACTGATAGACTCACCGGTTCAATTACTGGTCCAGGTTTAACAACTAGTAGGGAGAGCTCTTTTAAGATATGGCATGAACAACTCTACAAATGAGATTAAACCTATCTATTCATGCTCATTTCTGAAACATATGACGAACTAAATTTTTTAGAAGGAAAGGCAAAGTAGGAGTACTAAACTATATCGTATTACGGAAAATTGTTGTCTGTCTAAATCATTATTATGCCCTGTTGGATGATCAAAAGCAAATACATGTTGAATTGCCCTACTACAATGGCTTGATGATGGATGAAACTGAGTTTATAATAATTATTTAAGAGCACAAACGAATGAATTAAATACTATATAGTTTGAAAAGTTGATTTAATGAAGTTTTCTAAGAAATATGGATGAAGAAAGCTTTTGCAAAACAAAATACACCATTTAAAAAGCTTAGAATGTGTACGAGCAATAATCCATCATCCGTTAGCTGAAAAGAATAGGAAAGTAGACACCAAAGGAGGATTTCTTTCTTCTGTTGTTGTGGTGGCTGCTTAGGCCCGATTGGCTCAGCTGAACGAGATGAGCTTACACTGTCACAGAAAACAAGACGAGTCATTAGTGTATAATTAATTAAGTATTAATAATTATAAATTTAAAAAGAAATTATTAATTTTTTAAAGAAACTTCATAAAAGTTTTATACGAAACGCAAAATTTAGAAGTTTGAAAAACTGCTCACGATAAATGAGGGATTAACCCCAACCAAATCCTACTTCCAAACGCGGCCCTAAGTCTCTATACTTTTCATGAAGAGAATCTATTAGTCGAGAGTTAAGTTGGATCAACAGTAGCTGCATTGCAAAAATTGAGCAGGCTACAAAAGGAGTGTCCCAGAAATGAGAGGCTACAAAAGGAGTGTCCCAGAAATGAGAGATAGCCCTATCAAAGATTTAGTAACCAGCCACTTTTGTCAAGTAGCTTAGTAGCTTGTTCTCACATGACCAGCTGCTCAGCTCAACTGTTCGTTCTTTGGCTTCACTTGCTTCTTACTGTGATATCCGCTTCATATTTTTGAACGTTGCTAACACCTTTCGGTTAGGTAGTCATGTCTATCTCAAAACGAGTTATCCTATGTATTTTTCGCAAATCGAAGTTAGGCATAGAGCTGAGCTGGTTCAGCAAGCATTGCCGTCTTATCCTTGCATGATTGCATCAGTCATATAAGTGCATTTAAAAGCTCCAAATAAGTAACTTTACAACTTCGCTCCTACTTGATTCTGTGTAGGAAAGTTCTGTCATCCTGTACATATCACCCCTATGTGTGTAGCCATGTGTAAACACATTGTATTTTTTATTGTATTTTATACGGATGAGCCTCAAGGATCTCAATCCTTAAACCATCCTGGGGTTCTTGAATGTCAAGACTCAAAACTCATCCAATTGCTCATCAAAAGACTTGTCCATTTGCTCCTCAAATTCTCGTAGTTAATTGACTTCTATACCAATCCTCAGCTTGCATGAGTGCCTTTTTTGTTAACAACCACACGAATGTAAATCGCTCACTCATTTGTCGTCGACGCAGGCCTTTTCCTGTATAAAAGCTTTAACATTGTCCTAGTTCCTATATACATAGTTATCTTCTATCCCTATTTGCTGTTACATTCAAGTCTTTCGCGTCCTTGATTGAACCAATACGTAATGCAAACATGTTTAAGTGGCTGTCTACCTCCTGCAAATGTGAGACAGGATTGGCCAAAGTTGCCTCACCTTTTTTTGGAAAATGCTCTGTAGAACAGTACGTTAGGTAACTTTGTTGCATCAATTTTCTTTATTCACCTGTGCTTCCAATTACTGTTGCCGAGTGCCATGGCCACTATATACAAAGTATGAGTGAATAATGTTGCTAATGCTGTCTTTGGAATATGAATTTATATCTGAGAATCCTGTCAAGTTGCACGTTATGTGGCTAATATTGTGTGCTTCAGGTTACTGTTTCTGATACGTAGTGAGACTGAGATGTTGCAATACACTTCTATCAATTTTATTCTCCAAGGAAACAGCACAGAGTACCATGTGAACCTAACATTGTTGACTCGCAAATTCACGATCGCATACAAATTGTTGTGAGCAACAAACATGAAAATTTTACTTCTATTAACAATCCAAAAAATAAACATGATAAAGCATGCATATGTCTTGCTGTAATTTGTGTTTGAGTGTGTGATAAATGTGACATTGATGTGGCTCAAGATGTGATTGTTGTGTGCCTGGTTCATTGATCTATAGCTGTCTGGTTTTATGCTCTCCAGCTACGTTGGCGCTGTGCAGTCCCCTGAAATTTAGAAATGGCCTTAAAGATCGTTATCTATGTGCTGTCCATCTTAACAATTAACATTGCCAAAGCATCATAAAAGTCATTTCTTACAGCATGTTAACAGGAGAAAATTACTGTTGAACCGCCAAATTAAGAATTTGAAAGTCCCAAGAAAATGGTGAAATTTGTGTGTATTCTTATCAGTTATTAAGTCTCCCAAATGAGCAATCCCTCTGCACATGGGGCAAAAGATGAGATCAAGAACCAAGTGATCATTGCTAACTCACCTTTTGCTGGAAGAATATGGATGCTGTAAGTAGGGAGAAAGGAGCCAAGAAAGAAAGGAGACTGCTCCCAAAATGGCCAAGGCAAATCATCCATGTTAGGTATATCCCTTGCTGTGTATCTGCATTTCTTCCCTACTGATACTAGACACATCTTATTTAAGTATATCTTATCAGAAAGAAACAAAGAATCCATGCATAAGGGCATTATTTTCTGTTAGAATACATGCATGAATGATTCAGTTATTGCTACTTGCTAGTGGAAATAGCACATGATTTTGTTTTGACTGTCAGTTAACTATTTTGACAAGGACATTTTACTTGAAATTTTGTCTGAAGAATCCGCTTTCCCCGACTAAGTACCTTTCATCAAGATTTTCTGCATTGCAATTCTTTCCCAAACTTTAAAACACCAATGCAATACCCTTTTCATGCCACTTTGGATAAAATATGTTCACTCATCAATCACTGCTGCATATTACTATAATCTCCTATATGTTTCCATGCAGATTGCTTCTCATATCATACCTATCTCACCACTTTGCAGAGCTGCAGTGATCACCACTTGTTTCCCAAATTATTCCATATGATTCAACTTGTAAGACAGGAGCAACAAAGCTATCAGGTTCAGTATGAGTCTGAATTCTGAAACTCTGAAGAAGGTTCCATCTGCAGTATGAGTCTGAACTCTGAAGAAGGTTTCATCTCTCAAACAATCTCATGCTCATCACAGCCAAGTCTCCCTTCCTTGGAGCACTCCTGCAACTCCAGCTCAAGCTCATGCCACTACCAGTGCATCGCCACGCTCAGAGGCAACTCCTCCTACGTCTCCGGCCTCGCCGTCGACGGCGACTCGCTCTATGTCGCCTCGTCAGACGGGCACATAAGGCTGTGGCCGCTGGACGCGGCCATGGCCATGAGACAGACGTCACAGAGCGAGGTGTCCAGCTCCACTGTCGCCGTCACCGATAGCTCGGTGAAGTGCCACGTCGCCACCGGCGATGGGCTTGTCAGCTCGCACCAGGACGGCACGATCAGGGTGTGGAGGCACGCCGGCGGCGGGAGGAACGGGAGCCGCCGCCTCGCCCTGCGCGCCGTGCTGCCAACGACGGCAGACTGCCTCCGCATGTTCCTGCTCCCGGGCAGCTACGTCGAGGTCCGGCGGCACAAGAAGCGCACCTGGGTGCACCACGTCGACGCGGTCACCGCGCTCGCGCTGTCCCCGGACGGCGCGCGCATGTACTCCGTGTCGTGGGACCGGAGCCTCAAGGCGTGCGGCTGCCTAGCCTCCGGTGCGCGGAGTCCGTCGCGGCGGCGCACGACGACGCCATCAACGCCGCGTCGCAGCACCCGACGGCACGTGTACACGGCCTCGGCGGACAGGACGGTCAAGGCGTGGAGGCGCCACCCGGGGCAGAAGAAGCTCTCGCTGGTGAGCGTCATGGAGCGCCACAGCGCGGCGGTGAACGCGCTGGCGCTCGGCGGCGTCGGCGGGCGGGTGCTCTACTCCGGCGCGTGCGACCGGTCCGTCGTCGTGTGGGAGGCCTCCGGCGGCGGCGCGGACGGGCGCATGGTGGCCACAGTCACGCTCAGGGGCCACGCGAAGGCGGTGCTGTGCCTGGCCGCCGCCGGCGACGTGGTGTGCAGCGGGTCGGCGGACAGACGGTGAGGTGTGGAGGCGGGAGCGGAGGGGTACTCCTGCTTGCCGTCCTCGACGGCCATGCGGAGCCGTGAAGAGCTTGCATGGTGAGGGGACGAGCAGGATGCGATCGCTGCTGCTCGTGCGACGTGGAGGAGAGCTCGAGCTGCGGCTGCGCTGCTCTCGTTTGCAGTGGCTCGTTGGACTGTGACTCAAGCTTTGAGAGTGACGGTTTCCAGTCTGTGATTTTCTTTTTTTTTTTTAAGAGACTTGTTTGTGAATTTAGGCCTTTTGGTTTTGGAACTGAGAAAGTTTGGAGAATTTTGCAGGAATTGAATCAATTCACGTGAAAATTCGAAAGATTAACCTGTTTGTTTTTTCACTTGTTTGTATGAGTTTCAAAAACTTGACGAGGTTCAAGGTGTGGGGTACGTCTACATAGATCGCTCGAATGGACCTATACCCGGACTTGGTGCTTGTATGGTTGGTGTCAGATGCATTTAACACCACTTGAGGTCCGTGAGCTTGACTAAATAAGCACTCGCTCCGTTTAATAATATAAGTATTTTTAGTTTTTTTATAGGAATTGAAGTTAAAAGAAAAAATACTTTATTGCCTCTTTATTAAATGTGAGAATGGTTGGGATAAAAAAAGGAGATTTGAGTATAAGATAGAAAGAAATTTGAATTATGAGGTGATTGATATAGTAAGTAGCTATGGTAGAAATGTTTTATTATTGGGTAGAGTTCGAATGGTTAGAATGTTTATATCTTTAGACAAAGAAAGTAGATAAGTTTGAATAAATACGGCTAGTATTTGTTGTTATCATAACAACAGCATGCCACACTTTTATATGTTTGGCTCTACTTGTCATGAGCTCTTCTTTTCTAGCCAAAGTGTGTGGCAATATGAAATATCTGTTTCATGGCTAACTTTGCTACAACTCAAATTGCCAAAAGAGTCGCATATTATACGAAGTGTTACCAACAAATTACTTTAAAAAACAAGTGTTATAAACTTTGGCAAGAAACTGAGTATATATCGTGTAGGCCAATGTGCTAATAAAGTGTGGCTTGTAAGTGAAAAATACTCCATTCAACTACCTAAAAAAAGTGGCACACTTAACATGTTGACGTTGGACAATATGGGCAGCGATCCAAACATGCTTCAATTTTTGAGCCATTCAATTTACGGATTGCCACACTTTTGGCACAAAATTGTAGCGGGCAACCAAACTGGCAAACTTTACTAACTGTGTGCTTAACAATTGTATGGCAGTTTTGTGCCGTCAGAGGTGGTTGTTTACGGATTGTGCTCGCCACAAAATTTAAGGATTGTGCATTTGTGCTCGCCACAAAATTGTTATGCATTGGCCAGAGGTGGCCAACGAGCCCATGGCGCTGGCGCACACGCGCATCATGTGGTGATCCTGGCGAAAGCCTCGGCTGCATGTCGGTACACTGCCGCAGCCGCCGCGGCCACTCCTCCTCACTATCCCCGGCAGCGATGCCCGTCCTGCCTAGCACGCCCATCACCACGACGGCGGATGTTCCTGCTACTCCCAACCATGCGCAGGCCATCGCGGCATCGCGTTGAACAGTGAGCACAATGCATGAAGAAGAAGAGAAGAAGAAGAAATGTGGAAAGTGCAGACCTCTTGGACGGCAGAGGAAGAAGAGATACGGGAAGCAGTTAGGGGCGTTGGATCAATTTCAACGGTGGATATGGGCTACTGCACAGCATCTGACGTTGCTCCTGCAAGTCAGAGGATCCGATTCCCAAAACCTCCTCCACCAAGAGGCCCGGCGCCGCCTGTTCCGCCGATTTACCGGCGCCTGGTCCCCGAGATGGCAACGGAGGCCAGCTCCTACGCGATGCCGTCATCGAGTACATTCGGGACGCTACAGATCAAAGAGAGCTCGCTGCCGGCCGCTGCGTTGTTTACAGGGGTTAATTTTCTCCGGTGCAGGCAGGACGGAGAGATGAGGCGCGGGTTGCCTGCTCAATTGGTATGCTCCCATATACGTGGCGTACTCTCTTGTTCCCTTATTTCCGTTGGCCCACAGCCAGAGAATGATTTTAGAGAATCCCATGAACCCCGCCCTTCCAACTAACAGAAAAAAAAGGACATCGTCCACTCCCAGCCATGTTCTATTCCCCGTTAAGCTATTTCCTTTTCCATTGCTATTCCCCGTTAAGCTTTCATCCATGACAATCTGCTAGCAAGTAGAGTAGAATCCAAACCTATAGTTGATGAGTCGGCAGTGGTGGAGGGCAGCCAGGCTCAGACGAGGGCCAGCAACTATGGTCTCCTTGAACAGCTCGGCAGCAAAGTCCTCGATCTGGCCCAGTGAGCTCGGCATCGCCCTCGAGCCCCATGGCGTCGACGCAGACATGGGGCGGCAGGGAAGGGAACCCAATGACAGCGACGGGATGAGCAGGAGCCATGGAGCGATAAAGAGTGTTGTATGCTGGCGAGCTAGTAGGGAGCGGATGCTCAGGGAGCCCAGCTAGGCTGGGCGTCGTTGAGGTAGTAGTTGAAGACAACGTTGCTGAAATGTGCAAGAACCTACTGAACAACACTTTGCTGCTCTCTACGATCTGAGATACCATCTTTGTCGTCTAAAATTTTCTACTCTTTCCATTTCAAATTACTTATCGTTCCGCCTTTATCCTAAGTCAAACGTTTATATTTTAACCTTTAATTTCTAAAAAATCGTATAGTTTAACAACATGTGAATTATATATTATGAAAATATTTCTTAAGGTGAATCTAAAAACATAAATCTTATGGTGTTAAACTATATAAATTTTATAGAAATTGATACAAACGTTTGACTTAGGATAAATTAGAATGACAAATAATTTAAAACGGATGGAGTATCTAAGTAAATGGCCACTCATCAATCTGAGGTGCTTTGCAGCATGATTTGATATAATAAAACAGAGTTCTTTCAATTAATACAAGTGATTCACTCCTACTAATCTAATAAACAGAGTTTTACAAGAGCACATTAGTCTATATTTTGGTTGCCGATAGTAAGATCTGGTTGCATTGGAGGTCTATTGGTTTAGACTTTCTAGAGTTTACAACCTTAGGTTTGCTTCAAATTTCACTTGTATCATGGGAGAAATCAAACATTTGGTTATAATGATTCCAGAAGAGAGGCTTAGATTGAAAAATCAGCAGTGCAGCCTAGCATTATTCATGTTCTTTGTAGTTGAATCCATAGGTACATATATAAAGATTTATTTTGATAAAAAGTGCCAAATAAGAAGTTAAACAAAGAAGAATGGCGAAGGACCTGAGTAACATATCTTACCTTTTGGGCTTCTGCTGGATCATACGTGTTTTGAAGAGTCTCCTCCATTGCTTAAAATTTTGTTGTGGATGTTGTTTTCTAGATGGTGTATGATCAAGTGAAGAAGTGAGATAAGAAATTTGTCGTGCTGATGTTTTTGTTGACATAGGGCTTGCTAATAATGTTGGTGCCAAAAGTAAATATTTTTCCCTCCAAAACATGGTGACATGGTGTCGATTACTTGATTAGTTACGGAGTGGATGGAAACTTGTTGATAACAATGGAATTCACCGGATCACTGCTGTAGGCCAATGGGAAAAAGCAGGGAACGAAGGAGATGACGCCACGTAGACAGGAGTACCGATGGGGAGCATGCCAACAGAGCAGGCAAGCCGCGTCCGCGCGATGAAGAATACAACAACACACGGCAGCATCGTGAGTACACAGCTTCATGTTCCCTCTTCAATGGACTAGTTGTCGTTGTCAATTACTCGATTGCCCTTTGTGATTATGGATGGTTTGATTCGACCACCTGACCTACATTGCTCGATCAATCTGCAGTAAGGATCATGGAGGTGGCCGTGCCCTTGGAGGATCGCGCAGGGGACCAAGGTCATGGCCGAGGGCGGCCACGACAGGATATTCTGGTAGGCGTATAGCGTGCTGCCCGACGAGCAGCTCCGCAAGTGCTACCTCTCCAACCTCGCCGGCCAGGTTATGGGGGTCCTGTACCTCTCCACAGCCAGGGTCGCCTTCTGCAGCGACAACCCACTATCTCCTAAGAGGCCCGCGATGCCAGGAAAAAGTGGAGCTACTACATAGTACAAATCGCGTGATCGGCATTTGCTCGCGGGTGGGATACGGTATTCGTTGTTCGCTACTTCGCTCATCAGCATTTGCCCAGAGATAATATAATTCACAACACAGGTAATGGCGTTGATCGTCTCGATCAGGGCCAGAGCGTGCCAATCAATCAGACATGAAATTTTTGGGGGCCTTAGGGACTTGCTGCAATGCCGTTGTCTTCCTCACCATATCACAATTTGTATTTTTTTTATTAATCAATGTGTAATTTCTTTCTATTCGTAGAATGTACGTATATGTGTAATTATTTTATTTTGTATCACCTTACCCCTAGCACTACCATCCTCCTTTCATTGTAACATCCTGAAAATTTGGAATAAAAATCGGAAACTAAAAATTTGGAACCAATAAAAATTTTTGCAAAAAGTTGCATCATGCTGGGTCTTCTAGAATTCCATTCTCCTTTTACTTTATTACCAGTGCCAAAAGTAAATATATTCAAATATCTGTCGGAGGAGGGAACTCCAACCGCAGGGAGTCTGGGGACCCCCCCTTTGAGGTTCGGCCAGGGGAGTTGTTCACAGGACGGCTGCGGCGTCGGGGGACTGTCACGTAAGGGAGGCAGAAGAAGTAGACAGGTTCGGGCCGCGCGGAGGCGTAATACCCTACTCCTGTGTGTATCTGCTATGTGGGAGATCAATCCGGCTTGTTCTTACAACATGTTCTTCAGGGGTGCTCTGGAGCTAGCCCTAACTTGGGAACTAGGTCTCTCTAGAAGCTGAGCTTAATGCAGAAGCCGATCGAACTAGAATCCTTTTCCTGCTGGCATGGATCCTCCTTTCATAGTCTAAGGGGAGTCCATAGTGCTTAGCTCACATGCCAAGAGAAAGCTTTTCTAGGTACGATATGTCTTGTCGCACATGTCCGCCTGCTGAGCCATGCCGGAGTTGGTTCGGCACGTCTAGTCGTCACGTTGCTCGGCTGCGTTGCGATCGAGCGGCTAGGTCATGAAGATGTGACAGCGCCACACCATCGCTGCCATTGAGCGTAAAAAATGAAAGCCCTCTTAGTCAAAATGTCTACTGCACAGGGAGCGGGTCCACGGGGGGCCATCATGAGAGTCCACGCACGTCCCGAGCGGGTGACAGGCGCGATACACCCCGTCGCCTTGCCATTAGAATGGGTGTTGGAGAGTTGATCCGCTCGGGCCAGGCTCGTGCCTGGGGCAGAGAGCTCATCGCGCCCTCCGCGCGCACAAGGCGTCGAGTTCCCCGGGGACCGAGTCTGTGAGCCTCGGGCACCCAGGGAGCAGAGACCGGGCCCGGGATGTTCGACAAAGATCCAGCTTATGTGCCTCGGGAATGAGCCCCGGGACCGTGCCCCGGGACAAGGGGAGTGCCCTTTCCCGGGAATGCCCCCGGGCCCAGAGCCCGAGGTGGCTGTAAGTCCCGGGCCCGGGGAGCGAGTCTTGGGCCCGGGAAAGCTCCAGTAATGTGTTCCGGGACGAGCCCCGGGGACTGTACCCCGGACCGGGAACGCGCCCCGGGACCTTGCCCCAGGGATTAGGGGAGTGCCCTTCCCGTGAATGCCCCCGGGATCGGGGGCCCGAGGTGAATGTGGGCGGTTCTCGCGACGAGCCCGGGGAGTGCGCTCCCAGGCCCGGGCAGTGCTCAGGCCCAGGTACTTAGCGGGAAAACGGCCGTAGCCAGCTGTCACCGATGCAGAATGTGGGCCCCGGAGAAGCTGACGTGGCCGAAGATCCACGCGTCCCCGGGGTATGTGGGGCCCCTAGTCCCGTTTCGCCGACAATATCAAACCTAGTTCAAAACCCTAAAAGAATTAATTCGAAGACTAGGGTTTTTCCCTCCCGAAACCCCTCTCCTTTAAAATAGAGAAAATCTCAGCTTTTGTGGGCCAAATAACCTCTTCGGGCCGGACCAGCCCTCTCCCTCTTTCTTTTCTTTTCTTTTCCCTCAGCCCACAGTAATAAGTAATGGCAGCAGTCATATGTCGCGGCCAGCTCACGGCCTAGACGGCGTGAGCCTGGCCACCAGCCCTGCCGTTCATCGGCTCACCTCTCACGCGCATACGCCCGCCTGAACTCCTCCCCACCCGGGCCCCCCCGTGTCAGTCTTTGCCTCTATCCCCGTGTCAGTCTTTGCCTCGTGATCCCTCAGTCCCAGCAGCTAACCAAGCCAGCCAGGAAGGAAGTAGGTGGGAAACCGTTGACTTGTTTCAACTGTGGAGATCCAGGGCATTTCTCCAATCAATGTCCTAAGCCCAAACGCGCCAGGCAAAGCACACCGGACAGTGAACCCCACAGCCATGGTTAAGTCGGGTAAACCACGTCACCGCAGAGGAAGCTCAAGCCGTGCCAGACGTCATCTTGGGTATGTTCCCCAGTTGTTAACTTCAGTACCTGCTACAGTATTGTTTGATTCTGGTGCTACCCATTCTTCTTATCGGTGGGGTTTGCGTAATGAACATGGGATACCTATTCGAAGTTGAGAACACCTGTTCTAATAACACACCTGATGCCATCAGACGCCTACACTCAAATAGTCCTCTGCATGACATAGAAATAGTGGGGCATCCCTTTTCTCACCGATCTCTCCTGATAGAATCCAGAGATAATTGATGCATCCTAAGGGATGAATTGGACTCATAGGCAGAGTTACCACGGAATTATAAGATTGTGCCACAAGGACCGTAACCTTAACTTCTGACCTGGGAAGGAAAGTAATCTTTCGTGTGTCCTCAATACCTCATCTTCTCCAACCTCTTTGAACCAGGACAATCCTAACTAAAATTCCCTGTATACGGGGATTACCAGATGTTTTTCCGGATGATCTACCGGGAATGCCACCTAAAAGAGATAAATTGAGTTCAGAATAGACCTAGTCCCCAGGCACTGCCCTATCCACAAGAGACCGTATAGGATGGGAGCTAATAGTTGGCAGAAGTGAAAAGCAAGTTGAGAGTTGTTGGCCAAAGGCTACATCAGACCAAGCACGTCGCCTTAGGGGCGCCGGTTATCTTCGTGGAGAAGAAAAAATGGAACTCAACGGATGTGTGTGGACTACCGGTGCACTCAATGAAGTCACTATCAAGAATAAGTACCCTCTACCTCGGAATTGATGATCTGTTTGATCAGTTAGGAAGGAGCCACAGTGTTCTCCAAGATAGATCTTCTTCAGGTTATCATTAGTTAAGGATTCGGGAAGAAGATATTCCCAAAACGGCTTTCACCACTCGGTATGCGTTTATATGAATGCACAGTTATGTCTTTTGGATTAACTAATGCCCCTGCATTCTTTTGAACTTGATGAATAAGTGTTTTTGTAGTGTTTATGTGGTGGGCAAATAAATGCTTGGATAAGTTTTGTGGTTTTTTTTTGATGATATCCTTGTCTATTCCAAGACTAAAGAAGAGCATGAGCAGCCATCTTCGCATCGTTTTGAGACCCTTCGGCAACACCAGTTGTATGCCAAGTTTAGTAAATGTGAGTTTTGGCTTCCGAGAGGTGAAGTTTTTGGACATGTCGTCACTGTAGGAGGATTGCGGGGTAGACCCAACTAATGTTGAGCCATCAGTACCAAGTGGAAAAGGGGTGGAGCAGCTGCAACGGTTTTCGGCGTTAAAGTTCGGAGATTTCTTAGGATTGGCGTGATGTGGGATATTACCGTCGATTCATAGAAAATTTTCCAAGATCGCGAAGGGCCCATGACTCGTTTACTTCAGAAGGAGGTCTAAAATTTTTATGGACCCCAGAGTGTGAGCAAGGTTTTCAAGAGTTGAAGCAGAAGCTTGTAACAGCACCTGTGTTGATCATGCCAGATCCCAAGAAAGGATTTCAAGTTTACTGTGATGCATCTCGGCAAGGTTTGGGATGTCTTTCTTGTTAATAGGCAAGAAGGGAAGTGTGGCATATGCCTCACGGCGGCTACGGCCTCATGAGAATAATTATCCTACCCATGATCTGGAATTAGCAGCTGTAGTGCATGCCTGAAGATTTTGGAGACATTACCTCATAGGTAATAGTAATGAAGTTTTTACAGACCATAAAAGTTTGAAGTATATGCCTTTTACCCAGCCAGAGTTTGAACCTTAAGGCAACGCCGATGGTTGGAGTTGATCAAGGACTATGACGTCAATATACATATATCATCCAGGGAAAGCTAATGTGGTGAGCAGATGCCCTCAGTCGGAAAAGCTACTGCAACGCCATGGAAAGTCAGCAGTATCGTTGGAGTTATGTGAAGATTTTGGACGGTTGAATCTGAGTATAGTCAGCCAAGGATTTGTGGCAGCCTTGGAAGCACGACCTACCTTGGTAGATCAGGTTCGAGAAGTGCAGAAGATGATGCAGACATTTTGGAAATCAAGAAGAACATGAAGAAAGGGGAAAGCCATTGGATTCTCGGAGGATAAATAATGTATGAGAGAGACGAATCTGTGTGCCGGACAAGGAGGAATTGAAGAAGCTGTAATCTTAGATGAAGCTCACGGAACACAGTATTCCATTCACCCTGGCAGCTCACCAAAATGTATCAAAGATCTGAAGGAGATTTTTAATTTTGGTGGTCTAGTATAGCCGCAGGAGAGATAGCAGAATATGTGGCTGTTTGTGATGTATGCCAGCGTGTAAGCTGAGCATCAGAAGCCAGCAGGATTGTTACAACCCCTTAAGGGGTCCCTGAATGGAAGTGGGAAGAAGTAGGAATGGATTTCATCACCGGCTGCCAAGGACCGCATCGGGATTTGATTCCATATGGTCTCATGGTGGACAGACTTACAAAGGTAGCCCACTTCATACCGGTCAAGACAATTATGCCGGTTAATAAGTTTGGCAGAGTTATATGGCCAGAATCGTATGTTTGCATGGAGTGCCACGCAAGATTGTGTCGGACAGAGGAAGTCAGTTTACCTCTAAGTTTTGGCAGCGACTGCAAGAAGAGATGCGGGTACGCGATTAAACTTCAGTACTGCTTATCACCCGCAGACGATGACAGACTGAACGGGTTAATCAAATCCTAGAAGATATGTTGAGAGCTTGTGCCATTGACTTCGGTGGAAGTTGGGACAAGAGTCTACCATATGCTGAGTTTTCTTATAACAATAGTTACCAGGCAAGTCTGAAGATGGCCCCGTTCGAGGCTTTGTATGGACGGAAATATCGCACACCCTTGCTTTGGGATCAGACGGGAGAACGACAAGTATACGGGACGGATATCCTACGGGAAGCAGAAGAAAAAGTGAAGATCATACAGGAACGACTTCGAGTAGCACAGTCTCGTCAGAAGAGTTATGCGGATAACCGCAGAAGAGATCTTAGTTTCGAGGAAGGTGACTATGTGTATTTAAGAGTCACGCCACTCAGGGGAGTACACAGATTTCAGACTAAAGGGAAGTTGGCACCACGTTACGTGGGACCTTACAAGATACTGGAACAGAAAGGAGAAGTTGCTTATCAACTAGAGTTGCCTTCTACCTTGACGGGAGTACACGATGTCTTCCATGTGTCTCAGCTGAAGAAGTGTTTATGAGTACCAACCGAAGAAGCTGACCCAGAACAGATTGAGGTTCAGGGAGATCTGACTTATGTCGAGAAGCCCATTCGTATCTTTGAGACCAGTGAAAGGAATACTCGGAATCGAGTGATCAGGTTTTGCAAAGTTCAATGGAGTAACCACTCGGATGAAGCCACGTGGGAACGCGAAGATGAATTGAAGTCTGCGCACCCGCATCTCTTCGCCTGAGCTTGCGAATCTCGGGACGAGATTCTGTTTAAGGGGGGTAGGTTTGTAACACCCTGAAATTATCCCTATATAAAATATTGTGCAAAAAGAATTTTTAGAAATGGAATTAAAAGTCTCAATGAGTGAAAAGAATAAAATCAGGGAAAAACCTGAAGAAAAATGGGCTTGAAAATAATTTTATAAAATTCTTTGCTTAATTATTTAATTTCTGGAATTTTCTGGGAATTAATTGATTAGGGGAAGTAATTTTGGCAAAATAAGTAAGCTCACAGCAGTGAAATAAAAAGAGAAAGGTTTTTAAAATCCCCTCCGCAGCCGCTGGGCCAGATCTCGGCCCGTTGCCGTGCCCGCGCCCCTGCCGTTCTCGTGCCTGTGCCCGTGCCCCGCCCGTGCCCGTGCCCGCGCCCGCGCCCGTCCGTCAGGTCGTCGTCTTCCTCGCGCCCGAAGGCGCTGTAGCACCTGAGAGCCGCCGCCGCGAATCTCGCCGAATCCGTTCGCCTCGGACCCGTTCTCTCCAAATCGGTTGAGGGAAAACCTAGCCCTTATCCGCCTCTACCTAATCCCCAAGAGAACCGGAGCTGAATCGTGCGTGGAACGGAGCCCCGAAGCCTCCCGAGTCGGTCTCCTCTCTCTCTCTCGTCGCCGCCGCTAAAATCGCCGCATCCGAGCCGGAGTCCTCTTCTCTCCGCCTTAAATAACGAGCCTGGAACCCCTAGGGTCGTTTTCGCCCATTGGATCGAGCGCCAGCAAACCCTAGCCGCCTCTCCGCGCCTTGCGCTTGTTCTGCCGCCGCCGCCAGGTTCTGGTTGCGCGCCGCCGTCGCCTCAGCCGCCGCCGGAGTTCGCCGCCGCCTCGGTTAGGTTCGCCGGGTCCCGCTGAAGCCAGGCCGCCGCCTCGTAGCCCTCGGAAGCCGCCGGAGCACCACCGTCGACGAAGACCAGAAGCCCTCCGCCGCCTCAAACTCGCCGCCACCTCAGCGCCGTAGCCGATCCGATCGGGATCGATGCCGGCCGATGGATCTCCTCGGTTAGATCCCACCCGTCCGATCCAAACCCTAGAGATCCCAGCCCCTCGTGGACCACGGTGGACTCGGTTCACCGTGGACCCGATGCCTCCCTTGCTCTAACAGTGGGCCCCGCTGGTCAGCCGAGAGTCCCCTTTCTCCTGTGACGTCTTAAATACCTTTTCCGGAATAAAATTAATTCAATGATGACACAATAAATCAGTTAGTTCTTTTAAATAGGCTTAAAACTTCTAAAGATCATAACTAATTCATACGAACTCGGTTTGAGGTCGTTCAAGTCTCTAATTTCTCTAAAAATCATGAACTATCCATTAAAAATATAACAATGTACTATTCATGTGTGTTGATGTACTGTTTTTGCCATTTTGTTATTTGCCTATAGCTACCGACGCTCAGGAAGAGGCGCAGTTTGTCGAAGCAGGTGTCGAAGACTGTGTGGAGCTGCAAGGCAAGTCACACAGATTCCTCTTTCTGATTGAACATATTGTTCCTATGATTAAAGCTATGTTTTCTTTCAACGCTGCATTTATTTTGGAATGTCATCGGGACAGGAAAACCCTAACCTTTGTTTATGGCCCCTTTGATTTGATCACATGACATTGTACCTATGGGATAATTTTGACTAGCTACCTTTATTTATTGGTTAGCTAGAATAACTCTAGGACCCTGCTTAGCCATGCCTAGCAATTAATAGAATAACTTATAGGTTGTCATAATGATTTCTATACTATTATTCAATCACATGGAATGATGATCCCTTTACGACGTGGTCGTATAAGGACAATTTAATGGTCCACTAAAACGTGACTAAAAGGTGGGTTGTGAGCACCATGGTTGGTGTTGTTGCTAGAGGTGCTTGTGACAGTTAAGGACCGGTTCGCGGACTACTTGTTGCGAAGCAACACTCGTGCTAACCACAAGCCAGCATGGGTAATGGTAGGATCCAATGCGTAGTACGTTCAACCGGGGTCCACCATGGTGTGTTGTGGCTGTGTCAATAAGACCACCATGGCTGCGTCAATAAGTCCATGTCTTGGGCGTTGGATCGTTTCCCTGTTGGGGGCCTGATCAGCTCCTGCCGGAAACTGGTGGTCCAGCGGGTGGCTCCCTTGTTGTGCGGATTACATGGAGGGTCCTATCACAATTCCTTACCGAGATACCGTGGTGGTATCAAGGGGCACAGTGATGTGCTGTGGAGTTGTGTCTTGTGGGTAAATTGGTACATCTCTGGCCAGAGTAAAACTGTTTGAATAGCCGTGCCCACGGTTAAGGGTGGCCTAGCGATGTTTTCTGTGATTAGTCCCACACTACTTAAATTTAATGGTTGAACAGTGGAACATGGGTAGCTCCAGGTTGGAGTGGTTGGGCCTATACCATTTTGGTGAGCGGTATAGCGTTGATTAATACTGTTATTTAATTACTGTTTTATTATTCTCTCAAATGTTTTATTAAATGCTTTTATGCAATTTTGAGCCATATTATGCCCTCCTTTGTTATCCTGTGCACTTGCATACTTGCTGTGTGGCTTGCGAAGTATGTCATATGCTCACCTTGCAATCAACAATCATTCAGAGGAGGACTACAGCAAAGAGGACTACCTGGAGGACTAAGAGGGAGCCCAGTCAAGTGCGTGGAGTGGGAATTGTCACGCTGTTGTTTATTTATCCGCTGCTAGAACCTTATTGTATTGAGAGGTACCATTCACCTCTGTAATAAATGCTTACGCTATGTAACCAATTACTTTGATTATCAATTTTGTCATGTGTGCCTCGGTTGATTCCTGGACGAGGGTTTACACACAATAAAACTCCAGAATTTTGGATGGAAATTCTGGGCGTGACATCCACGCTGTTGACATCCCTCCCCCTTGCCCCATCCCATCGGCGCACGCGCCGCTCCACAGCTCGCCATTATGGTGGCTGAGTTGTCTCATCGCCCGGTCAGACCCCGCAATGACTCTGACCTCCGTGCCCTCCCTTGGTTGCCATCGGCGATTATGGCCACGTAACATGTCAGCCCCAACCTCCCCGCCTGCGCCTAGCTACTCCCTACCCACGCCGAGCCCATGCCCGTGACGCCGCCCTTGTACCCGCCAGCGTCGTCGCGTCCTTGTCCTCTCGGTCACTCGCGCGCCACCCCATTAAGGCGGAGGAGCATGCCGAGCTACGCCAAGCTTCTCGTCGCTCCACCATTCGCCCAATTCCCCACACCGCACGGACCACCGGTCCAAACCAAGTTGTGCCATGCAAGCTCGTGAAAGACCAGTGGGTGGTCAAATGCCTCCACCCTCCCCGCGCCGCCTAACACCACCACCAACACATCCTCGCTCTGCCACCACGTCCTAGCCTAACTGCCGCGCCCAACGGCTCCGCTGCCCATGCCTATAAAAGGCTGAGCCAACACGCCACCCCAAATCCCCCTCGGAGCTCCATCCCACCTTGGTCACCGCATCCTTTCGCTGCCCTTCTTCGACGTTCGACCGACAGGGCCCGCCACTCCACGCTCGGACCACACCGCTGCACCACCACCCCTGCCCCTCACCGCCGCATTGCCACCTCACCAGAGCTTGGGACCGCTACGTCACGCTGCCGCGGGATGGGAGACAGCTGCTGGAGCCAGAAGGAGACGACCTCGCTGCCGCTGGATGAACCGCCAACTCCGCATCGCTGCCTCCAAATTTTGGTCGTGCCACCCGTGCTCTACTCCACTCTGCCTCGGCCGCAACTCGGATTGTGCTGCTTCCCGGCTGCCGCAAGGTGAGCACACGCGCCAGCTGCCCTCCCTTTGTCCCTAGTACCTTCGCCGGCCAGGATTGCGCCCGATTGCGCCGCCTCGCCATCGCAATCGCCGCGTCACCGCCGCTCGGCCTTCCGCACCTTAGCCCGCTGCCTCTAGGGCATAATCCACCGTGCCACTGTGGGTAATTGGAGCACCGGACCTTGCCACCGGCAAGGACCGGAGCCCGAGGGCTGGCGGACCCGCTCGAGTCCCCGCTGAGACACAGTAGCCATCGGCACCGCCCGCCGGGCGCTCGGCCTCGCACCCAGCGCAAGTTGGAAGACAACCACGCACTCCCCGTCTCTGACATGTGAGCCCGAGCTCAAACTAATGATCATAATTAAGTTAATGACCCCCTTAAACCCTCTGACCGATATATGGGCCCCCTGTCATTAGCGAAATCTAATTAAGTTTATATTTTGGTTCTATCACTTACGCTTGGGCCCCACACACAGTGAAATAAATTATAGTCACACCACCCTCCCTACCCCAGTGTCACTGACCTGTGGGCCCCGGGCCCCCAAGTCAGCCGGGTTGACCCAGCCGACCGAGACCCTGGTCCCACCTGTCAGTGGCAGGGCTGGCAGGAGTGACTTCTCCTCCAACCTCCCTAGGACCCACCTGTCAGTGAGAAAGCTGATTTTTGTTAAAGAAAATAATTCGGGTAATTGAGGGAATATCCCAACAGTGCCCTTTTTCAATTAATTTGATTTAATTCAAATTTGAAACTTCACAAGCCCATAATTTCCTCGTTTTATGTCCAAATCGAGTGAAACTTTCACCAAAAATCATCTAAAATCAAGATCTACGCAATGGCATTGGTTTGGTATTTTTCCTATTTTTCTTTATATTTATTCCTTATTATTTAGTATATCGACCTAGAGGATTGATAGTCGCCGCATCCGATTAGGGTATATTTGCGACGACAAAACTCTTGACGCAGAGGAGGAAATTGTTGTAGTTGAGCAAGGCAAGTCATCATGCCCTCCTCCTTGAACATATTGTACCTATTGTGAAATTATTTTTATTTACAAATAAATTGCATGCTATATTAAAACTATGTACCTAAATTGTTGTTTAAGCCATTCCTTGACATTGCTCCATAATCCTTGATGCCGTATATTATTCTAACTACCGTAGTCAAGTATTGACACGGCTTAGTGTTGCTTACTAGATTTCCTATACAATATCTGGATGGGGACGACCGTTCTGGGTAGAGAACGACCGTCATTTCATGCGAGCAGAGACATGGAATGCCACTCGCGAGTCACACAAAGAACTGTTTGCGAAAACCAAAAACTATGCAACAAAACCATTTTTGACTGGGGCGGCACGGAAGGATTTGGGTAGTTCTGGGAAAGGCTAGCACCAACCCTGATCAATTAAGAATCGAGTCAAGAAAACAGGCAGCAAACAAACCGAGTACGACTGCATCTCTTTTATAGAAACAGAACTGGAGGATTAGGTGACTCGAGTGGGGCGGTAGCCCAGTCATATTTGGTTCTACACACAAAGAGTATGATGTTGTGAAGTGTTGAATTATTGGGAAATACTTGACGTCCAAACTTAAAAACACACCCCAAGTATATATATAGTGTATCTCCTAATTTTCTCGGGTTCCAAGACACCTCTCACCACTAGCTCGAGGCATTGGGTACTAGGGGTGCATAAGGGTTCACAGTCCTTAGAGCGAGTGCCGCAACGCTAGGGAAACTGAAAGACCAGGCCATGACAGGTCTCATGTGTTGGGCAAGTCACGGGTTGCGGGTAAAACGTACATCCATTGCAGTGTGAGTAAAACCAAACTATTCGAATAGCCGTACTCGCGGTTAAAGGAGCATCGGGACTTGTACTAATCTTGACTAGACTCTAAAGTTTTTGAACTTGGATAGGCTGGTTTGGATAGAGATGGAAACTGGTTCAAAAAATGGTAAAGTGGTGTGGACATGGATACATAATCTAGCACGGGGTAAACCGAACCAAGTGAGAATTGGCAAGGTGGACCCAACCCCCATGGTGAACTAAACACCCTCTTTCTAGCACTGTGGTTTGATAAAATGGCTAGTACATAGGTTTGGGAAATGAATTGTGAAAATTGGCTTTATGCAAATTACCCTTGGCTTTCCTTGAACCCTATGTGTATTAAATCATGTTGTAGTGGTGGCTTGCGAGTACTCTATGTACTCACCGTTGCTCAATTCCCTTTTTAGAAATAAATGCTAGTGGTGAATCATCCGAGATCGGTCAGGAAGACGAAGAACCAAAGGAGGCACCGTAGGATGCAAGTCGCTAGTCAAGCGCTTGTGGACTAATGCAGGGCCGCCGCTGCATAAGCTTCCGCTATCGTACCTCATCTTTTGCTAGTTTATCCTAAGTGGTTGGTTGTGTTTACTCGGGGCCCTACACGGGTAATTCCCTTTTTGTAACCACTAAGTTAATGTAAGACTCTATAACGTTATATGCAATAGTACCAGTTGCGCTATGTATGTGTTAAACTACCGATCCAGAGATTTGACATGTAATGCGTGAAAGGTTTTCAGACTTAAAAACCGGGGGCCGACACTGACCTTGCGGCTTTGATGGTGCCCACCACCTCCTCGTTGCCCCCTATATCACCACCCACTGCCGACCCGCCGCTGCCCTGGCCTCTCTATAAACATGGGAGCTTCTCCCTCCCTCACCCCTTCTCACCCAAACCCTGCTAATCCAAAAGTTCGCCGGAGTTTGCTATATCAGGAAAAGAAGCACTCTGAGTATGAATTGAGAAGCGGATGGAGCAGATCTGACACTCCACGATTTGGCCTTGGTTTTTTGTCGAATACCATATAGCAAATCCATAGTGTTTTATTATGCCCTGATGTGGAATAAACTGAAGTTAAATTTTACCAAGGGATATTTTTTTAGCTATTGGCGGGTGGGTCCAATAGGGAGGAAGCATGGAAAACAGGAAACAAGGCAACGAGAAATATATGAGTGAGGAAGTGCATATGAATGAGAACGAAAAAATAGGAGAGAGGAAGGGCCATGAGACACACCATATAGCTATATAGCTATGTAACGTGCAATACAGTTTATAACGTTGTTGTTTTAATTGTACATACGTACTTTTAATTGTCCATCATCCGATAATAGAGCATGCTTCCTGCATAATTAAAGTACGTATGTGCAATTAAAATTACTTTCACCCATTGTAGCACACGGGCATTTTTGCTAGTCTACACTAATATAAAAAATATCAGTTGATTCTTTTCTAAATCCACCTAAAAAATATGCACTCATATTTTCAACCATTGAAACCTCTTGGTCTTACATCCCACGTCGCAACTTGCATTAGCGTCCAATTAGCAATCGCTTCTCCGGATCCGTATCATCTGCCTTCGTGGCCGATGGCAAGCTTTGCCGTTGCATTCATATGGACCCTTCCCTAGCAAATCGATGATTCAGAAATTGAGTACAAAAGCCCACCTACATGACTAAATAACAGTCAACTTTGAGGCTAAATTTAAACTGCTAAGTAACTCAACCGTGCAGCGTCGCATGTCTTTACCTCTTCCACGGCATATTGGTACATCGCTTGCAACTTGGAAGTTGTGCATTAGATTTTTTTTGGCTAAGCCGTGTCACATTTCTTACTTTTGGAAAGAAAGGCTGAATGACAGCCTCATCGTTTGCTTGTTAATTAGTTTATAAGCAGTAGCGGAAATTTAAATTTTCAAACTTAATTTCAAATTACTCTAGGTGTTTTTCATCGTTTTCTTTTTTCGATCTTGGCTAGAAATATAAAAGTCCTACCCTAAAATTATTTTTCGTTGCCTCGTTTTTTTCTACGGCTTACCACAAAGTTCTCATCTCATAAATTTTAAAAATATATCTTATCTGACCTACTTAAAAAGAACGGATATGACAGGTAGCCGCTCTTCATGCCCGATGCTGGCTTGTTGGATGTTCATGGCGGCTATCGTGGCTGGCTTGGTTGCTCTATTATACTTCATGGAGATCACTAACTACAGTCCAATTCAAAGTAGTAATTTATGTGTGTAAATTCAAAATGATCTATAAAGTAGAAGTTTCATAACGATTAATAACAAACCAGTGCAATTGAATAGTTATATAATATCAAGATTGACGCCGTTGAGAATGGAGTCACATAATATCAAGATCGACGCAACGTTGGCACCAAGCTGAACGTAGCGGCCATGCTCATTGAAATAACATTATGTTGTATTTATAGAATCAAAATTTTCTTCATCTCGTTGTAATGTATGAGTATTTTGCTAGTGGAGATATAATTATGGATACATGTTCTTCGTTATTAGCAAAAAAAAACAGAAGAGATATGCTCTATCATTAATCTTTGTATTTCCCTTTGCTCTTGTTGTGATTGCTTATTGGATTAACAAACACTAATTAAGTTCACAAAGATGCCGCTGTTTAGCCATGTAAGTGGGGCCTATAGATGCTTAATATCTGCGTAGTTGATTATCTAAGGAATGGTTCGGATGAACCCAACGGCAAAGTTTGCCATCGGCCACAAAGGCAGACGATACGGATCCCGCTTCTCCCCCGACATTCCAGTCCTTTCCGCCGTCGCCAGTTCATCGTCGCCACCGCAGGTTGCCGCCTACCCCGTCGCCACCAGTCCGCGCCGCCCCTACCACGCGCCCTAGCAACCCTCGCCGCCATTCCGCCGCTGCGCACCCCAGGCCACAGCCGCCTACGCGCACGCACCCAACTACGTGCGCCGCCGCCAGTCCGCGCGCCCTCCGTCGCACCTATCCCGCCATCAACGCCGGCCATCGTCTACGTCTCCAAGTCCGATTGCTGGCGTTTGGTCTCGATCCGCTGCACGAGGGGAGAAGAATGGGCCGCTCAGTGTCAAGCGGCGTCGTCCCTCACCATCTTCTCCCCCGTGCCTTCGTCATGGTCCACTTCATGATCCTTCTGTTGGAGAAATTAAAATTGAATAAAATTGATTCACTGAGTTTGAGTTTAACCCCTTTAGAAATTCAATCACCTATACGAAAAAATTTAATTCTAATCACTGACCTGCTTGTGAAGCTATCTTGATCTCCTCTTCTCCTTGATACTCCTCTTCTCTGACTGTGCCGACTCCGGCTTAGATTGATTTTGGTCTTTGGTCGCCAGTGTTGAGACGTATAAAGACCTCACGAACCCCTTCTAGCACGTTTGTGGATCGGGCACAATTAGGGTTTTTAGTCAGAGACAGAGCGGCATTCCGTTCTTCTCTAATTTCTCTTTTATATGTGCACCAGTGGGGCTCAGGGGTTTCCTTCGGTTTAGGAGATTCGGTTGAATCCACCGATCACGGATTCTATCTCTTATCTTATCTCTAAGCCGATAAAACAATCAACATTCTCCCCTTGATTTAGAGGCTTAATTAATTTCTAAGTTTATTAAGTAAAACAGCTCCCCAAGACAATGTGTCATAACAACTTTAAACGTCATTAAGACTACAAGACCTATAGTTCACTGTAATACTTAAATAAACTCACATCTTAGCTTAACGGGTGTTGATTGAAAAATTAATCCCCTTATTTTCAGGATCTTAGTCAAAGACAATCACTTAATCCCATGCCGACCACATGTTCTTTAAATAGGTTAGGAGATAAGCCTTTGGTTAGCGGATCCGCAAGCATAAATTTAGTATTTATGTACTCAATCTTAATTGTTTGATTCTGGACTCTATCTTTCACAACATGATATTTAATGTCAATGTGTTTAGCAGCTTCACTTGACTTGTTGTTACTCGTATAGAATACTGCAGCTTCATTATCGCAGTATATAACAAGTGGTCTCTCAATGCTATCAACCACACTCAATCTTAGGATGAAATTCTTAAGCCATACGGCCTACCCCGTCGCATGATAACATGCTACAAATTCCGTCTGCATGGTCGATGATGCAGTAAGCGTTTGTTTAGAGCTTTTCCATGAAATAGCTCCTCCCGCAAGGATGAAAATATATCCTGAAGTGGATTTCTTTGTGTCTACGCACCCCGCAAAATCAGCGTCTGAATAGCCTAGGACTTCAAGCTTATCAGACTTTCTGTATGTAAGCATGTAATGTTTAGTTCCTTGTAAATAACGCAGAACTTTCTTTACTGCCTTCCAGTGGTCCATTCCTGGTTTAGACATAAATCTGCCAAGCATCCCTGTGACGAATGCTAAGTCTGGTCGCGTACAGACTTATGCATACATCAAGCTTCCGATAGCTGAAGCATAAGGTACCTTGTCCATTTCTTTAGATTCTAACTCATTTCTTGGACTTTGGAATAATCCGATTTATCGTCCTTCATTATTGGAGCAGGTGAAGAGGCGCATTTACTCATATTATATCTTTCTAAGATTCTTGAGATGTAAGCTTTCTGAGATAGTCCTAGCACTCCTTTGGACCTGTCTTGGTGAATCTCAATGCCCAAAACATAAGATGCTTCACCAAGATCTTTCATATCAAATTTTGATGACAAGAATTCTTTAGTTTCTCGCAGCAGATTCTTATCGCTGCTTGCTAACAAAATATTATCAACATAGAGTACTAGGATGATGAATTTACCACCTTTATATTTAACATAAATACAGTTATCCACCTCATTCTCCTTAAATCCGAACTGTCTAATGATTTGATCGAATTTAAGGTTTCATTGCCTAGATGCCTGTTTAATTCCATAGATGGATTTATTAAGTTTGCATGCTAAATGGCATTTTCCTTCCATAACAAAACCTTCCGGTTGTGTCATGTAAACATTCTCTTTTAGGTCAACATTTAGAAATACAGTCTTTACATCCATCTGATGGAGTTCTAAGTCAAAGTGAGCCACTAGTGCCATGACAATTTTGAATGAGTCTTTCTTAAAGACAGGAGAAAAAGTTTCATTATAGTCAATCCCTTCTCTCTATGAAAAACCCTTGGGAACTAGCCTTGCTTTGAATCGTTCGATGTTCCCTCTAGAGTCAAGCTTAGTTTTGTAGACCCACTTACAATCTACTGTTTTGACTCCTTTAGGAACTTCTACTAAATCCCATACTTTATTATGGCTCATTGATTTTAGTTCATCTTCTATAGCCTAAAGCCATTTAGATGAATCCTTGCTATTTATTGCTTCTTTAAATGAGGTGGGTTCGTCTACCTTCCCCATGTCTTCTTCATTCATGTATAATTCTAATAATCAGGGATGGCGGATCTCCTCACCCGCTGTGACCTTCTTAATTCTTGAGTTTCATTGTTTGTCACTTGAGGTTGAGGATCTTCATGTGGAAGTTCTTATTCATTATGTGTCACTTCAATCTTCTGAGGCTCATCATCATTATTACTCTCAACACTTTCCTCAACAAAAGGTGTAGCCCCAGATGGTCCAGAATTACCCGTTGGCGGTGCTACATCGTGTGGCACATTAGGAGTTATGGGGATGTTCTGAATAATTGGAATATCAGTCTCTCGGAATTCCAGAGTTTGAATATTAGCCCGAATTTTCTCGAGATTGATTTTCCTTTTCTGTGAGCTCCCCTATTTACTGTCCTCAAGAAAGACAGCATGTCTAGTCTCCACAAATTTAGTAACCCGGTCTGGGCAATAAAATCGGTATCCTTTGGATCTCTCGGGATAACCAATAAAATGACAGCTCACAGTCTTAGGATCTAATTTCTTTAATTGTGGATTAAATATTCTGGCTTTCGCACGACAGCACCACACACGTAAATAATTGAGTGTCGGTTTTCTTCCGGTCCACAATTCATAAGGGGTCTTAGGCACTGATTTACTAGGCACTCTGTTGATTATGTGTGCAGCTGTTTTAAGTGCTTTAATCCACAGCTTAGATGACAGAGTAGAGTGATTCAGCATACTACGCACCATATCCATGAGTGTGCGGTTGCGTCGTTCTGCTACTCCGTTCTACTGAGGTTCTCCAGGCATGGAATATTGAGCAATAATCCCATGTTGCTGGAGATACAAGGCAAATGGACCAGGAATTTGCCCAAATGGAGCGTGTTTCCCGTAGTATTCACCACCACGGTCCGATCTCACAACTTTAATTTTAGCATTATGCTGATTCTCTATTTCAGCTTTAATTATCTTAAATTTCTCAAGAGATTCAGAACGGTCGCTTATGGGGTAAATGTAACCATAACGGGAATAATCATCTGTGAATGTTATAAATGAATCAAATCCATCCACAGATGTCACCGGGAACGGTCCACAAATATCAGTGTGAATTATTTCTAGAAATATGGCCTAAGCGACAGTGCCATCCGCGTCAGAAAAGTCTAAGGGAAGGAGTATCTCTTCTCTTATGAGACGTTCAATTCTCCTCCTAGAAATATGGCCTAAGCGACAGTGCCATAATTTTGACGACGTCTCATTTATCACATTCATTACTTTATCATTGCAGGTATTATTAACATTCAGGACCATATTGTCAGTAAAACGGGAATAGGGGTCCCACATTCTCCAGGGATGCGTGGATCCTCGGCCACGTCAGCCCCTCCGGGGCCCACATTCTGCTCAACTGGCGGCCGGCTACGACCATTTTTCCTGCTAAGTACCTGGGCGCGAGCACTGCCTAGGGCCCGGGTGTGCGCTCCCCGGGCGAGTCTCAACGATGGCTCACAGCCCCCTCCTCGGGCCCGCGTCCTGGGGACCATCCTGTTCCCGGGATTCACCCCCGGATCCGGAAGCCACCTCCCCGGTCCCGGGCCTCGCCTCCTGGTCCCGGGGCCCATAGCTTCGGTCCCCAAAGGGCACGACGCCTTGTGCGCGCGGAGGGCTCGGTGAGCTCTCCGCCCCGGGCACTTACCTGACCCGAGCGGGTCAACCCCCAACTACTCGCATTAATGACGAGGCGATGGGGCATTAATGGCGAGGCGACGGGGCGCGTCGCCCCTGTCGCCCGCTCTGCCACGCATGACGGCTCGTGACGGCCCCCCGTGGGCCAGCTCCCTGTGCAGTCAGAGACTTTTGACTTCGGCGGCGAGGGCGTGCGACGTCAAATCTCCACGACTTAGGCCTCTGCAGCAGACTAACCCCGGCGTGGCTCAGCAGGCGGGAGCGAACGGGCGCGGACGCAACGACAAGACATAGCATACTTAAAGTCTTTTTCCGGGTTCTTGGCACTGTGGACTCCCTTGATCGATAAAAGGAGGATCCGAGCCTACAGTAAGGGGGAGTTCGACGGCTAGATAGACTTCTTCGACTTGGAGATCGCCTTCGGCATTAAGCTCAGCTTAGATAGTTCCCTAGAGAGGGCCCAAGCACCCCTGAAGAACACCTTGTAACAACGAACCAGATTCATCTCTCCCACATAGCAAAGCACACACAGGAGTAGGGTTTTACGCCTCTGTGCGGCCCGAACCTGTCTACGCCTCCTGTCTCCCTTGCGTGCCACCTCTCGGCGTGGGTCCCCGGACCCGAGCACATTTCCACCGGACGCCGCAAGCCGTCCTGGGACAACTCCCCTGGCCAAACCTCAAAGGGGGGTCTCCAGACTCCCCGCAGTTGGAGTTCCATCCTCCGACACATATCATCCAAAGAGAGCAAGAATAGCTTATCTCGCACGAAGACGAAGCCAATCACTTTATTATCTAATTTAATGTAACATGTTCTCTTTGAAAAATGGCAGTCATAACCAGTTTCTGTCAACACTCGAACAGAAATGAGGTTTTTCTTAATTGAGGAAGCAAATAAAACATTATTCAGAATTAAATTATAGCCACTAGGGAGTCTAAGTGCTAGGTCTCCAACGGCCTTCACTTCGATCTCCGCTCCATCAGCTACTCTTAGGATTCGCTCCCCCTTTGCTACCGCCTGGACAGTAGTCAATCCCTGCAATGAGTTACAGACGTGCACAGTGGCACCTGAGTCAACCCACCAGGTATTAATGGAGAATTCAGAGTAAAATAACTCATTAACATTAGATATTTCATCAATCTCATTTATACCTTTCTTAGCTAGCCACTCTCGGAAGCGTGGACAATCCCTCTGCCAATGTCCATCTTTACTGCAAAACTTGCAATATGGACTTGCAGTGGTGGAGGCAGCTAAAGCTTGAGACTGAGGGTGCGACTTTGCTTGAGCAGTGTTATTCCTTCCAGACTTATGAGGGTGATATGGCTTCTTTCTGCCACTACCCGAGCTTTGGCCTTGATTTGTCTTCCTCTTGCCTTTAGTATGGATGAGGTTGAGCTGATCTTTAAGTTTTTGCTTATCAGCCTTTTGTCGCTCTTCCTCTTCCACTGAGTGGGAGATCAATTCTGCTACGGTCCACTTCTCTTTCTGAGTATTATAATTAATCTTGAAGAGACTATAGTCAGGACCAAGAGAGTTCAATATGAAATGCACTAAGAAACCTTCAGACAATTCTATGTCCATGGTCTTTAGTGTATGTGCCATATGAGTCATCTCAAGGATGCGCTTTCTTACACCACCTTTGCCATCATACTGGCTGGTGATCAGCTTACTTATTAAGGTACTGGCATGGCTCTTAGATGAAGTCTTAAAATTCTCTTCAATGTTTGCCAAATACGTCTTAACATCGTTTGAGTTCGTAATCCCTCCAATAATTCCTGGAGCGATA
Organism: Oryza meyeriana var. granulata; assembly: GCA_003991445.1. NCBI lineage: Eukaryota > Viridiplantae > Streptophyta > Magnoliopsida > Poales > Poaceae > Oryza > Oryza meyeriana. Next base: position 112,533 of record RYFJ01002683.1, on the reverse strand, counting down.
GTACTGTTGATGTACATGAGAGACATTCTGTTGGACTTTTCCCAAGAGGCCACTTTTTCTTCGTAACTCCACTTGGTATTATCATAAATTTCCTGACTCATTTCGTCAGTGTACATGGGCTCCTCAGGGGAGTCCTCTCTTAGTGCTAAGTCATAGTCCAACATGCCAAGATTCAGTAGCACATCGTTCTTCCACTCAGCGAAATTTGTCCCATCAAAGGGTGTAACAATTTTAAGCTGCCCCAATGCTGAAAATAACCAATGAAAAATATTAGTAAAAATATTGCATATGATTAATTTGCGTTGGCTCAATTAATCACATGTGATGATAGTCTCCTTTTCTAAATTTAATCACCGTTGGGCAGAAAAATTTAGAAAATATATTTAAAAACAGAAATAATCCTCAATTACATCACCGTTGGGCAGAAATAATTAAGGAAGCAACATTCTTAATTTATTTGACATGAAATTATAATTAACGTTGGTCAAAAAATAATTTCACATCATAAATACTTTCCAGCAAAACTTCCCGTTGGTTCCATTTAGCTAGAAATAATTTTCTAAGTCATCAAAATAATTTTTCATAATTTTTTCAGCATTTTTAATGGCCAAGAAAGCATATAAATGAATTTCTGTAAATAACAAATGAATAAATCGGTGAAAATTGATTTAACTCAATTTGGGCCCAATTTGGCCCAGCACTGTGGCTGTGGCGTGCATGGCCCAGAAGCCCATCGGCGCAGCGGCAGTGCAGCGCAAACATCGGCCACCCGATCCAGATCGAACGGCGCATGATGACCCCGCATCTAATTTTGCCATCGCCGTCCGATGAGTATCCGACGGCTGAGATCAATTTTCACAGGGTCAAAGCCATCGGCTGGCGGCGGCCGAAACCCTAACCCTAGCTCATTCCCGATCCCCTTTCTCTTATTTTCTTCTCCGGCGAGCCTCATTGCCGTCGGCGTTGTAGCGCAAGCGGCGGCGGTGACGGCGGCCATGGCTCGCCGTCTTTCCTCTTCCCCCTCCCACCCCAGTTTTCCTCCCCGTGCACAACAGCAACACTGAGGCGAGCCTCGGTCTCGCGCGGCCAAGCGACGGCGTGAGACCGGTCTGGGGCGGCGGGGTGACTTAGCGGCGGCGGTCATCCGGCGGAGCAACGCTCGCGCCGAGGTGACGCGCACGGCTCCGACGGTGCTAGGGCGGTGACAGCGCATGGTGGAGGCCCGCGCCAACCAAGCTTCCCGGCGAGGTCCGCACGACGGGACTAATGCCGTGCGAGCACTCCCGGTGGCGAGAGCTCCAAGAACCGGTAAGTAACTAAGCTGACCTTGGAATCTTGTGTTTATTTGGGATTTCTTCGATTTAGGGTTTCTAGCTTAGGGATTTGGGGATTTAGGGTTTTGCCGAGTTAATTGATGATGACTTCACTAAGGGATGAAGATTTTGGGATTAATTTCTAAGGGGCTAGGCTCTGATACCACAATGTTAGAGAAATTAAAATTACAGTGTTGAATAAAATTGATTCACTGAGTTTAACCCCCTTAGAAGTTCAATCACCTATGCGGAAAAATTTAATTCTAATCACTGACCTGCTTGTGAAGCCATCTTGATCTCCTCTTCTCCTTGATGCTCCTCTTCTCTGTCTGTGCCGACGCCGGCTTGATTGATTTTGGTCTTTGGTCACCGGTGTTGAGACGTATAAGGACCTCACGAATCTCTTCTAGCGCGTTTGTGGATCGGGCACAATTAGGATTTTTAGTCAGAGACAGAGCGGCGTCCCGTTCTTCTCCAATTTCTCTTTTATATGTGCACTAGTGGGGCTCGGGCGTTTCCTCCGGTTTAGGAGATTCGGTTAAATCCACCGATCACGGATTCTATCTCTTATCTTATCTCTAAGCCAATAAAACAACCAACACCTTCAGGCCTGGCCCCATGTCCACTTCATATTGCTTTTGAATACTGTTGAGTATAACCTTTTTCTAGGCTTCTATTTGCTGATTCTCTCTTCTCCCTGATTGTAGAATGGGCAGTTTGAGGTCGGGAGTGAGAAGACGCATCTCCATCCTCAGCTAGCATGACTGTGAGCTGAGGTTATTTCATTAGTTTGCTTCTTCCAGCATCCTATGTGTGAAAGCATAGACACACTAGATTTTTTTTTTTCAGATTTTCAGAAACATCATTGAGCTCCCTTCAGCTGTGTCAACAATATGCCCAATGTACTGAACTTCCAGGTAATATCTCCACCAGGTTAGCATAGAACCGTATACCGTTTGCTCGCCATGAATGCAGCCACCATCTTCACTTCTTTAACCAATGTTGGTCAACATGCGCAGTTACTTGAGGGTGAAAAAAAAAAGAAGCTGAAGTAAAGTGGGATTTTTTGGAGAGAGAAAGAAAGCATGTTGACTATTTCAATTCATTAATCTATGGTTCTTTGCCATTTGTACAGACGATGCACGGTAGAATCAACAACTGCACTTTTCCCAAGTTCTTTCGGATATAAGCATTCAAAGTCTTTTACATGGCCATCGTCTCTTACAAGTTTTTTCTTCAGGTCTAACTTAGTAAAAGTAGCTGTCATCAGTATTGGAGGATATTTTCTGAACCTCAAGACCTCAACTCTGATTTGATGAACATTTATTGTTTTCTATATATCCTGTTATCAAAATTCCTGCTAATTATTACATATAGAATTGTTTAGCTTTATATTTCTTGCGACCAGTAGATGCCCAAGTTCTTTTTCCAAGTTATGTTTCCCAATATGTACTATAATATTTACGTAACTTCAAGTTGCCTTCTGTACTGCTTTTCACCTCCATCCAAACGTTTTTTGGATAATGGATCAATCCGGCCTCTACATCCCTCAAGGATGTACATAGCCAACCTCCATCCAAATTGGGATCAGTACTCCCAACTGTTTTAATGTAATTCATCATCCATGTCGGTATGCCTTTGAACCATTTTTTTTTTTTGATTCGGTAAGCCATTGCTTACATAACATGTCAACAACGTAAATGTACATACACCATGCTACTGATGTGCACACCATAACAGCCCACATATTTATTATCCTCTTAAATGGTGAAATTCTCTGCTTCCTACAAAGCATTAGAATATATATTGTGTTGTATCTTCATTGGTTGTAGACGCAGCAATTTTATAGGAATAGATTGATCACAGTATTGATTTTTACATTAGCAATTAGAAATGGATGATGAAATAAGATGGTTGGTGCTCTTCCTTGATCACACCTACAAATGCCTCATGATACATTATCCTGTTGCCCATCCATAATCTATTCAAAACAACTAACCATACCTATGCTTTCAGGCAATCTTATTTCGTGCGTTTGCCTATGGTTTAGTTTGTTTTGGAGCAAGGTTACTGGATCATGTGAATATCATCCTGGTAGCTCATATTGTGCTTTATTTGCTCAGATGTTTGACCACATAGATGTTTTGCTTTTGAAACACTTGTATTTGCCAGCTTACTCTGTGAACATATTAGATAATTCAGTTTTTTTTAGCTATGATGAGTTATATATGAATGGATTAACTCCATAATACGTTTACCAAATTGCTTTCAATTTTATCCATATTCCTCTTGGAATTGCAGGTTGGCAACTGTCAGCAGGTGCAAGAACAAATTTATTTTGTTGTGTTAAGTTCACTTGACATATTTTTAACAGAACTTTTATTTGTTTATCAAATCCTATTCACTGAGCAAGAAGAGTGGGAGTGGTAGAAGACATTCAGTGGCAACAAAATGTAGAGTTAGCTCTAATATTTCAGAAATCCTTGCTGTGGGCTGTCCATATAAATAGGTAACCCAGCATTGATAAGTTAAGTGTAATGGAACCAAAGTATCACATCTTATTGTGGAGGGATTGCTTAATGTGTTTTTTGTCACTCACTATTCTCTAAGTTCTTACTGTGTTGCAGAAAACAGTCTCAACTATTGCAAGATTGGTCGTACATATGGCAGAAATGCAGTCTTCCTACATATCCTTGGATGATAATTCACAAATCTGCATCAAATTCTAAAGCATGCAGTTCAAGCTACGATGGTGGCCACAATTGGAGGTTCCAGTGGTAGTTAATAAGGTAAGAATAATAGATGTTTACTGACAATGCCTATACTGCTATACATCATCAAATTATTTAGGTAGAAAGGCCATTTTTTGTGTAAGTGATGATTATTGTCGTTTACTCTCTAGGTTCAATCCTAGAAATCATGTTCAGATTCTGCTGCCTTCATTTTATTTCATCACAATGTCTTAATTTGTGCACTATTGAACTATATATATGAGAACTGCTGCACCGCTTGTTGTGTAATCTTTGGAAAACACATCATTTGTTGTAGTCACGATCATTAGGTTTACCTTGACAAAAAAACTATGTGAAGGCTCCTGTATTTAGATTTTTCTTCTACAAATTTTTTTTATTATGGCTTGTCTTTTCATTGTCTATGGAAATCTAGGCACATGAAACCACATAAATGTTTGTCAGCCTAATATATTTGGTAGCCTAATTTGGTTTTAGGGTTGTAATGTTGTATGGTTTCTGGAAATTAAGCAATGTGCAGAGTAATTTTTTTGGAATAATCAGGAACAATATACTGCTTTGTTAAATATAAAATTAAAAAGATTAGATGTTTTAATATGATTATATTTAAAAAAACGTGTATTACACGTGCACGATTACTAGTACCAACAAAACAGGAGGTTCCTAGGAAGGATGCTTAGTACCCAGTGACCTGGGGGGCTACTCTTCTTTCTTCACTATAGATACAGACTCAAGATGAAGCATCAACTGTAGGATCGAGAACAGACGGCTGCTCTTCATTGACTGAACAGATCGCAAAAATCAGGCATCTATAGCCGCATATTTTGTACATAAACATCCTTTTCTTTAACAATAATATAATCCTTTCCTTTGACCATAATATAATCAGTAGTAGGGGTCAACCCTTCCTGTCATTTTGAAAAAAAAAAGATCATGTTTATAATACCAACAAAACAGGATGTTCCTAGGATGTACCCAATAGATATTGTCTGATGACCAGCTGGTAGAATAGCGGGGGACCCTGTACTACTCCTATATGTGAACTGGAGCTTGCCTGTGATAGATGTGACCTCTCTATACATATACTTCCCCGTGCCTCGCTCGTTCAGCCAAGATATTGATCCATGGCAGCGAGGCACACTCCACACACAATGAAACACGAGTTGCTCAAAGCTGTTGCCACTGGCGACGCAGACCTCTTAGCGCACGTTCTAGGCATATGATCCACAGCAACAGCTGAGCATGGTGGCGATGAGAGCTGCCTAAAAGGCGTCACGACAGAGGGCAGCTCTGTGCTCCATATCGCCGCCAGCCGTGGGTACCTGGAGCTTGTCGTGATGATATGTACTCACGACATGTCGCTTATCAGGCAAGGAACAATCAGCTGGACACACCTCTGATTTGTGCTGCGAGGGCTGGGCATGTCGATGTGGTCGATTACCTCATCCGTGCTTCGGCCATGCAAGAAGCTCAACATCCTGTGATGAGGGCATGGAATTCAGGTGGGGCGACCGCGATGCATGAGGCAGTCAGGAACGGTTATGCGCCGGTCTTGCAGATACTGATGTCGAGGGATAGCGGACTGGCTGCCATGGTCGATGATAAAGGCGTGTCCCTGCTGTATTTGGCGGTTGTGTCCAACCGGGCACATATGGTTGACATCTTGATCAGAGAATCTTCCGATGGTATGAGGTCGCTAGCAAGCTACGCGGGGCCAGATGGAAAAACTGCATTGCATGCTGCGGTCTACTTCGGCAAAGGTAACTATAATAATCATGCGTGTTCCTTACCATCCATAATTGTTGCTGCCATTCTAAACTCCGTCTGCCCATGTACATTTTTTCTAAAAAAAACTGATTTTCTGCAAAAGGTTATGGGATATGCTTATGTAGATATAGGTTGCATCATGCATATATTAGTCCAGTGATTTCCTTGTCCTCATTTTGATAAACAGTTTTAGTGATTTCCACATAAGTAGTACGAAATAACTACATATGTTGCATATCTGAAGATACAGTTTGACTGTTTTCTACTTGTCTAATTAAATGAGTTGATAACTTACTTCTTTTTCCCCAAAAAGAAATGTGCGAGTCCCTGCGACGCTGGGAACCAACACTTGCCAATAAGGTCGACATCTATGGAAGAACTGCCCTTCACTATCCTGTATTAACTGGGGAAATTGGATTGGTCAAACTTTTACTGGACAACAGTTCTGCTGCATATTCCAGAGAATGATGGCCTATTACCTGTGCATGTTGCTACTATAGCCGGCAAGGCCAGTGTTACCCGTAAGTTGATGGAAATGTGTTTAAACTGCGATGAGTTGCTTGACAACAAACAGAGAAATATTTTGCACTGAGCTGTTGAATACGGAAGGTTTATGGTAGTGTGGCACATCTGCAGAAACCCAAAGTTTGTCAGGATGTTAAATGCAGGAGATTGTGAAGGAAACACACCGCTCCATCTAGCTGTAAAGCATGGGCATGTAATAATCATCTCCTTTCTTACGATGAATACTAGAGTGAATCTCAGCATTATTAACCATGGGGGATCAACACCTCTAGATGTTGCCTTCAATGAGAGCATTCGTGATTACGTTCCTACGTCATGCATTTTCTGCTCTTTCAACATATCATTTTTTTTGTCTTAATTTTGTTCCTTTCTGTGCAGCTCTCTAGTGCTTCCATCACCATTTGCCTACAAACCTGTAATGCTTATACCAGCGCATGCTTAAATCTAGCTAATAAGAGATTCTTGGAAGACAATAAGGAATCAAGCATTTACACCAATGTGTCCCAGAGTATTTTATGTAACTCCGTACTTACCGCAGCAGGTTCATTTGCTGCAGCTTTCACTCCTCCTGGGGGATAAATTGCAGAAGGTGAGGATGCTGGCATGCCATTACTTAGGGCTTCTCCAGTGGTGCTTTTAAAGTGACTATAGGATTATTTTAATTGGCATGAGTCAATGCAAAGACTACTGGAGTAAATCGGTGCATGCAGTGCGTCAGGAACCGACCACCAAACATGAGCCGATTCATACTAATTAAAATAATATTTTTGCACAGTAAATTTAACAACCAACCACCTAACCGTTGCCAAGGTAGCCGTTGTTTCATTCATCTATATAGGAACAGCACAATTCTCATCAACATTTCACAAAATACAAGCAAAAGATACAAGTGCTCCCTCCTCTCCAGTTCTTGAAACAAGCAATAGAGAGTGCTCAGATCTCCTCCCCATTTCACAAAACACAAGCATATACAAATCAGATCTCCAATCCACTTGATAAAAAACAAACATGGACCCATCTTCAACTGGTAGCTTCAGAAGCTTGTTAAACTCCTCAACCTCAAACCCAGAATTCCAAGGACCACAAAGTGGCTACAACCAGCAGTATCAAAGTTTTCCTCCATCTCAATACAATCATGATTTCTGACCACCACCACATGCACCCATTCAACAATCCCATTATCCACATCATTTCAATCCTTTTGGGGGTTCAACTAGGCTACTAGCAGTTTCGTGGCACATCAAGCTACTATGTTACTCCTTACCATGAAGGTTTGGGGCAGTTCCAGCAAGGAAGTTTCAGATTTGGTATGGCCGGTGATCCATCATCTCCGGTTGGTTCAGGTGCCTTGTTTGGAGTATGGTGGTAGTGGTTCACATGGTGATGAATCTGGTTCTCCCATCTCTGTTCCTCAGCCAACACATGGAGTTCCTGTTTTCAATGAAGAGCAGAGTGAGAGAAGTCCAGAGGAAGAAAATCAAAAATCTGGGCGCAGATTGTGGAGTAAGGAGGAGAACCTAAGGCTAGTACGTGTATGGTTGAACAACTCCAATGATCCAGTACAAGGCGTTGACAAGAAATATGATCACTATTGAAAAGATGTCACCAAAGAATACAACAAGCATTCACCCAAAGATCAGCGAAGGACAGCGGCAGTGTTGAAAAATCACTGGAACAGGTATGCACCTATAGTAATGAAGTTCAATCAATGTTGGAATAAAATGAAAAATGCACATGCTAGTGGTGAATTAGATGAACAAATATTTGTGAGAGCTCATGAAGTTTTCAGCAGTGAAAATTCACATAAGCCATTCCTATTGGAGTATTGGTGGAGAGAAGTGAATGATCAACCTAAATGGGGTAGAGTATATCCATTATCAGAGAATAAAAGGACAAAGTTAAATGCATCTGGAGCTTACACTTCTTTTTCAAATCAAGATACAGACGAAGCAAGTGCTACAGTAAATTATCGTCCTATTGGACAGAAGGCAGTTAAAGCACAAAGAAAAGGAAAAGGGAAAGTATCATCACATTGCTCGGATGGCTACCTGTCAAGTGATATAGTGAACTCTTTCAATGATTTTTAGCTGAAGAAATTAGAAGCAATTGAAAAAATGGCTGAAGCAACAAGTGAGCATGCTAAAGCCATTGCTAAGCAAGCTGCAGCAGATAAAGAGAAGATCAAGGACAAGAAATTAAATAAATACATGAAGCTGGTTACTGTTGATACAACAAATTTTAGTGCTGAACAAAAAGCTGGATATGACATTCTGTTGAAATGCTTAACTAACGATTTATTCCCTGAAGATGAATCTTAGATGCACTATGTATCTTTCCTAGTAGTTATGGCATTGTGCCAATGTATCTTTCTACTGATTAGTATCTTGTCTAGTGATTATTTATGGCATTGTGCCATTGTATCTTTTTAATGATTAGTAAATGCCATTGTATCTTAGATGCACTATTTGCATCAATGTACCAAATGTTGTCTGAAATGTATTTCTTTACCTCTGTTATTCAGATAGTGACCTTGTAGAAAGTTTCAGCCTAGCTTTTATTGTCTAGAAAGTTGTGAAACAACTTGTTGGGAAGTAGCTTTAAAAACTAGCTGTTGAGAAGGTAGTTGTTAAACTAGCTGTTGGTAAATAGCCGCTTGATTTTTCTGTGCACTGGATGTGTGCTATGTACCACTATAAAAGTTAAATGCTCCCTCTAGTAGACAGAAGTCCCCCTCCATCCCACCCACCCACACATTCAGCCACACAAATGGATTAGATTCAGACTCCCAGTTCAACTCTTCTGAAGAGTATCTTAGCCCTCCTCATGCTCTTCCCCTATTCCCCCTATTGAGGCCATTTGGGAATTTATCAATGATCCAATTGAAGACCAGATTGTAGCACAAATTGCAGATTCAAATAGAAAAGCAACAGGAGGTGAATCGAGTCAACATCAAAGCTTTCTCAAAGATACATGTGAGAGATCGTGAAGTTGGTCACAACCGGTTGATTAGAGATTACTTCTCACCAAACCAGTCTATACTGATGAGCAGTTTAGGCGAGGTATGAATGAGACGCTATCTGTTCCTCCAAATTGTGCAAGCACTCAGTGATTGATCACCTTACTTTCAGCAAAGAAGTGATGCTACCAGTAAGTTAGGCTTCTCACCTTTGCATAAGTGCACAGTTGCTATGCGGATGTTGGCCTATGGAACTTGTGCAGACATGTGGGATGAAAATTTGAGAATTGCTGAAACTACAATCATTGAATGCTTGAATAAATTCTGTGAAGGAGTGATAGCCATATATGCTGAAAATACCTTAGAAGGCCTAACATCGATGACATTCAGAGATTGCTTCAAGTGGGGGAAGCTCGAGGTTTTCCGGGAATGTTGGGAAGCCTTGATTGTATGCATTGGCAATGGAAGAATTGCCCAGTGGCATGGAAGGGGCAATTCACTCGTGGTGATTATAAAAAGGCCACCGTCATGCTAGAAGCCATTGCTTCACATGACCTTTGGATATGGCATATCTTTTTTGGTACTGCAGGCTCAAACAATGATATTAATGTGTTGAATCAATCGACAATATTCACAAAGCGTTGCAAGGAAGAGCTTCAGAAGTTCAGTTTATGGTTAATGGCAATGAGTATGACATGGGCTACTACCTAACGGATGGAATTTATCCTGAGTGGGCGACATTTGTGAAATCATTACCTAAGCCTTTAAGTGAGAAGGATAAACTTTTTGCCATCAAACAGGCAGAAGTAAGAAAAGATGTGGAATGTGTATTTGGTGTCTTACAAACTCGTTTTGCTATTATACGTAACCCAGCACGTATGTGGACTAGGGAAGCACTTTCTCAGATCATGTATGCTTGTATTATATTGCACAACATGATCGTAGAGGATGAACGGGATTCTTATAGGGCTCGCAATGATCACAGCTATGATCAAACAAACTCTACTGCCTTGGTCAATTATCGTCATGGGCCAATTAACGAGTTTGCTGCGATGCTCGAGATAAACACAGCTATTCATGACAGGTCTATGCATCGTCGCCTGAAGGCTGACTTGACAGAATATATATGGCAAAGATATGGAAGTAATCAAGATCAGGATACTGATTAGTCTGTCTTAGAATAATCTATGTTTGTATAGGACATGTTTCTATGGTGTTTTTTTTGTTGTAATACCCAATTTAGTCTTTCAATCATAGCGTATGCATTTAGTTTCAGCAATTCAATGATTGTAATAGCTAGATGCAAAATAAATTGTACTGTCCCATTTAGTTTCCATTATCCATTTTTTCCCATAGCCAACATTAGATCAGATCAAACATTTTGAAAAAGAAACAAATATTCTAATATGTATAAATTAAACTTACCAGAATATCAAATTATCACTACGACCATGCACAAATCAACTCCACACACCAGATGTGCATCAGCCTACACCAAATCCTCTACGAGCATGCACAAAAGCCCGGATTACCCCTACCACTCGGACCCAAATTTGCTCCGAGTGCTCTGCTCCCGACGCCCATCTGCTAACAGATCAAGGAAGTAGCTCACCTTGACGCAAACAAGCTAAAGCAGCCTCTTGCGCCAGCCGCGGGGTGGAGGCCCGGCCTCCATCTACGCAACCGACTGCGACGAACCAGCCGGCACCGCTACTTGAAGCACCCTCCGCCTGCGCCCTACTTGGAGACCGTGCCTCGCCGTGCCGCCGAGGACAGGTCCCCCACGCCTCGGCAGGTGACCGGCCGTTGTAGATAGAGGCCCAACGCGCGCAGAGGGCAGAGGAGGAGGCGATGCGGGGAGGTGAGGAGGATGCATGCGGATCCAGATCTAGATGCGCTGTGTGTGCATTCTCGTGAAGAAAGGATGCGGAAAGAAGAAAGCACGAGGAAGGGGACGGAAAGCTCCAGGTCCTCGCGCGAGTGCCTGGCTCATGAGAGCGATACGATTTTTTTATTCGTTTGGCCCACAGGAAGAGTCGGACACCGCTGGAGATTAACTCGACTATGTACTGGCACGGGTGTACGTGGCCTCGATGAGTCGACCCACCCTTGTGGGTGCCCTTAAAGAATATGCTGAATTCTCGAAGTACGTGGCTACAAATAGCATCTCGTTCTATTTCTCCACATTTGCGACATGTCTGCTTGTGCATGCCAGTCTAACAAATACGCGCATGGATATTCGCCGCCGTTATCCTTCTTTGTCCGCTTACCTGGTTTTCGTAACAATTCTGTGCCTGGTTAGAACATTTGTGATGGTAACGACAGATCTAACATTGGACTATGGCAATAGCTGGGAGGATTATATTTTCAGTATTATTGTCGTTATGTTCGTATTTGTGATGTTTGGTGGGGTGCTTTTCATGTGGTCAATTTTAGCAGTCCCAATATGTTTGCGGCTTCCAATGCAATTTTAGTACTAGCTGCAGTTAGTTTTCTTGTTTCTTGAGCCCTACATTTTCTCCGGGATGCGCTCTCTCTCATTGGAAGTGCCCTCCCATTTTTCTTTCTGGATGTTGAAAGTGTCATTCCTAGCCGAATAGAATCCTACAGCTGGCGCGGATGTGTGATCAAAGGTGACCTAATTGTTTTGTACCCCAGTTGAGGTTTTGTGAAATCTCTTGCTTTTCTCGGCTGCTACTTTTATCAATTGTGGTTTTGTAATAGGTTGCTTTGCTATCGAACTGTAGCTGTAGTCCTTTGTAACAGAATTTGTTTTTCATGCTGTAGAAAGCTCTCTCCCTACTACATAACACCTTATCACCAATGAGTGAAAAACATCATCTATATTAATGGCTGCTTTACCCATTACAGTACTTTGGTCGCTGACGTGGGATATCATCTACAATGGTACACAATCATAAACCGGTATAGATGTGGAATATCAGGAAAAAAAATTCAGTTTACAAGTTATGAAATGTTACAGATGTGGATTGTCGAGAGAGAAGAAAGAAATGCATACTAGGACATATACAATTCTTGCAAACATATATTCAGAGTAGTTCATCAAAAAGAATCGAACGAAGTCCTGTGAAGGAACAATGAAAAAAATCAGCACCGATCGACTCAAAGAAACACAATACTATGAAAGTGCCAAGTAAGAGACCGTTCATCTATGTGCTTGCTTATGCTACTTCCTTATTTAGCATGGGTATGTTTTTCAAACTGCTAAATAGTGTGTTTTTCGTAAAAAAAAATTATGAATAAAAGTTTCTTTAAAAAATAAATAAATCTATTTTTCATGTTTATAATAATTAATAATTAATCATATATAAATAACTTATCTTATTTTATGTGTCGCTAACAAGCTCAAGTATAAACCGATTCAAACAGTGCCTACGGCAGTAACAAGTTTTCTGAAGAGAGAGAGAGAGCATGTTCTCCCTTCGCGGTGCAGAAGAGATCGCCCTTATCACCTGCACCAATCAAACAAACAGATCATCCTCATCAGCCACAGCAATCAATTGATCATACACAAACAGAGCAAATTGTTTCCAAGAAACAGAGCAAATATCCATTAGAAAAAAAGCCCACTTTTACTCACTCGAACTTAACCCTTAAACTATTTTTTATGTTTATTTTACACTCTAAACTATCGAAAACAATTTACTTTACTCCCTAATAATATTTCTCTTGTTTGTTTCTTTGTATATAAGTCGTATTTTTGCACTGAAATTTATTGGATGATAGATGCATTAGAGCTTATATCTTAAAATTTTTTAGAATTATTTTATCACTATTTACATAGGTTGGAAGCACCTAAGGCACCGTCCTTATTAGCTTCCAGCTTATGCTACTTCATCGATATCTGTGAACATGTTTCTCAAACTGTTAAATGGTGACTCTTTTAAAAAAATCTATATAAGTCATTTTAAAAAATAAATAAATCCATTTTTTATATTATGATTGTAATAGTTAATACTTAATTAATGTGCTAATGATCCATCATGTTTTCCGTGCGTCATTATCGTCACATTCAAATGGTGCCTAAGATTGATTTAAACATCGAGATTTTTAAGTTCAAGCAAATGGTCATAAAAAAATTTGAAAATATTTTGAACTTTAATAATGATGTCATCTATGGCTCAAAACAAATTTAGCTTAAAATATGATTTGTACAAATCGAAAAAAATGTTATTAAGAGTAAGGTGAACTATTTTCAACAATTTAGGGGGTAAAATGAGAAAAAATAGTTTAGAAGAATAAGTGGTCCAATAAAATAGTTCAAAAGACTAAAATGAACTTTTGTTTAACCATTAATAGCATGGCAAACTGACCTACCTAGCAAGTAAAGAGAGAGTAGAAGGGTCCTCGAGCCAAGTCATCCATGGTAGCCACAGCGCAGGACAAAGCAGTGCGGTTTCCCAAGTCGTCGCATCCTATCACTTGTCTGCCTATCGTCATCTGGTTTGAAAGGAGGGGAGGAACGGATGGCGTTGAGGAGAGGCATGATTGTGCTTATCGCCATGGGGCTCTACTCCCTCCTCATCGCCATGTCCCCAGCCTTAGGAGGAGGCAGTGGTAGAGCTTAGGACGAGGAGCGAAGGCGGATGAGGTGGTTGTAGAGGGATGCTCAGGAGGGGTGGGGAAGGCGGCGGATGAGGTGGCTGTGGAGCTCAGGGTGAGAAGCAGTGGTGCAGCTCAGAGCAGTCGGATCTATCGTCCCCGAACTTGGAGGCTATCTCACGGACTGTCGGAAGGGGCATATGATGGAGCACAGCGGAGGACACGATGGAGGGGATAGCATGTAGATGGAGATGGGGGAGTGGCGGAGCGTGCAACAAAGCTCGAGCAGATGGTAGCTGCTACGAGGACAGGTAGCTGGAGACTTGAATCCCGTTTCCTCGTGCAAAAACCATACTCCCTCTATCGCAAAATAACTTTATTTTTCTTCCATCTCACTTGTTCTACAGAGACTTTATTTTTGAAAATCAATGTATTGTAGTTTACTAAAGTAAAAAACAAATGTATTGAAGTTCGTTAAAGTAGGGAACAAATGTATTATAATTTGTTAAAGTTGAAGATAAATATATCGAAGGTTGATAAATAGGAGAGCATTCTAGTCTTTTATCTCTGTATTAGTATGTGTGAGATGGACTAAAAACAAAGTCTATGCCGGATAGAGGTAGTACTAGTTATCTATAAAGTTCAAAAAATAAAAATAATTGCAATAAATCAGATTGTCCATCTTCATCCTTATCATTTTGGGCATGTTTTCTTTGGATCGTGGATTTTTATTTACACGCTTCTTAAGCTTCTAAACGGTGTGTTTCGTGTAAAAATTTTCTATATAAAATATGTAAAATTTTCTTGGAATACTTTTCAAGAATAACTTTTCAACTTTATAGGAGTTAATTTATTTGTCCACACCCTTAAATAGCTATAAAAAATATGTAGCTATACAACAGTTGATAGTTTTTGGCAAAAAATTTACAAATGTAACTATAGTATAATTGAAGTTTAATTACATTATAACTATATTATAATATTATAACTTATATCAAAAATACTACCTAAGTGAATCTTGTTGAGGTAACGGGATTTTTATGCGATCTATGGTACCAAGTCTAATACCTATAATATTAACCAGTACCAAGTCTAATACATATACGTATAGTATCAATCGGTACCAGCTCTAGTACCAATAGATATTAGATCTAATACATACATGTTTCGTGCACATAACTATCACGTTCCAATATAGTCTCGTAAGGTAGTACGGAGTAGTACTCAACTTATATACGTAGCTCTTATAAAACCAACTAAAAATATAGTACCTTGCGCTTTCACGTCTGAAATCAAATTGAAAAAAATCTTTAAGAGAACACAATATTAAAATGTATCATATTTAGTATTAGATTTTATTATTTTAAGACGAACGAGTACCATTAGGAGTTTTCACCTACTTCGATTGGGAAGAGACAATTGACGGAGAAAGGAATCCTCAAGAGTCGGCCTACTTCCACCGAGCGGAGCAGACAAACCAAACCAAGAAACCACGATGCTTTCCCCTGCCTACCTCGCCGCCTTCGCCGCCACGCTCCTCCTCGCCCTCCGGCCTCCGCTCTTGGCGCTCGCCGCCCGTCCGATCGTCGCCGGCAAGCCCGCCCCCACCGAGGCCGCCGCCACCGCGAGGTGGCTCGCCGCCCAGAACACGTGGGGCGTTCTCAGGTTGCCCCCCCAAATCCTTGTCTTCCCTCCTGCTCTTCTTGCCCCTGCGATTTTTGCCTCTGTTCTATGGCGAAGAGTGGCTCGATCTAATTGGGAATTCTTAGCGCGGGCTACTGTTGGTAGTGGCTACTGGCTACTAATCGCCTGAGGCTGCTTAGAAATTGTTGCGGCTCTTCCATACCTTGCTGCCACTTTGGAGTCGTGTATGGATTTCTAATACTGAACACTGATATGGTGCTTGGGTTGGGTGTCATAATTTACAGTTTCATAGTGTGTTTTGCTAAATTGCCATCCTAGTGTGCCAATTGAATAACAAGATCACAATTCCTTCAAATTTCCTCGCAAAAAAAGAAAAACTCTTCAAATTGGTGTGAAGTTGAAACCCTCTGGCCAGGTTTAACGTCCGCAGTAAGGTATCACACTATCACATCAGTACATCACTAAGTTAAATATAGCACAGTGATTTTTACCTATAAATGTAAAGGTACTGTTTTAGCAACAAGGTAAATATCGCTTATTTTTATGTTATTTGCATATTATTTTGTCAAAATTCAAATAGAGCAAACAAAAAAACAATTCATAAAAACTAAAATATTTGGTAGTGGTGCTGTAGCGTGTAGCATTTAGGAGATTTAGGAGATTGCTATACCGCTAATAGCGGTTTTAGCTTCCTTCGTGGTTTTTTACATGATACTATGATGGCATAGCGGTCACTATCAAAAAATCCTATCACGTGTGCAGAGTGCTACAGCGGACTATTTAAAATTTTAACGGTGCCTTATTTTGGCCATTTAGTCAAATTTCAAATAGAGCAAACAAAAAAATAATTCATAACAACTAAAATATTAGGTAGTGGGGCTATAGCATGTAGCGTTTAGGAGATTTAGGGGATTGCTATACCGCTAATTGCGGTTTTAGCTTCCTTCATGGTTTTTTACATGATACTATGATGGCATACACTGTCAAAAAATTCTATCTCGTGTGAAGAGTGCTACACTAGACTATTTAAAACACTAATGGTGCCTTATTTTGGCCTTCTTTTAATAATATAATTGCTAGATGCCCATTGATCATTCACTCACCTATGCATTCCATTTCATTTGCAGCACAATATCAAGTGATCTAAGTGGAGCTCCTTTTGGGTATTATTTCTTGTTTCAGTATTGCAGACCACCAATGTACATACCTTTCTGATAGTCGACCTTAGTTCTCTGCTTCCTGTACATACAGCAATGTAGTTTCATATAGTGATGGAGTACCAGGTGAGTGCCATGGAATCCCCTACTTCTATCTGACAACGTTAGATCCCACTGCAAGAGATGCATTGGAGGATGAAAGGGCCTCCTTTACCCTTAGCGAGTTCCCTCTTGGGACATGTGGCAAGATTGATCCTGAAAACCCAACTTGTGCAAAACTTACTCTCACTGGGAAGGTACAAACAAAGTTCATTCATGGTATCATGATCAATTCACTTTTCTGTTTATCTCCCTATTTTAATTTTGTTTGGTGGTGGCTGATCTGGTTATTTTCTTACATTTATTTTTGCTTGGTGCTGACTGGTCTATGAATGTCCAGTAGTTAATTTATTTTTATTAATTTATACTTAATTCAACTTGAAGTTCTACATTTCTGTAGAATGAATGCTTACTGCTCGACTTGAGTCGTAACCCAACATTATCACTGTTTTTCCTGCCTTCAATTTTATAGTTTTGGGTCTCAGTTCCTAGGCATGGGGGTAAAGTTGAGACTTGAGAGACTTCAGCAGGAGAGCTCAGGCTTTTGGAACTTGGGAGCCTTGTGGCTGGTTTAGCTGGTGGCATGGTAGTTGTAGGCTGATCTTCTATTTTTACATGTTCTTTGCAAGTTTTCTGCACAACTAGGTGCACTGGTGACCAAGTTGTCACCTAGTCTTCCGGTTGTTGTGGAGATGACCCTCAGTAGACACTTTGATAACCATGATCATAAGAAGCAAAACAACTATATTCCAATGTCTGATAGTTTTTTTCCCACGTTCCTAACTGTGTCCATCCCCTCTCAAACTATCTATCACAGTGAGCAAGAAAGAAAAACAGCAGATGGTCAAGAAATTATGGTTTATAAAGTTATGTACTCCGTTCCAAAATATAGCGACCTACGATTGGATTTGACACAACCTAGTACTACAAATCTGGATAAGAATATGTTTTATAAGCTTTTGTGACATGTGAGACCAATGAAGTAGCAGTGGATATAGGCACTTCATTTAATCTCAAGCATATTAACCATATACATAGATTTCATACAGTTGGATCATTTCTTGACTATTAAGTTGTAATAGAATCAGTGAATTGCACTGTTTGCAGTTGAAGTTGATTGACCCTCAATCATCTGAAGCAGATTCGGCCAAAGCAGCACTTTTTACCAAACATCCTGAAATGAAGGGTAAATCCAAGTATTTTCTTTGTTTTATTAATGTGAGATTAATAGGTGATTGCTTTATGACAACATTCATGTATGGCTGTTTGATAGGTTGGCCAAAGAGCCATCATTTCCAAATCTTCAAATTGGAAATCAAAAACATATTCTTGATTGATTGGTTTGGGGGTCCTAAGCCTATATCCCCCACTGAATACCTTGAACATGGGAAGTGAGTATACAACAAACATGGAGATCAGAACTTACAATGTGTATCCGCTCTATTGCCAAGAACACTTTTTTTTAATATAATTATGATTTATGCAGGAACCAGGCCTTGCTGAAGTCATCCTAAGCGAAAGACCTTGTATGTATATGCTTTGTAAAGATAAACAGTAAATTATGTATTTATGTACTGTACATACTGTGAAGACATCTCTTTCATCATGAATAAGTACGATGTTCTGTTTGTTTATGTTAAATTCGTGAAATCCCAACAATTAAAACTGGTCTTGTCATCTGGCCTAGCCGCTCTTTGAGCTGGAATATTCTTGAATTTGTGATTTGCAATGATCATTGATTAGATAGCCAAGGAACCTGTACTAGAGTATGTCTATTGTACTATCGTGGGACATAGCATGAAGTATAAAAATGGGCATTAAAATTGGTTGTTATCCCACCCACACACAAATAGAACAAATATATATGTACAAATTTTACACAAAACAAGGAAACAACCATATATCACCAAATAATCTAATTTCACTATATACAAAGTTACAGACCATAAGAACCATTCCTTAAGCAAAATGCGACAGGAAGGGCACATCAAATCGCACCAGCGTGGCAAGAAACTGACACTGCCATCGGGACCCACATGTCAGCCATCGGGCGCTTGCCTGAGCCTGTCGAGCGCCGTGGTGTTCGACCGCGGCGGCGCCCCGTGCGCGTGCTCCACCAGCCGTCTCGGGAACTGCGGCATCGCCATGGCCTCCGACATGACGCTCACGTCGTCCAACCACGGCGAGACGGCGTCCCCATCGACGCCGTACTGCCCGGCGACGGCGTTCCCGCTCACGGCGCGCAGCGTCCGCCACGCCATGTCCCGCCGCACCCCGCCGCCGGTGCCCTCCGCGACGCGCCGGAGCACCTTCTCGGCGCCCGCCGAACCGCACGTTTCCGCGGCTCATCCCGTGCAGCGCCGAGAGGCAGTACTCCTCCTCCGTGGACCCGGGCCCCACGGCGGCCCGGAGCATGAGCCCCGTCACGGCCGCCACTGCGCCGCCGTCGATGAGCGCCTCCCGCCCCTCGCCGCAGCCAGCAAGGTTGGCCATGACCATCAGCGCCGGGCGCCGCAGCGCTGCCTCCCCGGCGGCGCTGACGAGGACCGGCACCGTGCCGGCCGACCTCGCGAGCCTCGACCGGTTCATCTCATCGAGGGAGAGGTAGTACAGCGCCATGCCCGCGTCGAGCCGCGCGCGGTCGCCGTCCACGGCGCTCGCGACGAGCTGAAGCAGCGGCGGGACGGCGCCGAGCACGCCGATCGGTATCCGGTTCTTCTCCTCGATCGAGAGGCTGTATATGGCTCCGGCGGCGTGGTCGCGCAGCTCTGGGGACGCGGCGCCGAGCAGCTTGACGAGCACCGGCACGAGCTCAGCCCGCACGAGCTACACCCGGTTCGCCGGCTCCAGCGAGAGGTTGACCACGCACGCGGCGTCGCTGACCCTGACGCCCTCGTGAACGGAACCCATCAGCCGGCGCAGCCCGTCGAGCAGCCTCGGCGTGCAGAGCGCGCGCCGCTGCCCGTTCTCGCCTCCGCGCAGCGTCTGCTTCAGCGCCTCGAGCGCGCCCTCCTGCCGGCTCGGCCCGCCGTCGAGCAGCCTCACCAGAACGACCTCTTCCTGGGTCAACCCCAACGGCGAGAACTCCGGCGAAGACGTCGGCGGAGGCTCGAACCTCTCGCCGTTGACGCGCGTCGCCCGGGCAGGTTCTTGCACCCCCATGAGGCGGCGGACAATGCTCCTCGCCTCCTCCGGCGCGACGGCGGACGGACGCGGCAAGCCAGCGCGGTCGCAGTAGGAGGAGATGGCCTTCTTGAGGTTGGCGTTCGGTATGGGCGTCGGTGGCGGCGACGCGGCGAGGTCCATGGACGGTGACACCGACGCCGGGGTGAAGCCCAGTGCTATGCACGCCTCGACGCAGCCGCGCTCGAAGGTCTCGCCGCAGGAGACGATCACCGGGTCGCCCATCAGCTCGCCGGAGATCGGGCACACGAATTCCGGTGGGGCGGCGCCCGCCATGGCATGTGGTCAGGTCTGTTGAAGATAGGGATGAAACTGAACGGGATAGATCCCGTACCGATCGTTTTCGTTTTCTATATTATGATACCGTTTTTGACCATTTTTAAATTTGGCAAAACATAAAAAATTGTCATTTTCAATTGGTTTCAGAATTATTTTCAACCATTTTTTGTCCTCATTATTTACTAAAATATAGAAAAATTCCGTACCGACCGTTTTCATTTTCTATATTGTAATACCGTTTCCAACCGTTTTCATCCCTAGTTGAAGAATGGCTACGTGGATGGATAGCCCAGATCCGCTCTTTTTCCTCCCGCAGCAGATGAGATATCAAGAAGATATAAAAGACTATCCCTTCTCATACAATCCCGCACATATAATCCCACACAATTACACCACAGAAGAAGACAATGAATACAGGAGATAGATATAGGGATGTTGTTCTTTCTTTATTGATTACACCACAGAAGAAGACAATGAATACAAGAGACAGATATAGGGATGTTGTTCTTTCTGTATGAATCAATGATCAATGTGTACAATGAAGATACCCCTACCCCTCTATTTATAGGTAGAGAAGGCTAGAGATAAGAACCATAATTTATCTCTAACTAATTTGGATTGGTCCATAAGAAAGAATTTTATCTTCTAAATAGATAAGGATTTGTAACACTCCCCTTTGGACCTATCTATGACCAACTCATACATCGTCAAAACTCCTACCAAAACCCAGTGGAAAAAAAGGCTAGGAGAAAGAATACATAGTTGCCGCCATATATCACACACCGTTGTCTCGTTAAAAACCTTTGTGAGAATCACAAGCTCCACTCAACAAAGGAAAAAAGAGTACAACGTTGTGGACTCACCGATCCACTGACTAGGTTGTGTTCAGGGGTTCTACTTCCCCTGAACCCTCCAAGTCTCTAAGTCTTCTCCTCACAATTTCACGAACAAACTTTCGGAAAGTACAAGCTGGAAAAGACTGAGTGAACAAATCTACCAAGTTGTCACACGACTTAGACTGTAGGATCTTCACTTCCCCTTGCTTCTGAAGCTCATGAGAATAGAAAAATTTTGGAGCAATATGCTTCGTCATATTATTTTTGATATAGCCTAGCTGCATTGTGCGACATATGCTGCATTATCCTTATAGATATTGATGGGGGTATCGGGGATACTCAAACCACATGATCGCTCAATATGGTGAGTCATCCTCCTAAGCCATGCACACTCTCGTGCGGCTTCATATAGTACAATGATCTCTGAGTGGTTTATAGACGTCGCTACCAAAGTCTGTTTACTAGACCGCCACGAAATAGCTATACCACCACAAAGAAACACAAAACCAGTTTAAGGACGGGTATTATGGGGATCAGACAGATATCCTACATCTGCATAGCCCACCATAGTTAAGTCTCGTTGCCTTGGAAAGAAGAGGTCGAGATCTTGCGTACCCTGGAGTTATCTGAGTACTGTCTTAACACCAACCCAATGTCTCCTAGTAGGAGACGCACTGTATCATGCTAGCAGATTTACCGCGAACGCAATATCAGGCCTGCTGCAGTTCGCAAGATACATCAGTGCTCCTATGGTGCTTAAGTATGGGATTTTCGGTCCCAACACTTACTCAGTCTCACTCCTAGGACAGAATAGGTCTTTGTCCCGATCAAGAGATCTCACAACCATGGGTGTCTTCAAAGGATGAGCCTTTGACATGTTAAATCTTTCAAGGACCTTTCTAGTATAGGTTGACTGGTACACTAAGATCCCGTTAGGGAGATGCTCAACTTGTAGGCCCAAGCAAAACTTGGTCTGACCCAAGTTTTTATCTTAAACTTTGTCTTGATATAGGCAGCTACCTCCTCTATATCATCTGCGTGGCCAATGATGTTTAAATCATCAATATAGACTGAGATGATACAGAAACCCCTCTAGGACTTTCTGATTAACACGCAGGGACAGTTTATTGACGTATCCTTTCCCCAAAAGGAAGTCACTCAGCCGGTTGTACCACATATGACCAGATTGTTTTAACCTATACAGCGATCTCTCCAATTTCACACTGTATATGTTGTGATTTGCTTTGTCCAGGACCTTCAGCCTGTCAATGACACGCATGTAAATCTCCGAATCTAATGATCCATACAGATATGTAGTCACCACATCCACCAACTGTATTTTCAATTCTATACCAGCTGTCATAGACATCAAGTATCGAAACGTTATGCCACTCATTACAGGAGAATAGGTTTCATCGTAATCGATGCCGGGTCTCTGCGTGAACCCTTGTGCTACAAGCCTCACTTTATATCTCATCACTTTATTGTTTTCGTTCCACTTCTGGACGAAAACTCACTTGTACTCAACAGGGCGCACAGTGGGGGGCGTCAGGCTTACCAGCCCAAAGGCGCGCCTCTTAGCAAGCGAGCGTAATTCCGTCTCTATCGCTTCTTTCCATTTGACCCAATCCAAGCGCTTATGACACTCTGCCATGGACTTAGGTTTATAATCATGATCCATCATGTTAGCGATTTTAGAAACGAAATTTATGTCGACATGTGTAGTCTTCCGGTCATACAATTCTCCTGAAACAGTATAGTCTGTGGCAATTTCCTCATTTATTTTCTCATCCTGGTTTCCCAAAATAGGAGAGGGTTCCGATTCGCCAGTAGGACTAGGTGCACGCGCTAGTCCATTAGGGCCTCTACCCTTCTGGCGTCCGTCCCCTGGATGGGTCTCCTTAGAGACTACTGAATAGGAGTGTGATGCAGGCGGCTCCGTATTTAGCTCTTGCGGACGTCTTCGCTTAGCCTGAGTTGGACCATCCGGGTTTCTTCCCCTCTTCCTAGGCTTAAGGGCTGGAGTAGAGTCTCCCTCCATGGGTATCTCCACTCTCTTCGGTGCATTTGCCATATGGATATGCGACTTTGACACTCCTCTTAGATCAGTGAAAGCGTCTGGCAGATCATTAGCTAAGTTTTGAAGGTATATGATACGTTGAACTTCCCGTTCAATGTCTGACGAACGCGGGTTAAGAGTATGGATACTGCTCGAGTTCCATTCTATTTTACGGCATTCCTTAGAGTCGAGATACTTTCCTCCCCCTAATGCCAGAAAATACTCTTCATCGAAGATGCAATCAGCGTATCAAGCCGTAAACAGATCCCCAGTTTTAGGCTCCAAGTAGTAAATTATGGACGGAGACTCATAACCCGAATAGACCCCCACCTTACGATGCGGTCCTATAGTCATACGCTGGGTTGGTGAGATCAACACATACACAGCACAGCCGAACTTACGCAGATCAAAAACCACCGATTCTTGACCACACGCCAATTGATGGGGGAAAGCAGAGTGATATGCATACGGTTTATACTGAATTAGCTTTGCAGCGTGCAATACTGCATGGCCCCAACATGTAGTTGGCAAATTACTAACCTGTAGCAATGGTCTAAAAATTAACTTGATCCTTTTTATCAACAACTCAACAAGCCTGTTTTGAGTGTGAACATGAGAAACAGAATGCTCTACATTAATGCCTAAGGCTATACAATAGTCATTGAATGCCTTTGATGTGAATTCACCCGCATTATCCATCCGAATCGTTTTGATGCGGTTCTCGGGGAACTCCGCACACAAACGGATGATCTATGTGATAAATCTAGCAAAAGCGTGGTTCCTCATAGACAGCAAGCATACGTGGCTCCACCTTCTAAAGGCGTCAATCAACACCATGAAATATCTGAATGGCCCAGACCAAGGGTATATAGGTCCACAGATATCCCCTTGGATTCTCTCCAAGAACCGTAGGGGTTCGACTCTCAACTTCTCAAAGGATGGTTGAATGATCAATTTTTCCGTTGCACAAGCGGGACACACAAACTCCTTGGGGAAGTTTTTAGTGTTTATGCCATGACCTAGCGAGCTAGTGACTATTTTCCGCTTCATAGTCAATTCAGGATGACCTAATCTCTCATCTCTCATGACAGATCTTAAAAGATTTTGGGTTCCTATAGATTGTCTATATGGCAACATATTCATTTAGGGGTTTTATTTTAGTATAGTACAGTACATCGGAGCTCCTTGGCATCTTCTCAACCATTTTGGTCTCATCGTCCTTAGACAATGTCATGAAGAAAAATTCATCTTCTCCTTCACATGTTGTGGTGAGATGGTAGCCGCAACGTTGAATATCCTTAAAAGTAAGGAACGTGCATTCAGCACTTGTGTATAGGAACGTTTCTTCAATGAAGATCCTTGTACCCCTAGGAAGGACGACAGTGGCTCGTCCTGAGCCAACTATATGATCATTACTCCCAGCAATGGTGAGGATGCTCTCATCCCGCTTACGTAATGTCGTGAAGTACTTAGTCTCCCGTAGTATCGAGTGTGTCGCCGCGCTGTCAACCAAGCATGTCTCGGGCTCTATTGAATCGTACTACGCTTGTTCTATATGAGAGATTATATTTGTCGGAGGAGGAAACTCCAACCGCGGAGAGTCTGGAGACCCCCCTTTTGAGTTCGGCCAGGGGAGTTTGTTCACAGGACGGCAGCGGCGTCTGGGAGATGAACAGCGGAGAGAATGGCACGCAAGGAGACAGGAGGAGGTAGACAGGTTCGGGCCGCGTGGAGGCGTAATACCCTACTCCTATGTGTGTTTTGCTATGTGGAGATGAATGTGGTTTTGGTGTTACAAGGTGAACTCAGTGGAGCTCTGGAGCTAGACCTCCCTTGCAGAAAGAGAGACAGAGCGAGCTAAAGAAGACGAATAGTAGCGAGAGAGCGAGCTAGGGCCAGAGATCGTGTCCCGTGTCTCCTCCCTTTTCCCTGTGGCATGGATCCTCCTTTTATAGGTGAAGGGGAGTCCACATGCCAAGAATACATGCTGAGAGAAAGAGAGCTAGTTACGATTTGTCTTGTCTCACATACGCGGCCGCCTGTCGCGCCGCGCCGGAGGAAGGGACGTCTAATCGCCACCTGGCTTGACTGCTGCGGGCGGCTGGAGTTGGTCTGTTGTCGCCACGCCGGAGTCGGTGCTGCATGTCTAGTCGGCCCGTTGCTGGGCTGCTGTGGGCGGCTGGAGAATGGAGATGTGACAGCGCACGCCTCCGCTGTCAGAGTGTGGAGAATCGAGGCCCCCTCAGCCGAAAGTTCTCTGACGGCACTAGGAGGGGGCCCACGGAAGGTCATCATGACGGTGCGCGCATGTCCGACCGGGAGACAAGCGGGAGGCGCCCCGTCGCTTCACCATCAATGTGGGTAGTTGGGGAGCTGATCCGCTCAAGCCGGCCTCGTGCCCGGGGCGGAGAGCTCATCGAGCCCCCCGCGCGCACGAGGCACCGAGTCCCTCGGGGACGGCAAACGTGAGTCCCGGGCCCGGGGAGCGGCGCCTGGGACCAGGATGTCTCAGTAACGTGCTCCGGGACCGGAGCTGTGGGCCCCTGGCCCGGGAGCGAGGCCTCTGTAAAGTGCCCCGGGACCGAGAAGTCCCTGTACTGTGCCCCAGGGACACGTGTCACGCCCAGAAATTCACCAGAATTTCCAAAGCAAATTTGTGCAATAAATCCTCGTCCAGGAATCAGCCGAGGTACACAAATCGACAATTTGATAAACATAACCAAATACGAAATAACGATAAATACTTACAACAGAGGCACTTAGTCCTCACACAGGAGAAAACAGCAGCGGAACGGCAACTAGCGTAGCTTCAGCACCAAGCCACAGGCATCTCAACTGGGGTATAAGCCAAACACCATCTTCTCCTCCACGCAAAGCTTCACTCTAAAGATTGCAATAATGCAAGACTGAGTTCCACCCACCGTACTCAACAAGCCACACTAGGGAATGCAATGTAATGCAACAGGATACCAAAGGAAAGGCATAATATGGCTTATTTGCATAAAACAGCATTTAAAACATTTGCATTCGAAATCATTAAAAACAGTATAGTTTAATTATTAATCAGTATTGAATCAACCACTGAACAACGCTCCAACGCAGTTCAGGTCCAAACCAAAACTTCTCCAAACAGGAGCTATCCATATTCCATCATTTATTTCCATTAATGAGTAGTGTGGGACTAATCACAGAAACATTGCTAGGCCGCTCATTAACCGCGAGCACGGCTATTCGAACAGTTTTACTCTGGCCAGAGATGTACCAATTTACCCACAAGACACAACTCCACAACACATTACTGTGCGCCTTAATACCACCACGGTACCTCGGAAAGGAATTGTGATAAGACCCTCCATGTAACCCGCACAACAAGGGAGCCACCCGCTGGACCACCAGTTTCCGGCAGGAGCTGATCAGGCCCCCAACAGGGAAACGATCCAACGTCCAAAACATGGACTTATTGACGCCGTCATGGTGGTCTTATTGACACAGCCACAACACACCATGGTGGACCCCGGTTGAACGTACTACACATTGGATCCTACCATTACCCATGCTGGCTTGTGGTTAGCATGAGTATTGCTTCGCAACAAGTAGTCCGCGAACCGGTCCTTAACTGTCATGAGCACCGCTAGCAACATTCCAACCTGGTGCTCACAACCCACCATCCATCAAGTTTTAGTTGACATAGTTAATTAATCAACCACGACTCACTGTCGTGAAAATATAGCCATTAATCCATAATTAGTCATAAATGAGTCATTAATTACCCACATAAAATGACACTATAGTTTCTAGGCATGGCTAAGCAAAATCCTAAATAATCTAGCTAGACCATTAAATAGTCATCCAGCTAGTCAGTATTATTACCCGGGGTATCAAGGTAAAGGAGTCAATATCGACATGGCCATAATAGTCAAGGATCATAGGTTAGTAAATAAATACCCATATAATGACATTCAAAAGCATTTCATGCAATAACTTTAAAATAAAATACTTTCACAAATGGGATCAACATGCTCAAGGAGATTGTCGTGTGACTTGCCTTGCAATCGCAAAAGTCCTCAAATACTCTTCCGAACTCTTCCGCAGACTCCGAAGTCTTCCGAATCGACGATAGTACGCAACTACACATAAAACGATAATAAATCCTAAGAAACTCCAAATAAACAATACATAAAAATACATAAACGAGTGAATTATGATTTTAGATAATTTAGGAAGAATAACGGGTCGATTCGGACTTCAAACGGAAAATATATGGCTTTTGGAAGATTGAATCCAGAATGAATCCGAAAAGAACTGAAAAGGAATATTCTTGGGAATATTCTCTCGGAAGTTAATTAATGGAGGAATTGTTTTTGGAGGGATAATTGAGTGGGGCCCATTTGTCATACGAAACAAGGGAGAGGAAACTGCTTGGGCCCCGCATGGCATACACAGATGAGGGCCACCCAGCAGTGACTCAAGGCGAGGGCAAGCTCCTGCCCCATGGCAGGATGCGGCGACGGGAGACCGAGGCAGGGGAGAAAAGACGCCGGCGGCGAGGTTGGCGCGGAGCCGAGGCGAGGGCGACGACGATGCGGCACCGACGGTGACGGGTTGATGGCACAGGGCGGAGGCCGAGAGGAGGTGACGTCCTCGGGGCGGCGCATCGGCGTCGGGGCGACGGACGGCAGCGGACGCCGAGGGGCACCAGAGCGGAGGGAGATGAGGAAGAGAGGCGGTAGCTAGATGCAGTGTGGCGGCGTTCTCGCAGGAGCGACGCGAGGCGGCTTCGGTGCGACGGCGACGCAGCAACAGGCAGAGGGGGAGGGAGGCGGCTCCGGCGGACAGGTAGATGCCGGCGACGACGAGGCCGAGCGGGGAACAGCATGGCGCCTGGCAGAGAAGATGGAGGCGACGGGGCAGATGCTCACCGGCAACGCACGGCAGATGGGAATGACGACGACCATAGCGACAGCAGGCAGAGGAGGGAGGAAGCGGATACGAGGATGCTCACCGGCGGCTAGGCAGAGACAGCCGGCAGGGCGGCGGCTGAGGCAGCGCAGGACGCCGGCGCGGCGGCGGGTGTAGACGGCGGCGCGGCTTCCGAACCAGCGGCGCACGGGAGAGAGCGGCGCCGGGCGGCGGTAGATGGAGACAGCAGGGCGGCGCGACGGGGTGGCGGCGGCGGCCTGGCGGCGTGGAGAGGAGCAGAGCCGGCTAGGGCACAGGGGGCAGGCGCGGCTATATATATGGGCTTGGCTCCGGCGGCGGCACGGGAGCGGCGACGCGGCGGATTCGGCGGCGGCGGTTGCGGGGCGGAGGCGTAGGGGGTGGCGCTGGGTTGGACCGGCGGCTAGCTTGGGCCGAGGTCGGGCGCAGGCTGAGGGGAGGCGCGGCGCCGGGGCGCAGGCCGGGCCGAGGAGAGGGCGCGGGCACGGGCGAGCGAGAGGGCGCGCAGGCACAGGCACGGCAAGGGAGAGGGCACGGGCACGGGCACGGGCAAGGGAGAGGGCACGGGCAAGGGAGAGGGCACGGGCACGGGCACGAGCGAGGGAGAGCACGGGCGAGCGAGAGGCGCGGGCCGGGCAGGGGGTCTCGGGGTGCGGCGTGGCGGCCTGGGCCGGGAGCTCGACCAGGAAGAAGGACAGAAGAAGGAAGAAAAGAGGAAAGGGGAAAAAGGAGAAAGGAGAGGGGTCTTCTAATAAAATTCCAAATTTGGAAAATTGGAATTTATAAATTCGAG
The DNA here is from genome assembly GCA_003991445.1 of Oryza meyeriana var. granulata. Lineage (NCBI taxonomy): Eukaryota > Viridiplantae > Streptophyta > Magnoliopsida > Poales > Poaceae > Oryza > Oryza meyeriana. The sequence continues at coordinate 83,671 of RYFJ01002683.1, read as the reverse complement.
ATATATTTCTGAATTGAAGATTTGTAGAAATATTCAGAGGTCGGAATATTCTGATAATCAGAATCTATACATATATATATGGGATATTTTAGAAATTGGAAGCTCAAGGATATTTTGTCAAATCTGGGATTTGGGGAAAACCTCGGATTACCAGAGATGATTAAAATGTTGAGTCAAAGGAATTTTGGGGTGAAACAAATATTTGGAATATTGAGGGTATATACATTCATACATATATATATATATATATATATATATATACATACGTATATATACATAGGTATAAATATATATATTGGGAATCAAACAGTATTTGGAAGTAATTAGAAAAAAAAATATATGTAGTGGGGGTCCGGGAGACGGAATATATTGTGGGATTCAGAGAATGAAGAATATTTTCCCGATGGAAATTTGGGGAGTAGAATATCGGGATATTTGAGGAATATTTGGGAAAACAAATATCGGATTATTCATCGGGTTGGGAACTAGAGGGGATTTTCTGGGAAACATTTATATGTCCAAAATAGATGAATATTTTGGGGAATTCAAAAGGGAGAATATTTGGCGGGATTCGAAAAAGAAGGGTATTTTATCAAAGAATATTTGGGGAAACCGGATCTCGGAATAATTCGGGAATCCGATAAAATTGGGAATTATTTTGCAGAGATCAATAGTTCGAATTATTCAAGCATAATTGAACTTCCCAAAATATGTGGATATTTTGGAGATGCGGGAAATTATAATATTTTCCCGGGAACAGGAAAATGGAATATTCCAAGTAAAATATTTTAGGATTAGGGAATTGACGAGGATGTTTTATTGGAACCGGAATTTGGAGAAATCTAACACAATTGGAGATTTGGATTTGTTTTGACGGAAAAAGAGTTTAAGGGAATATCTAGGATTTATCTTAAAGGGAAATATAAATATTTCGAATACAAAGGATCTTGGATTGGGAGACCAAAAGAGTTCTAGAGTTTCAAAATGAATAAATCCGGTAATTCCGAATTTAGATTTTCGAGGTGACTTTAGGGTTCTCGGAACGACACAAAACCCTAGAGGAAAAAGGAAGTCAGAGTTCATGATGAACGGGGAGACTTCAAAGGACTGAATCAGGAATGACTTCAAAGGACTAAATCAGGAACGACCCGAACAGGGGAAAGGAAAGGGAATTTATTTATATTTAATTACTTTACTTTAGTGATCTTTATAGCATTAAAATTAATTCTGTAGCTCCGAAAAATCCGAGAATATTTCAGAGAGTTTATTAAATCACGGGGAATTTACCAGAAGTAAATGCCACCACGAAACACGAAGAATTTAATATTGTAAATACTCAAATGCTTAAAATACGCCGACAAAACCCCCGGAATATAAAAGCATCCAAGTATTTATTTAAAGATTTAACCTTGGGATTTTTAATATTGGAAATTTCAAAATTTTATTCAAACTCTTTTCTCAAACAAAATTTCTAGTGTATTCTTGTATTTCCATTTACCCACGATAATTTTTAATTAAGGCGATTTTCGGGGCGTTACAACACGCCCCGGGGCTGAAGCTGTGGGTCCCGGGAAGTCCCAGTAATGTTCCCGGGGACATGCCCTTGGACCGAGGAGGTGGCTCCCGGGACCGGGGGCGAGTCCCGGGACCGGGGAGGTCCCCGGGACGCGGGGTCCGAGGAGGACGCTCCCGGGACCGTGCAGCGAGGTCGCGACCCGGGAAGGTGGCTCCCGGGTCCGGGGCGCGAGTCCCGGGACCGGGGAGGTGGCTCCTGGGCCCGGGGGCGAGTCTCGGGATCGGGGAGGTCCCCGGGGCGCGGGGCCCAAGGAGATGGCTACGAGCCGTTGTTGCGACTCGACGGGGAGTGCGCACCCGGGCCGAGGCAGTGCTCGTGCCCAGGTACTTAGCAGCAAAAAGCCTATAGCCGGTTGTCACCGAAGCAGAATGTGGGCCCGGAGGAGCTGACTGGCCGAGGACCCATGCGTCCCCGGGGGCTGTGGGACCCCCAGTTCCATTTCACCGATAATATTGATTTAGTTCATTATCAATGAAGTGAAAAGTAAGAACATAAAACAAGACAAGACCAATATAACTCAACAGAAAAACTTTATTAGTGTAAAGGACCATCTTAAACCCACTGACCAGGATGCATAGCATCTTTATTACATAAACGACTCATTGTTCTACTAAAAAGAAAAGATTATATTGACCAAAATAATAACCTAGACTTAAAACCCATGACTGATAACTTAGGAAATACTGCATGTCCCCATGTACGTCCTCCTGATCATCGCCCAAGAGGTCATCGCCCTCCATGTCGAAGTCCCTGAGGTCTCCATAGTCATCCCAAGGTTGGCATCAGTATCTGCAGCAGCCTTGGAATCAACATCCATGGTAGCACCATCAGCAGCAGCAGCAGCAGTAGACTTCTTAGGAACTGCAGTAGGTTCCTTAGGAGTAGGCTTCTCACCGGTCATTGGCACCTAGACAAAGTGAGATTCTGGGCCCTGCCACTTCTTCCAGTCCTGGTACATCTCAACGAGATGAGGTTCTGTAGTGCAATTGCACGCCCAATGCTTCGTTGAGCCGTATTTAAAACAACCCTCACCACCCTGCTGAGATCCTTCAGCAACACCAGCATTGGCCTTGCGCCCCTTGCGGCTACGGGGTTTATTGCCCCGGTTGACAGCCTTCTTGAACCTCTCCCTATTTGGCAGTGTGCGATTCCCGAGTCCCTTCCCCTTGGAGGAACCTTGTCCAGAACTCTAACCCATCTGATGGACAACGTGAGCCTCTGGAATAGGCTGCGAACCAATAGGACGAGCATTGTAGTTAGCCATCAGAAGTTTGTTGTTGACTTCAGCGTTCAACAACGACTGGATAAGCTTTGAGTACTTGACGTACTTAGCCTCGCGGTACTGCTCTTGCATCATCGAGTTTTTGGGCTGGAAAGTGTCAAGAGTCTTCTCAATCATATCCGCGTCTGTCACCACTTGGTTACAGAAGCGAAGACGACTGACGATACGGTGCATGGCACTATTGTAGCTCTCAACATTCTTGAAATCACAGAACTGAAGTTAAGCCCAGTCTACTCTAGCCTTCGGGAGAATTGCAGTTTTCTCGGCGGTGTAGCGGTCCCTCAGGGCCTCCCACAATGTGAGAGGTTCACGTAGCTCAAGATATTCAGCTTTGAGATCCTCATGAATGTGCTTCCTAATGAATGCAAGTGTCCTTGCCCGCTTCGCTACCGGAAGCGAAGCTACATTAGCCCCTTGCCAACGGATGGCCTTAGATAGCTCCATCGTGGAAAGGTGGATTTCACAGTCCATGCCCCAGGTCTGGTAGTTCGCCCCATTAACGGGGAGAACGGGGAACTCTCTCTTGTTGAAGTCTACGTCAGACATGGCCTATTGTCATTGTCGGCGAAACGGGACTAGGGGTCCCCACAGTCGCCGGGGACGCGTGGGTCTTCGGCCACGTCAGTTCCCCCAGAGCCACATCCCGTGCCGGAGAAGGCTGGCTTCCCTGCTAAGTACCCAAGCGCGAGCTCTACGACGGCCCGGGTGCGGTTTCCCCGAGCAAGTCGCAACAATAGCTCCCGGCGCTCGATCCCGGGAGCCACCTCCCCGGTGCCCGGTCCCGGGAACCTCCTCCTCGGACCCCGGGTCCCGAGGACCGTCCCGTGCCCGGGGCCCTCCAGTCCCGGGTCGCACAGCTTCTGCCCCGGGTGGCGTCCCCGGGGCGCATTGCGGAGACGCTCCTGGTCCCGGGCGCCGCTCCCCGGGCCCGGGACTCGCATTACCCGACTGATCGGCTCCTCCCGGTGATCGGCTCCTCCAAGTTGATCGGCCTCTTCGGTGATCGGCACCTCCCGCTCGGATCGGCCTCTCAGCGGACGGCGTCGGCTCTCCAACTACCCGCATTAATGACGAGGCGACCGGGCGTGACGCGCCTGGCTTCCGTGGGCCCGCTTCCTGTGCCATCAGAAGCTCCTTTTGACTACGGAGGCTTCTTTCAGTGTGCAATCGCTGTGCAGTCAGAGCCTTTTGCCTTGGAGGCGTGCGCCGTCACGTCTCCACGCTCCATCCGCTCACGACGACGTGCAGCAGCTGCTCCGGCATGACAGCGTGCAGACCTACTCCGGCATGGGCTCTCTTCCAGCGCGGCGCGGCAGACGGGCGCGGACGTGCATGACAAGACATAGCACAGCTAGCTCTCTCTCTCTCTATCTAGCTCAGGCACGGTGGACTCCCCTGATGGATAAAGGAGGATCCGAGCCGACGAGCAGTGGAGGGAGAATTCGGGTAGAGCTGCCGCTAGACGATCAACTTCTCCTGGTTGAGAACTCCTCCCGGTCGAGAGCTTCTCCCGGTTGAGGACTTCTCCCAGTCGAGGTCTTGGTCTTCTACCTCAGCTTGCGCGAGTTCCCTTCTCCTCCGACTCCGGCCGCGAGCTAGGTTCCCGGTGAGCTTCCGAGCCCCGGGGGTTCTCCATGTAAACACGAAACCGCATTCATCCACCACAGATAGCCAACACACAGGAGTAGGGTATTACGCCTCCGTGCGGCCCGAACCTGTCTACGCCTCCTGTCTCTCTTCCGCGCGGTTATCACGGTTCGGATGGTCCAAACCCTCTATCTCCCAGCTCGGGCCCCCGGTTCCCGAGCGCCCATCCGTCTGTTGCTCCACCGGATGCCGCGTTCGCCTGAGAACAACCCTCCTGGCAGAATCTCAAAGGGGGGTCCCCAGACCTCCCACCGTCGAGGTTTCATCCTCCGACAGTCATGCAAAAAACCGACGCCAGATTAACTTGCATGAAAACAAAGTCACAGAACAATGTAACGTAGTCGTATGTAATTACTGGTATTTTCCCAGAATTTATCTTGCATTTACCGAATTTCTGTGATTTTTATTAGCCTTATGGCATTAAATTAATAATTTTATGCCCATAGAAAAATATCACACATGCAAGAAAAAAATAAACCCAAATAATGCTTCCAAGGAAGGGGTCACTAGACTAGGTCATTACACATTTTTATGGAAGCATATTAACCTAGAATCATATCTAGATTATATGGTTGGAGTTGTATCAAATTTAAAAGCAAATAAATGCTTAAAAACACCATCACATGGTTATTAACGAGTCCTGGGACTCACATGCAAGAAACCAACTAAAGAAATATCTACACAACAAATTTACAGCCACTAAACACAAATTGCTGTAATTTCTGGTAAATTAAGGGTTCAAACTATAAATATTACATGAACAATGAACTATCGGCGTAAAATCAACCTTTCCAGGGACTTAAACACAAATTATCAATAAAACCGAATTTAATCGGGCCAAAAACGCCGTCGGGCCATTATCTTATTGGGCCGCGCGCACAGAACGTGGTCCAAATGCCAAATAGGCCGAATTCCGAATTCAAGGCTCATCTATAGTTTCGGATTTTTATTAATTTGTGTGCGGGCCGGTCGATACTGTTGAGCCAAAAGCGGTCGAGTGGTGGCAGGCCGGCCCAGCCGGCCCGCCTAAATGACCGAGAGAGGGAAAAGGGAGAAATAGGGTTTCCCCTATCCCCACCGGCACCTGCGGCAACGCCCATCGCCCAGTGCGCCGGCCGGACAGGCACGACGGCGGCGATGGAGGACACCGACTGTCGGTGGCAGTGGAGATAGAGGCGGCGCACGGAGAGGAGGCTGGCTGGCGACCCATCGACTACCCGGTGGCAAGACGGTGGCAGCGGCTTCGCTCCCATGCGGCAATCGGTGCGGCGATGGCTCGGCGTTGTGCGGTGAAGCTCCGCCACGACCCACACATCCTCAAGACAGTGGCAAGGCAGAGCTCAACGTCGGCAACCGAAGCTCCAGCGACTACGACTGATTCGCATCCAACCACGGCGTCCCGGCGGATCCCAATCCAAGGTCGGTGGCCGTTTGTCCCATCGACCTCCCACCATGGCTCCAAGACACGTTGGTGAGAAATTGATGGTGACGGCTGCTCGTCCTTGGTATCAGGTCCTGCGGCGGCAGCGTCATGGAGGTATTCCAGCCACAGCGTCCTGGCGGAGTCTCGATCCTCTAGCGGCGGCCGGTTGTCCCATCGTCCTCCCACCACAGCTCAACGGCGGCGGTTGCCCTGCCTTAGCATCGAAAAACCAGCGGCGGCGACAACGTGGGTTTGGGGCTTTCTCCGATGATGGCGGTCTCCCGCAGCGGCACCGGCGGCAAGGGCTGGTGGCGCTTCCAACAGCGACGGCGAGCGGCAGCCACGCGTGTAGATCAACCTAGCAGCGCGGGCGATTCCACTACGGCGGCGGCGGCACCCGGCATGGCATCCATCGGAGAAAGAGAGAGCAGAGAGATGCGGGGAGAACGCGAGGAAGATGACCGGTTCGGCCCAGCCGAACCGAGTTCGCTTTCAAAACAGGAAAAAACCGATCAATTACAGTTTCTTGTACACGGTTTTACTCCGGTTTTCTCCGATTATCAACAGATGCAATTGTAGAGTAAAAGCAGGAAATAAATCTACTGCTAATAACAAATCTACTACAAAACATGCATCTAAAAAAATCAAAGAACAAGCATCCACCAGTCTAAAATCAATCTATAAATTGATAAACAACCAATTTTGTTACCGTAGATTGATTGGCGCGAGAGGATTCGATGTCAGCCCAGCCGGTAAAGCTGCTGATAACGTGTTGTAGAACAGCTACGTCGACGGATCGCTCAGATCTGCTCCTTTCCCTCTCATAGCAGATGAGGCGTCAAGAAGATGTAGAACACCGTGTCTCTTCCCGCACAATCACATCACAGAAGAAGATAATGAACACAGGAGACAGATATAGAGGTGTTGCTCTCTCTTTATTAATTAATGATCAATGTGTATAATAAAGGCATCCCTGTCTCTCTATTTATTGGTAGAGGAGGCTACAGATAAGAACCATAAATTTATCTCTAACTAATTCGGATTGATTCATAAGAAAAAATTTTATCTTCTAAAGAGATAAGGATTCGTAACAAGATCAAGGCACTGGTCTGGTCGTTTTGGCAATTAGAAAGCATTTCACAAGAGAGGGTTAAGTTGAATCTGGACAGCTGGTAGCCTGGTAGCCTTGGAAATTTTCTTCTTACAAAGATGATTTTTTTTTAAGGGAATTGCTATACGGCAGCCTGCTTTTTTTTTTTTGTTTTATCAGCCAAATCCCTGGCCGTCAGATGCTCCAAGATTCGTGATGGTTTTTATCGGGCCCGCAGCTCGCCAATCGCCACTCTTCAGCTCACCATCGCCCATTCCCCCTCCTCCACTCACCTTCTTCCCTCCTGAGCTCTCCGCCTCCACCATCCACCTCGCGCCCCTCCTCATGCGTATCGCCGCCGTCGCCGTCGCCGTCGCTCTCCCAGAGGCCTCCGCATCTTCCGGCGAGGAGGTCAGGGCCGCCGGATCCGGTGACCCCGACCTCCCCGCCGACTGATCCAGCCGTCCGGAGGGGAGGAAGATCCGCCAGAGGGGAGGGTGCGAGCCACTGCCGTGCACCCTCTTCTCCTCTCCCTCTCTGTCCCGCCACCCCGCCTTCTTTCTCTCCGCTCCGCCCCTTTCCACCGGATCTGTTGTCCCTGGCCTCCCCGCCGGCGGATCTAGCCGTCTGGACCTGAGGGACGCGAGCCACCGTCCATCTCGAGGGCGGAGACAGAGGTGGAGCAAGGAGAGCGCAGCCGAGTGGAGGCACTGAAGATGGCGGGCGTTCTCTTCATGATTTCCTCTCTCTTCATGATTTGCTGAAGATAAGCACTAAACTTTCTCTCTTCTTTGATCTGAAATTGTATATACTAAATATTACCTAGTTGTTAGCTACTAGCAGTACCTAGTTTTGTTTATTTTATAGTTTTAGCAGCTACTAGTTTAGTTAGCTACTAAAAGTACCTAGTTTTGTGGCCTTTGTAGTTTTGTCGGCTACTAAACATGACTTAGTTTGGTTAGCTAATACCTGGATTTATTAGTACCTTGTAGTTCTGTCATTTTTAGTTTTGTTTTCAACTAACATTGATTTGTCTTGTGAGCTACAGTCAGTAGCTAGTCGGTACCTAATAACATTGATTTTGTAATTGTACATTCTGAAATATAGTAGTTTTAGTCATTAGATAGTGTTTTGTTAGCTACTAGCTAAAAATGCCTAGTTTTGTAGGCTTTGTTTTTAGGCTAAAAATGCAGGTTAGTTTTGTTAGCAAATATCATCTATGTTAGCAAATACCAGCCTATAGATGTTAGTTTTCTTAGCACTGAGTTTGATTAGTTCAGTTATTAAATTTGACGGATATGCAAATTTGTTGTTGTGTTAGGATTTGGCTGATCATCCATTGGAACTCTTCTGCTATCTGCATTAACGAACTGGAGCTGGCTGCTAACTGCTGACTTTTTCTGAGTTGCTAATTGCTAACATGATCATGCACGTTGCCACTTTTTCCAGCCATCTCACAGTGCTTAATATTTGTGATTTCAATAAAATTTCATAAGTTGACTATTTTCTTGATTCACCACCACTATGTCTATGTTCATTAAGTTCATTTCTGTCGCCAATGTGTTGACCTTAATTTTCTCTTAGGGAAACTGGCTCGGAAACTTCCATGATGCTATTTGTTTATGCTAGCAGTTTCAAATTCATCTGAAGCCTAGGATTTTTTTTTTCATGGTATGTGGAGAAAATCAATCTTCACACCCCTGAGTTTTGTCGGATACAAATAGTGCTTAGTTTTGTACTTAATTGTTGTAGGCCTGAAGAAGCTTCATAAGTCCACTAATTGATGACTACAGAAAGTGCAGTGGTAAATTCTAGCAAAGTGCGGCTTAAATCTATGGGTTTCGTTCAGCCTCCTTCTCCATCAAATTGATTGTAAATTATAAGGCTTGGTTGAGTTAGCTCTGACATGTCATGTAGGTTAATGGAGTTCTTGATTGAGCAGGACCATGGAGGTTAATTGAAATTTCAGCTAGCAGTATTTGGTCAGGTACTTGAAATTCTTAATGTACTCATATACTTAGTTTTGTTTAAATTTTAGACATAAGGTATTAGGTTAGGCACTACAAGTTCTTCACTTATGTACTTAGTCTTGTCGAAATTTCAGCTAGCAGTATTTGTTTAGGTACTTGAAGTTCTTAATTTAGTCATATACTTAGTTTTGTTAAAATTTTACACATCATGTATAAGGTTAGGTACTACAAGTTCTTACTTTAGTCATGCACTTAGTTTTGTATTTTTTTGTTAGAATTTTAGTAATAATACTTAGGTCATTAAGTTCACTAAATTCTCTATCATGTTTTTTTTTACTTTTGATAAATGAGAACAACGGGATAACGGGACATAGTTCAAATTTCAATCATATGGAATAAATTAGTTCAATCATTTCATTAGATTAGCACACATTGACCAATGGGAAGGGTTTTTCTTAGTTTTGTCATCTAATAGTACTTAGTTCGTTAAGTTCACTAATAGTACTTAGTTCAGGTAACTTCTTTACTGATTTGCCTGAATATCGGACAGTAGGTATTAGGTTAGGTACTACAAGTTCTTAGTTCTGCCAATTACTTAGTTTTTTATGTCATTTCTTTGCCAATGTGCTGACCTTAATCTTCCTTTAGGGAGATTGGCTTCCAAACTTCCATGATGCTATTGTTTATGCCAGCAGATTCAAATGCATCTGAAGCTCAGGACATTTTTCATGGTATGGGGAGAAAATCAATCTTCATCCCCTGAGTTTTTTTGAACATAAATTGCCTACATCTGTTAGAGGGCTCAATTTATCTTTAGCTATATATTCTATTAGAAGAAGGTGAGGGAGTTGGGACTCTTGTCATCTGTTAATGTATTTTGTTGTCTCTTACCACTAGCTAAATGAAGCATCTGAATTTCTTTATTTCACTGTTTTAGTAACTCGGATTGGACTCGTGCTATATGTGTCAGGTTTTCAAGGAAAAATGCTAATGCAATGCTTAGTCCCTTTTTGGTCACTGATTATTGGTGGCTTCATTGGCTCCTAAATTCTAGAGCTTTTTTCTTTCTCTATTGATCTGAAAGGCGTGGTTCTGCAGTGCTTTTTATGTGCTAGCTTATGTGATGTCATGTTTTGGTAGTTTGATACTAAAAAGCAGCAGTTATATAATGTTGTGGTCAGTTAATTCTGACTAGATTGAGTATAGAAGAGAGTGATCTTTTTCTTTGGGTGTGTCTTTTTCTTTGTGACAGGATTCACTGAATCAAAATTTGGAACTATACTAGTATGAAATTTGCACTTTAGAAAGATCTGAACAGCAATGTTCAGATACTTTTTGTCTGAATTCCTGGTGGGTGCAACCTAAAGAAAGTTAATCTATGTGGAACAGATAATTCAAGCTACGGCTAATAAGCACAAACATTATCATCTATTTAGTGTTTGCGTATTTTCCCTATCTACAGTCAAATAGGGAGTTTACTAGTTATCCTGATCATCTACTAACCAAGAGCTGTTGATATATATGAACACTAACAGTTCAGAGTTTACACCAAATCACTATGACTAAGTCAAAACAGCCTTTTTGTACTCATGCATTTTTCCCCATATCCTTTTTTCAGGTGTCCAACGATGTGGATCATGTACTGCTGGCCACAGCACAAATTGGTCTCAGTGGTACTTAATTGAAGGAGCTTTTGCATTTTTCGTTTGTTTCTGGATCCTGAATTGAACAACAATGCAGTGATGGGGGAAAACACATACTTCCAATGCAATGACACTTAGAATCTTTATGCACAGATCAACCTTTTTTGTGTCACAATTGATGTTTCCTAGTCTTTCTTTTTGTTCTTTTGAACAGAAATAGATGGACTTTCTTTTGTTGAACTGGAATATTTGCTAGGCTTTTTCAAGCAGAACTAATGGACTTCAACTGGGGGAAGGTGGGGGAAGGGTTAAGCCCGTGTGTTTTTTGCTAGGCTTTGAACGACAAAAGCACAAACTGGTAGAAGCCCAGATCCAACCCAACAAAGCTTTGGCAGAGGTAATCGCGACTGCGCGCGAGGGAGGTGGGGAGGTGTTGACACGTGTTCTATCTTATGTCTAGAAATTCAACTGAAATTTCAAAAAAATTCAGCCGCTTTACACATAGACAGTCCCTTTTTTTTAGTTGTTTCTGTTTTCTTTTTATGAAAGCACGAAGGTTACTACTAATCTAACTTTGGGGCAATTGTAAATTTACCATCGTTTTAAATTGTTATTGTAAAACTGTTATTAAAGAATTACAAAAATACCATCAGAATTATCATTCAAATGATATTCTTGTAAAATATAAAAAAATCAGTGACAAATTTGCAAAGACCCTGTTTACTTTTTAAGCAATGAAAGATCCCATTTATAAATGTAAATACCTTGTCTCTGCGCCCAGGGGCGGATCCAAGGCCCGGCAGCCCGAGCGTTCGCCACGGCTCGCCGACGGATATTTCCATTGTTCAACAATATCGAAAATCATTTGTTCATATGTTTGGCCAGACTTTATGAATTCTCTAGATCCATCACTGTCTGCGTCAACTAAGAATACATACAGTACAACCGATCACCTTCAATTTATTATGGTGTTGATTACGTGTAGTTACGTGCCGGATTTATAGTCTTTGCTTATATGATAAATGGGAAATTTACACGAGCAGCTGTTGTGTGCTGTTGTGTTGAACGGTTCGAGCTGAGATGTGGTGAACACGTTGCAAGAGTGTGGAGTTGACGTATGGCTATCGTACCGGCTTGTTGTGCTTCTGGAGAACGCTGAAAGGTCGAGAGAAGGAATGGTATTGCCTCAACTTCTAGTTCTAGGCCTTTCAAATATAAGGACTTTAAAGAACTCTACATAATTATTCTAATATGCATCGAAATTAAAAAAGAATGTTGCATTGAAAAGGAGACCTAGCTTTGGCAAGAGCTCTCCTCAAGCTGTTTGCAGGGTTTGAAATTTCATTTCCGAAATTTCAGGAATTTTGGACAACAACCCCCCACACCACCACCACCACCCAAAACACACCACGTGACTGACGAAAACAGTAAACCCTGGCTGTTTGTTCGTCAAGTTTATTCAATGAAAACAGTTCTGAGGCACGTCCGAAATTTTGGACAGTTTACTTCACATTCCACACCATCCTGTTTGTTAATAAACTGACGGAAGAATTATCTGAGAAGACCTGTTTTTAAATTTTCAGTAATACTTCATTTGATCGTCGTCAATATATAAATCACAAATATAACATTAGTGCAATGCTCAGGTGACTACTTCGAAATGCTGAGATGATACTTGCTCCTGAACTGCAGCTGAAACTATGGCATAAAATATTGAGCTCGTGCTAATCAAACTCAATAATAGAAGCTAAACAAGTAGACACCATCCAAATTTTTTTAAATACACATACCTCCTGCATTGTCAATGTTGCGTGTCAGCAGAATCCGGTCCCGGGCTACCAGGTGTTCGGCGGTGAGGCTTTAACGTTGTGAACTTACACAAATATCGGAGCAGCACATAAAAATTTACCTAGGTTTAGGCCTCCAAAAAAGTAATAGTCCTACTTCTGCTTGTGTATTGTTTTTACTGTAAGTTAAAGTAAGTTTGTTTATAAGGATTGGGCATCTAGGATAATAATCCAAGTTCGGTTCGCTCTCCGTTGTACCAGTGTGCCGCACCGACTTATAGACTACTTTGTACATTAGTCCCATGTCAAGAGATCCCGATACGACACTATGTAGGTACATCATTATGGGCATTGCGGCTCGCTGACAAGCCACATGTCATCGGTCATTCCGTCTTATCACGCTGTATCTTCTACCCTCGAGCCAACCTCTGATATGATGGTGCACTCCCCCTTGTTAGAACGGGCTGGACAGTGGAGGAAGAAACATAATCCATCGTATTGTCAATCTTTGTTGCCCTTGACCAGCTTCATTAGCCCAAAATGATAGGTCAACCAATAGCTCATCTCCTTTGTCCCCAGTGTCAGGACATGCGACCCGCCAGGTCTCCATCATGTGATCTCCGAGTCTTCCTACATGCCTCCTCGTGGGCACGCCATGTGCCGGCCCTCGAGCTTCTTTCGGGGTTAGCCTGTGGGGTAGCTCGGAGTCGGCGCAATGCTACATGTTGGCCCCCGAACAGCCCAGGCAGACGGCCTTGAACGGGACGTGGGAGGGTCGGTGCCACGTGGCCGCTCCCGAGCACTCTGTGTGGTTGGTTCTTGAGTCGGCCGCACTGCCAACCCACGTGTGTGACCCTAGGCCGGGCGCACTGTCACGTGGTTGCTCCTGAGCAACCTGCATGAACGACCCCGAGCCAGGCGCGTTACCACTCGTCGATTCCTGATCATGCTATTTCAAGTTGGACGTGCCCTACTCTCGTCTGCTTTCAATTTTTTTTGTACACAGTTCTTTCCTTTAAATATGTTGGGTTGTACGAAGCTTTATTGGCCCGCTTACGATAGACCAATGCCTTGTCTCCTAGACCTATAGTGCGGGTATCAAGGAACTCCGTACCTATGACGCTGATACAAATATTTTTGAAGAACCGGAAAAAAAAACTCAAAAATCCTTTGGCATCAGTAACAGATACATAAATTATATTTCTAAGAAAACTGAAGGATTAATGTACATTGCTAATTTACATTGGTGTCACAGACCCAAAACAATACAGTTTTTTTCTTTGATCTCAAACACTCGATGACAATTCTAGTTCCACTATTCAGTCACAAAGAATTAACATGTGCAAAGATCCAACAAAATTACAGTTCAATTCCAACAAAAGAATTCACCCTGCAATTACATTAACACCATTCACCTCATGTGCCATTAGATTTTGGGGGCCATGGCAAATACAGTTCCAAATACTTTAACAAGAGCCAGAAAAAAAAAAGGTAGAGAAGAGAAGCGAAGACTTTGACTTTTCAGAACTGCGTCGTGTTTGACCCGGACGTCCCGGCGTAGTTGCTCCGGTGCGGCGGCGGCCGCCGGATCGACACGAGCCCCTCCGACACGACGCTCCCGTCGCCCCACTGCCGCCCGAGCAGCCCGGTGGCCGTGACCGCCGCCTCGTCATCCTCCCCTCGCATCGCCCGGAGCGTCCGCCGCGCCATGTCCCGGCCCACGCCGCCGGCGCCCTCAGCCACCGGCATCAGCGCGGCCTCGACGCCGGCGGCGTGCGCGAGCCCGCGGAACCTCAGGCTGCCCCGGCTCATCCCGTACAGCGCCGAGATGCAGTACTCCTCCTCCGCGCTCCCCGGAGCGGCGGAGCCGTTGCTCATCAGCCTGACCACCGCGGCCACCGCGCCGCCGTCCATAAGGGCGGTCCTCCCGTCTGGGCAGCCGGCCAGGTTCGCCAGGATCATCACGGCGATCCTGCGGAGAGCGGTGGCGTCGGTCTCGTTAGAGCGGTCCCGCGCCTCCGCCGCGGCGAGCAGCGTCCGCACGACCCCCGGCGTGCGGGCGATCTTGGAGCGGTTCATCCCGGAGAGGGAGACGTGGTACAGAGCCATGCCGGCCTCGCGCCGAGCAAGATACTCCGCGCCGGCGCACGCGAAGAGCTCCAGAAGCGGCGGTATCGCGCCGAGCACGCCGATGGCTGCGCGGTTCTCGTCCTCCACGGCGAGGCTGTATATGGCGCCGGCGGCGTGGTCGCGCGCCTCCGGGTGGCCGCTTCGGAGAACTTCCACCAGCGGCGACACCGCGCCGGACCGCACGATCCGCACCTTGTTCTCCGCCTCCAGCGACAGGTTGACCAGCGCTGCCGCCGCGTTGACCTGCACGCCGGCGTCCCCCGACAGCAGCATCGACCGGAGCGCGGCGAGGAGTCGCGGCGTGCAGAGTTTCTTCCGCATCTCCTTGTTCTCCCGCGTCGCCTTCCGCAGCAACGCCATCGCCGCCTCCTGCTCGGCGGGGTTGGCGCCGTCCGCCCCGAGCATGACCATGATCTTCTCCTCCATAGAACCGCCCGCCTGCTTCGTCTCCTGCTGCACGAAGTCGTCACCGGAGTGACTCCTCGTCCGGACGGAGGAGGCCGGCGGAGTGGGCGGTGACGAGTGCACCTGCGACCTCTGCTCGTGTTGCGGCGGCGGGGGCGACGGCATGAGTCGGCGGACGACGTCGCGCGCGGTATCGGGGGAGAGCGGGGCGGGGTAGGGCAGCGAGAGGCGGTCGCACCAGTTGAGTATGGCGGTGCGGAGCGCGACGTTGGGGACGAGGACGAGCGGGGAGGACGCGGAGGGGAGCGCGGAGAGGTCGGCGGCGACGGCCGGCGGGGAGAAGGCGAGCGCTGCGCAGGCCTGGATGCAGGCGCGCTCGAACGTCTGCCCAGGCGGGATGACGACGGGGTCCGCCATCAGCGTGCCGGAGATCGGGCAGAGGAACTCCGCCGGGGGGTCCGCCGTGAACGATGAAGACGGGGACATCGGCGGCGACGGCGAGGACGGCCGCCACCGCGGCCAGGCGGTGGCCATGGATGGACCCGGCCGCGCGTGCTGGCGTGCGTCTGCTGCGTCGTGTGATTTGGCTGCTTGCACGGCCGACTGCTACTTGTGATCAGTAGCGACTGCTACTTGTGGTCGTTACTCGCCAACGCCAATCGGTTGCCATTTGGCAGCCGACGACTTGTAGCTGGAAGCAGTGCTAATTTCAAATAACAAACTTCTTACCAAAATTGATTTTTTTCAACAGATTTTCTTCTTTTGTTTTTGCAAAACACAGTATAAATGAAGCCGCTTACATACACTACATACGCGCATACTCATCCCTACGAAAACACAAGCACACCTTTATATCTATAGGTACCTCCGAGAGGTTGTGTCGAATGTTGACATATCTTGAGACATGGACGGAACTAGGCCTAAGGTAGTTAGACCAACTCCAAAAGACTACTCATCTGGTTTGCTAAGCTAAAATTGCCAAAATTGCAGAAAAAGGGCCACCAAAAAACTTGTCATCCGGTTTGCCAAGCCATCTAACTGGTCAAAGGAGTTCTCTGGTTAGCCAAATCTTACCAGCCAAAACCACTGGCCATTTGTGGGACCCACCATCGCGCCTCTTCTCGTCGCACCGGCGCACCGAGCGCCACCCGTGCCTGCACTGCCTGCCACTGGCCCACCGACGCCTCCTCGCCTACCGCGCCTCTGTCACACCCTGATATTAGCCACACTAAATAATACCTAAGAAAAATACCAGAAAAATAAATTTAAAAAGGCCAGAGGAATTAATTAAAGGTGTAAAATACAAAATAATAAATTATTGTGGCCGGGAATATTTTTCTTATGTTCCCTGTGTCAAAATACATAACTGGATTTTTAGTGGAATTTTCAGAGCACATGAACTATTTTTAATAAATCAAAATCGATTATCGGAATTAAAAATCTCTCTAGAAAAACCTTTTCTCTTTTTCTTTCTCTTTTTCTTCTCCTGGGCCGTCGGCCCGCCCCTGTGCCAGCCTCTCCGCGCGCCCGTCGGCCTGCTTCTTCCCCTGGCCTCTTTCTCCTCTCGCTGGGCCGGCCCATCTCGCCCGCGCTTGCCTCCTGCTCGCTCTCTCTCTGTGCGCTGGGCCCCGCTTGTCAGGCCGCCTCCCGCCGCATGCCCGCGCGCCTCCCACTGACAGGACGGGCCCACCTGTCAGCCCCGTCTTCTACCTCCGTCCAAATCATGCGGAGGGGAAAATCCCCTCCGCCGTCTAATCGGCGCCCGCACCCGCCTTCTCCCGCGCTCGCCTCTGGTTCAAACGAAGCGGGACTGAGTCCGCGCCCACTCCCCACGTTCTCCGGTGTCCTCGTCCCCTCTCTCTCGTGATTCACGTGCACAATCCCCACGCCACCGCCCTTTCTCCCGTGCACGATTGGAGCCGTTCGGCCTCGATCTCTCTCGCCCGCGTGCATAAAAAGCCTTCCCGCCCTCTCCTCCGCCTTTTCCCCAACACGCCGAGCCTCCCTGTGCCCTAGAACCCCGTCGCCACCGCGCCTGAGCCTCCGCTGCTTTCACCGACTCTGGCCGTCGCTCGCCATCGTTCCGGACGTCGCCAAGCCACACCGCCACCGTCATCATCTCCACTGTGCCGTGTCGCACCTCGGCCGCCACTCCGTGGATGCCGAAGCTCGCCGGAACGCCCCGCCCTCGTGCACAGTGAGTTCCGACCCTCTGTCTCCTATCCGGTCGGCAATTTCCGCCGCGCCGTGTCTCTATTCTCCGCCCCCCTCCTTTCCCGTTTTCCTCCTCATCTTCCAGGACACCTAGGCCGCCACCTCTCGCTCGTTCGCCGTCGTCGGAGCACCGTCACCGACGTCGTCCCGAAGCCGCCGCCGCTACCTCATCGCCGCCGTTGTCCTCGCATTGTCACTCATCGCCGCGAGCCGCCGGTGAGAATCCCCGCTGACTCCACGTTCCATTTTGCCTCCCCGCGTGCCGCCGCCGCCGGCGACCATCGGGTCAAGTGCGCGCCGCCGCCTCCAGCCCAGGATGGCCGGCGTGGCCGCCGTTCCTCAGAGCCGTCCGATCTGTCGGGTGGCAGATCGGGGCCACCCGCGTGGTTGCCCGTGTGACCGCCGTGCTGGCGCCACGTGTGCGCCACGTGGCGCACCCGTTTCCGGCTCGGTGGACCGAGTCCACCGTGCGCCAGGGCCTTTGAGTCCCTGCCGGGTAGGGGCCACTGGTCGGCGCCGCCTCTCCCTCGAGTGACGCCATAAATCGTGTTAATGCGCAATAAATCGCTTATTAATTATATTTGCATTAGAAAACATAGTAAAACTTCAATAATTCATAACTAATTCATACAAACTTCGATTAAGCCCATTCAAATTTCATTAAATCCAGAAAAATGCCAAGAATTCATTAAAAATACTTTCAGCCCATGTTGATTGCCCTCATGTACTGTTTTTAATTATTTGTGCATTATTTGTTATAGAATCCGACGTTGGTGACCCTCCTGTGTATTACAAGGTCGTTGCTGAGTACATCGAGCCGGAGCAAGGCAAGTTGCACTGTTACCTTGATCACTTTGTACCTATTTTTCGCTAAATTGCCTTGTTTACTTAAATAAATTGTATTATTTCTATATTTCATGTGGGTGAGTCATAACCTATGCAATGTTAGGACTTTGCCTTAGCTTTGAAACCTGAATCCTTGTCACCTGAGTAATAACATGATTAGGTTACTATTCTTAGGAATGCTTAGCCATGCTTAGCAACATAGCTCACATGGGAATTAATTATTATCTTTTCATATGATTCGACTCAATGTCGCAAAAATTAGAATTTTGGATAGACTGATGTTAAATTATTAAAATTTGAACTAAATGGTGGGCTGTGGGTGTGTGGTTCTGCTTGTTGCACCCATGGCAATTAAGGACCGGTTCACGGGAACCACTTGGGCAACTACCCGTACTTTCCACAAGCCAGCGTGGGCAACGGCTGGGCTTGAAGCGTTTCTTCTCCCTCTCCTAGGCACCGAAGAAGAGGGTGAGCGGGATGGAGTTGGGTCGGCTCGGGGTAGGGCTGATCAGCTTCCGGATTCATCGTGGCGCAAGGGGGGTAGCTTGGCCAATAGGCGTGCCCTGTCGACAGGTGGAACCTCAGCGTGGTGTGGATGGTTAGGGAGGGGTTTCGTGAACGGTCCTGTCACAGCCTCTCACGGGGCATCGTGGTGATGCACCAGCACACGGGAACGTGTGTGGGGCTGTGTCTTATGGGTACAGTTGTACATCTCTGATCAGAGTAAACCTATTCGAATAGCCGTGTCCGCGGTTATGGGCACATTGGGCAAGACTCATCGTGATTAGTCTCACCTTTAGATAATTAATCTGGCTTTATGAAACTAGTGTGGTGGAAGGTGTGAGTCCGGTCGACGTGGTTGAGTTGACCGGGGGTGGCCGGTTAGCGTGGTGTAACGCTAATCAGTGGAGACTGGTGAGTGTGGTGTAACGCTCATCAGTGACGCCTGGTGGACGTGGTGTAGCGTTCATCAGCGCGGCCTGGTCAACGTGGTGTAGCGTTGATCAGGAAAAACTGGTCAGCGTGGTGTAACGTTGTCCAGTGGAGACTGGTTAACATGGTGTAACGTTAATCAGTGGAGTCTGGTTATCGTGGTATAACGGTAACCGGAGGAGTCTGGTGAACGTGGTGTAGCGTTCATCAGTGGAGACTGGTTGATGTGGTGTAATGTCAATGAGTTGGGAATGGTTGGGCCTGGTTAACGTGGTGTAACGTTAATTAGTGGAGGATTAATATTGTTAAATTAATTAACTTTTTACTGTTTACGAACTACTACTGTTTGCAACTGCTTTTATGCAAAACAAACTCTATCCCATCTTTGTACCCTATGCATATGCATAATTGTGAGTGTGATTTGTTGAGTACTGTGGGTGGTACTCAGCCTTGCTCAATTCCCCCCCCCTCAGTGTTGGATAATGCGTTTGACAAGGATCGTCCCAAGGAATAGGCTGGCTCCACCGTCAAGGTGCTTGTGGGATGGATGCTGCTGATGGACCCGCTGTCTATAGACTATGTTTTACCTTTTCCACTGCATTTTTGTAATATGATTTTTACTCTGTTTGTAAGACACTCTGTATGACAACTTGGATTTGTGTAGCCTGGCTTTCCTGGGCAGGGATTTATTACACATGAATGCTCAGATTTTCGGTGGCGAATTTCTGGGCGTTACAAGTTGGTATCAGAGCCGAGCTTGACTGTAGGACCAGCCAAATGGAAACCCTAAGAGCCCTCTGAAATTCCCATTTGCATATGCTTCTCACATTTGGAGTTATTTTGGGAAAAGTGGGAATCCATTCTTGAATTGGGATAAAAATATTGGCCGTTTATTTCGATAAAAAACTTTTGAGTCAAGTTAAACCTGGTGTTAAACTTTTATTCATGGGTTAGCATAGGTGTCCAAATTTTAGGAAAACACTGGTTGATCAAGGGGAAGGTATGATTTATGGCATGCATAAAATATTTTTATTTGCTTTGCAATTGTTATGTGAATTTTAGTTGGTATTATTTGGTTTCGCAATGGTATTTTGTCGGTCTCAAATTTACTTTACAAAGATTATTTTCTGCATAAAATCGTTGTTGTTTCCAAATTATTTACTGTTTCCTTATTTGGATTTGAGCATACATTGATTCCCCTCTTTGCCTTCTATAGATGGACAACCTCCCCAACCAGCGTGGCATAGACATGGGCAGCTTTGTGGAAGAACTACGGATGATGAGTTTTACTTTGGGGTACAGCCATGCCCCAGAGTAAACTGCAGTGGAGCCCATGGAGGGTGAACTCCCACACTGGGTTCGCTTAGAGCAACTAGGCGAGATGTACTTCCTACCTGGTATGGAAGTCGAGGTTGGCGGGCGCACCTTCGATCACGCCTGCCAGGAGGCCGCTTTCCACCTGATTGGAGAACTACGATGGAAGCACCACGCTACTCTCTGCACCACCTCCTACCGCTACCTCCCCTGCCGAGCGCACTACCAGACCTACAGTGCGTTTCAGCTGGTAGACAATGAGAAGGACACCACCATCGTCCACATGAGGCGGGCGATGTTGGCCATGGACTACATGCACGCCAACTGGGTGCGTGCTGCTCACAACCGGGAGGACACCAACAGGATGACTATCATGGGACTCCAAAACCAGATCGACCGCCTGAAGAAGGAGGTCGCGGAACTTAAGGGACAGCCGCCACCCAATGGAGGCAGGATCCGGCTGACTCCGAGGAAGAGGACCCTTCCTCCTGTGCGTGTTCAGTTGGCCCCCAGGAACGGGCCACACGCACCACCACCGCTACCAACTCCAGCACCAGCTCCAACACTAGCTCCAGCGCCAGCCCCAGTGCAAGCACAGACGGGTGGATGGATCAGTGCGTCGTTAGGCGACGATGGCTCTCAGGGGGGCACCAACATCCACGGAGGCTTCACCTCCACTGATGACAGCAGCTCCTTCAGCAAGTCCCGCACCCGCAGCGAGGCCAGTTCTTCGGCCCACGGAAGTGTGGACTATGTGGGCGGATCCAGGAGCCGCACCAACGACGAGGTGGGCGATGAGCAGGAGCCAGAGTACAACTTAGATGACCGCCGAAGCCGCTCGGAGCATTAGACGCGCCACCCTTAGCTTTGTCATTTTCTTAGTTCGATTTCCTGTTTAGTTGTAATGTTAGGAATGTTTGTTTTGTTTGGGGTTAGTGGTGGCATACCGTCTGTTGTGGTATGTCTGCCGTAATTAGGAGTTGCACTGATTTTTCTCATGTTTCCAAGCAAAATTTCAGTTAATTTAATTCAGCCACTTAATCATCACTCCTGTTTTTGAGCCACCTGTTTTTCTCCTTCCCTTCCTCTACCCTCCCCTTGAGATGGTGAACACAAGGAGTGGTGCCCGTGCTGCCAGCGACGCTAGCGCCACCAACCAGCGGGAAGGAGCACCTCAGAATCAGGGAGCACCCAACCACGTGCCACCACCACTACCGGAGAACCCAACCTTGGCACAGGTTCTGGCCAACCAGAACCAGATGTTGGCTTTGATGATGCAGTAGATGCAACAGAACAATCTGCAACAGCAACACCAGCAACCACCCAACCCGGCCGTTGCCCCTCAGTCCAAACTGCCTGAGTTCCTGAGGGTCAGGCCGCCAACTTTCTCCAGCACCCCCAACCCCATTGATGCCAACGACTGGCTGTTGGCAATTGAGAAGAAGCTCAACCTCCTCCAGTGCACCGACCAGAAGAAGGTCGCTTTTGCTACTTACCAACTCCAAGGTCCCGCATCAGCTTGGTGGGACAACTTCCTGGTGACCCGCACTGCTACCACGGAAGTCTCTTGGGCAGAATTCTGCTACAATTTCCGGAAGTCGCAAATCCCGGCGGGAATTGTGGCACAGAAGAAAAGGGAGTTCAAGGACTTGGTCCAAGGGAACAGGACGGTCACAGAATACCTCCACGAGTTCAACCGTCTGGCGCGCTACGTGCCTAAGGATGTCCGCACCGACGCGAAGAGACAAGAGAGGTTCTTGGACGGATTGAACGACGAGCTGACCAATCAGCTCCTATCAAGCGATTACCCAGACTTCGAGAAGCTGGTGGATAAAGCTATCCGCCAGGAAAGCCAGCACAACAAGGTGGACAGCAAGAGGAAGGCTGCTCAGTTCCGGACTCACCAAGGATAGCATCAGAGGCCGCGGATGATGTTGGGCCAGCAAGGTGGACCGGCCACCATGATCGTCCGTCAACAACGCCCGTTCCACCCGGGGCACTCTAGAAGCAACAGCAACAGCGGGCAGTACAACCGTCAGTCCGCTCCGCGCCCACCAATGGCGCCAGTACAGCAGGTTCAGCCACGAAAAGACAACGGGGGCAGGAACTACGTCTGCTACAACTGCAATGAATTGGGTCACTTCGCCGACAAGTGTCCGAAGCCGAGGCGGATGGGACCTAGGTCTGCAGCTCCCCAGCACCCCAACGCCAATCAGCAGGTGATCAAGGGGCGCGTCAACCATGTCTCCGTGGAAGAGGCGCAGACTGCACCGGAGGTGGTATTGGATACGTTTCTTGTAAACTCAATACCTGCAACCGTACTCGTTGATCTGGTGCAACACATTCATTCATATCCAAGAAATTTGTGGGGACACATGGGATAAAAGTAGTGAAACTTAAAATCCCCATGAGCGTTCATACAACTGGGAACCACATGGTAACCCCTCACTATAGCCCTTCAGTGAGCCTAGAAATCCAAGGATCACCTTTTCTAGCCAATCTCATCCTCTTGGAATCCAAAGACTTAGATGTCATCCTAGGGATGGATTGGTTGACCTGACACAAAGGGGTGATCGACTGTGCGGACCGCACCGTAACAGTGACCAGTCCAGAAGAAAAGGTGGTTATCTTCAAGTCACCTGTGCCACTGCATCAGGAAGCAAGCTTGAATCAGGTCGCAGCAGAGCAACCGTCGGAAGGTGGGACGAAGCCAGAAAGGAAAATAGAGAACATTCCAATAGTAAGGGAATACCAGGATGTGTTCCTGGAAGACCTACCAGGGATGCCACCAGGAAGGGAAATTGAGTTCAGGATTGATTTGGCACCTGGAACAGCGCCAATAGATAAGAGGTCTTACAGAATGGCACCAAACGAGATGGCAGAAGTCAAGAAGCAAGTCGACGATTTGCTACAAAAGGGCTACATCCGACCAAGCACATCACCTTGGGGAGCGCCAGTCATTTTCGTGGAAAAGAAGGACAAGTCAAAACAGATGTGCGTGGACTATCACGCACTAAATGATGTCACCATCAAGAACAAGTACCCCTTACCGAGGATTGATGATCTGTTCGACCAATTGGAGGGTGCCACCGTTTTCTCCAAGATAGACCTGCGATCAGGCTATCATCAGCTGAGAATTTGAGAAGAAGATATACCGAAGACAGCCTTCATCACACGGTATGGGTTGTACGAGTACACTGTTATGTCCTTCGGACTGACAAATGCACCTGCCTTTTTCATGAATCTGATGAACAAGGTATTTATGGAGTTTCTGGACAAGTTTGTGGTAGTTTTCATCGATGACATCCTGATCTACTTGAAGTCAACGGAAGAGCATGAGCAACATCTCCGTTTCGCTCTTGAGAAGTTGAGAGAGCACTAGTTGTACGCCAAGTTTAGCAAGTGTGACTTCTGGTTGAGAGAAGTGCAGTTTCTTGGACACATCATCACTGCCCAGGGAGTTGCCGTGGACCCAACGAACGTGGAATCCGTCACCAATTGGAAACCGCCTAAGACAGTGACACAAGTGCGGAGTTTTCTTGGACTTGCGGGTTACTACCGCCAGTTCATTGAGAATTTCTCGAAGATTGATAGACCTATGACACAATTACTGAAGAAGGATGTGAAGTTTGTCTGGACACCCGAGTGCAATCACAGCTTTGAAGAACTCAAAAAGAAGTTGGTTTCGGCACCGGTCCTGATCCTGCCGGATCCTAAGAAAGATTTCCAGGTATACTGTGATGCATCCCGCCAAGGGCTAGGGTGCGTGTTGATGCAAGAAGGTAGAGTTGTAGCCTATGCATCGCGTCAGTTACGCCCTCATGAGGGCAATTACCCAACACACGACCTGGAACTGGCCACTGTGGTCCATGCTCTAAAGATTTGGCAGCATTACCTCATCGGTAACCGCAGTGAGATTTATACGGACCACAAGAGTTTGAAGTACATATTCACCCAGCCTGACCTGAACCTCCGCCAAAGAAGGTGGCTGGAACTGATTAAGGACTATGATGTGGGGATACATTACCACGCAGGGAAAGCCAATGTCGTGGCAGACGCCTTGAGCAGAAAAAGTTACTGCAACACTGCTCGAGCGGAGGCATTGTGCAAGCAAATGCAGCAGGAATTTGAACGCTTGAATCTAGGCATTGTCGAACAAGGATTCGTGGCAGCCCTAGAGGCTCAGCCCACGCTTTTTGATCAAGTTCGCGAGGCACAAGCGAATGATCCAGAAATCAAAGAGCTTAAGAAGAACATGAGAGTCGGAAAGGCTTAGGGTTTTACGGAGGATGAAAACGGGACCGTATGGATGGGGGAACGTTTGTGCGTTCCAGAGGATAAAGAACTCAAGGACCTAATATTTCGTGAAGCCCTTGAGACGCAATACTCCATTCATCCTGGAAGCACAAAGATGTACCAAGACCTTAGAACCAAGTTTTGGTGGGCCAGCATGAGAAGGAAAATCGCAGAATTCGTGGCACTTTGTGATGTATGCCAGCGAGTCAAGGCAGAACACCAACGGCCTGCTGGACTATTACAACCTCTCATGGTTCCAGAGTGGAAGTGGGAAGAGATCGGGATAGATTTCATCACCGGTTTGCCCTGCACATCTTCGGGGTATGACTCAATCTGGGTGATTGTTGACCGACTCACCAAAGTGGCACATTTCATCCCGGTACATACAACATATTCGGGTAAAAAGTTGGCGGAACTGTATATGGCTCGCATAATGTGTTTACACGGAGTACCCAAGAGGATCATCTCCGATCGTGGTAGCCAGTTCACTTCTAAGTTCTGGCAGAAGCTACAGGCAGAACTAGGAACCCGACTAAACTTCAACACAACATATCATCCACAAACAGATGGTCAGACTGAAAGAGTCAATCAGATATTGGAGGACATGCTGAGGGCTTGTGCACTGGACTTCGGAGGAACATGGGATAAGAGCTTACCCTACACGGAATTCTCCTACAACAACAGCTACCAAGCCAGCTTGCAGATGGCACCGTTTGAAGCTCTATATGGCAGGAAGTGCCGCACACCCCTTTTCTGGGATCAGACAGGTGCACGCCAGGTATTCGGAACCGACGCACTCAAAGAGGCAGAAGAGAAGGTGGCCATAATACGGGAACGCTTGAAGACGGCTCAATCCAGACAAAAAAGTTATGCTGACAACCGTCGCCGAGACCTAAGCTTCGAAGAAGGAGATTACATGTATCTTTGCGTCACACCACTCCGTGGGGTACACAGGTTTCAAACCAAAGGGAAGTTAGCACCTCGCTTCGTGGGGCCCTACCAAGTGCTAGCCCGTAAAGGTGAAGTGGCATATCAGTTGAGCCTCCCAGCTTCAATGACAGGTATACACGATGTGTTCCACATGTCACAACTGAAGAAGTGTCTGAGGATACCAGCAGAACAGGCAGATCCGGAACAGATCGAGATCCAGGAAGACCTCACCTATGTGGAGAAACCAACTCTGATCCTGGAGATCAGTGAAAGAAACACCAAAAGTCGAGTAATCAGATTCTGCAAGGTACAGTGGAGCCATCACTCCGAAGAAGAAGCCACATGGGAACGAGAAGACGAACTGAAGTTCGTCTATCCCCACCTTTTCTCCAGCACTTCCGAATCTCGGGGACGAGATTCCGTTTAAGGGGGGTAGGTTTGTCACACCCTGATATTAGCCACACTAAATTATACCTGAGAAAATGCCTAAGAAAAATAAATTTAAATAGCAAAAGGAACTAAGTTAAATATGTGAAATGCAAAATAATAAATTAACATGGCTGAGAATATTTTTCTTATGTTCTTCTTGCCAAAATACATTAACTGGATTTTTAGTGGAATTTTCAGAGCACAGGAACTATTTTTAATAAATCAAAATCGATTATCGGAATTAAAAATCTCTCTGGAAAAGCCTTTTCTCTTTTTCTTTCTCTTTTCTTCTCCTGGGCCGCCGGCCCGCCCTTGTGCTAGCCTCTCCGCGCGCTCACCGGTTTGCTTCTCCCCCTGGCCTCTTTCTCCTCGCGCTGGGCCGGCCCATCTCGCTCGCGCGTGCCTCCCGCTCTCTCTCTCTCTGTGCGCTGGGCCTTGCTTGACAGGCCGCCTCCCGCCGCACGCCCGTGCGCCTCCCGCTGACAGGCCGGGCCCGCCTGTCAACCCCGTCTTCTACCTCCGTCCAAATCGGGCGGAGGGGAAAATCCCCTCCGCCGTCCGATTGGCGCCCGCGCCCGCCTCCTCCCACGCTCGCCTCTGGTTCAAACGAAGCGGGACCGAGTCCGCGCCCACTCCCCACGTCCTCCGGCGTCCTCGTCCCCTCTCTCTCGCGAATCCCGCGCACGTCTCAGACGCTGCCGCCCTCAACCCGGAGCACGATTGGATCCGTTCGGCCTCGATCTCGCTCGCCCGCATGCAGAAAAAGCCTCCCCGCCCTCTCCTCCGCCTTTTCCCCAACACCCCGAGCCTCCCCGTGCCCTAAATCACCATCGCCACCGCGCACCCGAGCCTCCGCCGCTTTCCACCCACTCTGGTCGTCGCTCGCCGCTGTTCCCGACTCCGCCAAGCCACATCGCCGCCGCCATCACCTCCGCTGTACTGAGGAGCCCGTCGGCCGCCACTCCGTGGAAGCTGAAGTTTGCCGGAACGCCCCGCCCTCGCGCACGGTGAGTTCCGGCTCTCTTCATCCTCTCCAGCCGGCCATTTCCACCGTGCCACGTCTCCTTTCTCCGCCCTAACCCCCTTCACATTTTCCCCTTCTCCCAGCACTCTTCGGCAGCCGCTCCACGCTCTTCCGTCGCCATCAGAGCACCGTCACTGACGTCGTCCCGAAGCTGCCGCCGCTATCTCATCGCCGCCATCGTCTTTGCGCCATCGCTCTCCGCTGTGAGCCACTGGTGAGAATCCTCCCCGGCTTCCCGTTCCATTTCGCCCCTCCGCGTGCCCGCCGCCGCGCCGGGTGGTCGCCGCTGGCGACGATCGGGTCGTGTGCGCGCCGCCACCTCCTGCTCGGGATGGCCAGCGTGGCCGCCGTTCCCTAGGGCCGTCCGATCTGCTGGGTGGCAGATCGGGGCTGCCCGCGTGGTCGCCCGCGTGGCCACCGTGCTGGCGCCACGTGTGCGCCACGTGGTGCACCCGTTTCCGGCTCGGTGGACCGAGTCCACCATGCGCTGGCACCTTTGAGTCCCTGCCGGGTGGGGCCCACTGGTCGGCCCCGCCTCTCCCTCGAGTGACACCATAAATCGTGTTAATGTGCAATAAATCACTTATTAATTATATTTGCATTAGAAAATATAGTAAAACTTCAATAAATTATAACTAATTCATACGAACTCCGATTAAGCCCATTCAAATTTCATTAAATCCAGAAAAATGCCAAGAATTCATTAAAAATACTTTCAGCCCATGTTTGATTGCCCTCATGTACTGTTTTTAATTATTTGTGCATTGTTTGTTATAGAATCCGACGTTGGTGACCCTCCTGTGTATTACGAGGTCGTTGCCGAGTACATCAAGCCGGAGCAAGGCAAGTCGCACTGTTACCTTGATCACTTTGTACCCATTTTTCACTAAATTGCTTTGTTTACTTAAATAAACTGCATTATTTCTATTTTTCATGTGGGTGGGTCATAACCCGCGGTTATGGGCACATTGGCCAAGACTCACCGTGATTAGTCTCACCTTTAGATAATTAATCCGGTTTTATGAAACTGGTGTGGTGGAAGGTGTTGAGTCCGGTCAACGTGGTTGAGTTGATCGGGGGTGGCCAGTTAGCGTGGTGTAACGCTAATCGGTGGAGGCTGGTGAGCGTGGTGTAACGCTCATCAGTGACGCCTGGTGGACATGGTGTAGCGTTCATCAGCGCGGCTTGGTCAACGTGGTGTAGCGTTGATCAGGAAAAACTGGTTAGCGTGGTATAACGTTGTTCAGTGGAGACCGGTTAACGTGGTGTAATGTTAATCAGTGGAGTCCGGTTAACGTGGTGTAACGATAACCGGAGGAGTCTGGTTAACGTGGTGTAGCGTTCATCAGTGGAGACTGGTTGACGTGGTGTAACGTCAATCAGTTGGGAATGGTTAGGCCTGGTTAACGTGGTGTAACGTTAATCGGTGGAAATTTAAGATTGTTAAATTAATCAACTTTTTACTGTTTACGAACTACTACTGTTTGCAACTGCTTTTATGCAAAACAAACCCTATCCCATCTTTGTACCCTGTGCACATGCATAATTGTGGGTGTGATTTGTTGAGTTCTGTGGGTGGTACTCAAGCTTGCTCAATTCCCCCCCCCCCTCAATGTTGGAGAACGCGTTTGACGAGGATCGTCCCGAGAAATAGGCTGGCTCCGCCATCAAGGTGCTTGTGGGATGGATGCTGCTGACGGACCCGCTGTCTATAGATTACGTTTTACCTTTTCCGCTGCATTTTTGTAATATGATTTTACTCTGTTTGTAACACACTCTGTATGGCAACTTGGATCTGTGTACTCTAGCTTTCCTGGGCAGGGATTTAATACAGGAATGTTCAAAATTTTGGTGACGAATTTCTGTGCGTTACACTGCTGCAAGTTGTTTTGCTGCATCTGCTACATCATGATATCCATCATCTGGTTCTGG
Organism: Oryza meyeriana var. granulata; assembly: GCA_003991445.1. Classification (NCBI taxonomy): domain Eukaryota; kingdom Viridiplantae; phylum Streptophyta; class Magnoliopsida; order Poales; family Poaceae; genus Oryza; species Oryza meyeriana. The sequence goes on along the minus strand of RYFJ01002683.1, from coordinate 54,800 downwards.
TTGGCCAGAACCCGGGCGAGTGTTGGGTTCTCAGGTAGAGCAGGTGGCATGTGTTGGAGAGCCCCGTTGTACTGTGGCGCTCCATCCTGTTGATTTGTCGCGCTGGCAGCACGGTTAACATTCCTGGTGTTCACCATCTGAAGGGGGAGATGGAAATGGAAGGAAAGGAGGAAAACAGGTGGCTCAGAAACAAGAGTGATAATTAAGTGACTGAATTAAATTAAGTAAAGTGCATAGTTTGGAAACATAACAAAAACAATTCAACTCCTAACTGAGGCGGCCATACCACAACAGACGGTATGAACCACCAACTACCCCAAAGCAAACATCCAAACATTACACTAAACATGAAATCAAACTAAAAAAACGATAAAGCTAAGGACGACGCGCCTAGTGCTCTGAACGGCTCCTGCGGTCGTCCGACTTATACTCCGGCTCCTGCTCATCGCCCACCTCGTCATCGGTGCGGGTCCTGGATCCGCTCACGTAGTCCTCACTACCGTCAGCCAACGAATTGGCCTCACTGCAAGTGCGGGATCCGCTGAGAGAGCTACTGCCGTCGGTGGAGGTGAAGCCCCTGTGGATGTTGGTACCTCCCTGGGAGCTGCCGTCGCTTGTGAACGCACTAATCATGCTGCCGGTTGGTGATGGCGTGGGTGCTAGAGCTGGAGTTGGTGCTAGGGCCGGTGGTGGTGCAGGAGCTAGCAGTGCATGTGGCTCGTTCCTAGGGGCCAACTGTATACACACCAGAGGAAGGGTCCTCTTTCTTGGGGTCAGACAGATCCTGGCCCCACCGGGTGGCGGCTGTCCCTTCAACTCCGTGACCTCCTTCTTCAGGCAGTCGATCTTGTTTTGGAGACCAATGATGGTCATCCTATTGGCATCCTCCCTGTCGTGAGCCGCATGCACCCAATTGGTGTGCATGTAGTCCATGGCCCACATCGCCCGTCTTATGTGGACGATAGTGGTGTCGTTCTCGTCGTCAGCCTGCTGGAAGGTGCTGTAGACCTGGTAGTGGGCTTGACAGGGAAGGTAGCGGTAGGCGGTAGTGTGGAGGGTGGAGTGGTGCCTCTGGCGTAGCTCTCCAATCATACGGAAAGCTGCCTCCTGGCAGGCGTGGTCATAGGTACGCTCGCCGATCTCAACCTCCATGGCTAGTAGGAGGTATAGTTTGCTTGGCAGCTCCAAGCGAACACGATGAGGGAGCTCGCCCTCCATGGGCTCCACGGCGGTATACTCCAGGGCGTGGTTGTACCCCAAAGTGAAGCTCATCATATGAAGCTCTTCAACGAATCCACCCATGTCTGCATCATGTTGGTTGGGAAGACTGTCCATCTATAGAAGGCAAGGAGGGGGATCAATGTATGCTCAGATCCAAATAGAGTGAACAATAAATAATTTAAAAATATACAACAATTTTATGCATGAAATAATTTTGCATATAAACTTTATTGAGAATCCGACAAAATAGTATAACAAAACTATACAGTAAAGGATTAATTTTAAATAATAATGGCAAAACAAATAAAAATATTTTATGTACGCTTAAAATCATTCATAACCCCGATAACCAATGTTTTCCCCAAAATTTGGACACCTATGCCATAACCCTCGAATAAAATTTCTACCCTAGCTTTGGCCTGACTCAAAAATTTTGGTCAAATAAAGGTCAAGATTTTATCCTAATCCGAGAACAAATTCCCAATTTTTTTCTTTTCCGAAATAACTAGAAATGCAAAAAGCATATGCAAATGATAACTTCAAAGGGCCCTTAGGGTTTTCATTTGGCTGGTCCTACGGTCAAGTTCGGCTCTGATACCAACTTGTAATGCCTAGAAATTCGTAACCATAATTCTGAATATTCCTATGTATTAAATCCTTGTATAGGAAAGTCAGGGTACACAATACCAAGTTGCCATACAGAGTGCGTCTTACAAACAGAATAAAATTATCTTACATAAATGCAGCGGTAAAAATAAATAAAATCTATATACAGCTAGCCAAGCGGAGGCTACCATTCCACAGACATCTTGACGGCGGAGCCAGCCTAGTCCTCCTGATGGTCCTCGTCAAACATGTACCCCACCACTGAGAGGGGAAAGGGAGCAAGACTGAGTACCACCCACAGTATTCAACAAGTCACACTCGCAAATATGCACAATGCACGGGAGACAAAGATAGGCTTAGGGTTTATTTGCGTAAAAGCAATTGCAAACAGTAGTAGTTCGCAAACGGTAAAAAGGCTGATTAATTGAACAATATTAATCCTTCACTAATTAACGTTACACCACATTAATCAGGCTCAACCATCCATCCTAACACTAAAGCAAATTTTCATGTCAATTTATTATAGTGAGACTAATCATGGTGAGTCTTGACCAAGATGCCCATAATCGCAGGCACGACTATTCGAATAGATTTACTCTGATCAGAGGTGTACAACTGTACCCACAAGACACAACCCCACACATGTTCCCGTGTGCCGGCGTGTCACCACGACACCCCACGAGAGGTTGTAACAGGACCATTCACGTAACCTCTCCCTAACCATCCACACCACGCTGAGGTCTCCCTAGATCTCGATCTGTTCTGGATCAGCCTGTTCTGCTGGTACCCTTAGGCATTTCTTCAATTGTGACATGTGAAACACGTCGTGTATACCTACCATTGAAGCTGGGAGGTCCAACTGGTATGCAACTTCGCCTTTACGAGCTAGCACTTGGTAGGATCCCACGAAGCGCGGGGCTAACTTCCCTTTGGTTTGGAACCTGTGTACCCCACGGAGTGGTCTGACGTGAAGGTACCCCACGGAGTGGTTGTCGGTGTAACTCTTCTGTCTTGACTAAGCTGTTTTTAATCGTTCCCGAATAATGGCCACTTTCTCTTCCTCCTCTTTGAGTGCATTGGTCCCGAATACCTAGCGTTCGCCTGTCTGATCCCAGAAGAGAGGCGTACGGCACTTCCTGTCATACAGAGCTTTGAATGGGACCATCTGTAGACTTGCTTGGTAGCTATTGTTATATCAGAACTCCACGTAGGGCAGACTCTTATCCTGTAACGCCTAGAAATTCACCACCGAAATTCTAAACATTCATGTGTATTAAATACTTGTCCAGGAAAGCCAGGGTACACAATTGCAAGTTGACATACAGAGTGCATTTTACAAACAGAATAAAATTATATTACATAAATGTAGCGGTAAAGGAAATTGTAAGCCTATTAACAACTAGCCAAGCGGAGGCTTCCATTCCACAGGCATCTTGACGGCGGATCCAGCCTAGTTCTCTTGACGATCCTTGTCAAACAGGTACTCCACCACTAAGAGGGAGAAAAAGGGAGCAAGACGGAGTACCACCCACAGTACTCAACAAATCACACCCACAAATATGCACAATGCACGGGAGACAAAGATAGGCTTAGGGTTCATTTGCGTAAAAGCAGTGGCAAACAGGAGTTCGCAAACAGTAAAAGGTTGATTAATTAAACAATATTAATCCTCTACTGATTAACGTTACACCACGTTAACCAGGCCCAACCATCCATCTGAACTATACCAGTTCCAATAAGTCAAGTTAATTAAATATGGGTGAGACTAATCACGGTGAGTCTTGACCAATCGCCCATATCCGCAGGTGCGGCTATTCGAATAGATCTACTCTGATCAGAGGTGTACAACTATACCCACAAGACACAGCCCCACACACGTCCCCGTGTGCCGCTGCATCATCACGATTACCCGTGAGAGGCTGTGACAGGACCATTCACGCAACCTCTCCCCAACCATCCACACCACGCTGAGGTTGCACCTGCTGCCAGGACACCCCACATCGGCCAGCTACCAACATAACCATGCACCCACAGCCCACCATTCAGGTCAAATTTTAGTAGTTTAACATCGACATATACAAAGTTCCGTTTTCCGACATTGAGTCGAACCATAAATGTAAATTAAAGTATTTAAATCCCCATGTGAGCTAATTGTCTCTAAGCATGGCTAGGCATCCTAATCATATTCTCTAGTCACATTATTACCCAGCTACAAAGGTATACAAGAGGAAAACATATCATAGCAATTAAAATTGCATTTATATAGGTCACCCTTCCCACATAAAATAATGAAATAATGCACGTTTAATATTTTAAAACAAATCATTTGCAACAAATGGGTTCAAAATGATCGAGGAAATGATGTGACTTGCCTTGCTCCGGCTTGGCGAACTCGGCAACAACTTCGTAGTAAACTGGAGGGTCGACTGTGTCGGTTTCTATAGCAAACAACACACCAACAATTAAAAACGGTACATGTGGACACAGAAATAGGAGTTAAAAGTATTTTTAATGGGTTTTTGGCATTTTTCTGGATTTTAGAAGTTTTACTATGATTTTCTTATGCAAAAACAATTTCTAAACGATTTATTGCGCATTAACAAGGGTTTAATGTGTCAGCGAACCACAGGGGACCGGCGCCGACAAGCAGGACCCACGGGTTAGTGGCGCATAAGAGGACGGCGCACGGTAGACGCAGTCCACGCACGTGCGGTGACCGTGGACATAGGTACATGAGCAGCCCCGATCTGCCGAGGCAGATCGAACGGCTCAGACCTAGTCAGGAACGAGCCCCTCCGACGTGCGCAGCACGGTGATGGCGCACGCGGCCCGATGGTCACCGTCGGCGACCATCTGACGCGGCGAGCGATGGAGATGAGGAATGCGGCTGAGTGCTCACCGAGGTGCGGCGACCAACGGAGAGCAGCGGACGGTGGCGAGCAAAGAGGATTGGTGGCAACGAGGTTCGGTATGTCGACAGCGACGGCGTTCCGGCGATTCAAAGCGATGACAAAGATGCGAACGAGGTGTGGGAGGACCTGGCGAAGGTGTTGAATGTGTTAGGAGGGAAAAAGACCGAGTCGGTCAACGGGAATCCACGGCCGACTGCCGGCGGAGAGGCTTACCGAAAGGGGATGACAGAGAGGATGGAGTTCCGGCGGAAATCCAAGGCAGCCAATTGCCGGACAAGACGCAGCGGGGCGTGGCGAAGCTAGCGAGCGCGATCGTGGTAGTTGGCAACGGTTGTAGCGACGGTGACGTGTGACTGGAGTCGGCAGAGCATGGCGGCGATTCGGCAGCCCAACGCGGAGGAGGTTTAGGTACTCGGCAGGTGTGGGCAACTGAGGGGAAAGACAGAGGGGAGGACGGTGAATGTTTTTAAGGACTCGGGCTGGAGAGATCATGGCCGAGTTGGCCAAATTTCACGGGATTGAGGGCAGCGGCCACGACGGCTAGTGGGCGCGATTCAACCGCGGTCGTGGGCGAGAGGGGCGGAGAAGGTGGGGAAAATGGGTGGGGGCTCAGTCCGCGGCGTTTGAATCAAGGGCCGAGGCGCAGGGGAGCGGGAATGGGCGGAATCCAACGGGCGGGGCGGCTCGATCCCCTCCGGCCGATTCGGCTGGAGGTTGAGGACGAAGCTAACGTGTGGGGCCCTGGGCCCACATGTCAGCGAGAGGGGTGAGGGGAGCGGCACGGGGAGAGCGACCGACAGGTGGGGCCAGGCTGGCGGTAAGAGAGGGTGAGGGACGCGCGGGCGTGTGGGCCGCGCAAGCAGGCCGCACATGAGAAGGAGAAGAAAAGGGAAAAAGAGAGAAAGAAAGAAAGGAAGAAGAAAAGAATTTCCAAAGGGAATTTAATTCTGATAAATCATTTTGATTTATTAAAAATACTTCTAGTGCTCTAAAAATTCTAGTAAAAATCGTGTTAATGTATTTTGGCAAGAGGAATATAAGAAAAATATTCCCAGCCATGATAATTTATTATTTTGTATTTTTCACATTTAATTAATTTATTTGGCCAATTTAAATTATTTTTCTTGGGACATTTTCTTAGGTATATTTTGTGTGGCTATATTTAAGGGGAAACTCAGGGTAGGACATATCCCAAGTCCCACCGAAATCCAACACACAAGCCCTTAGCATGTCCTCTAATATCTAGTTGACTCTTTCAGTCTGTCCGTCTGTCTAGGGATGGTAGGCTGTGCTAAAATTCAATTGGGTTTCTTGTTCTGCTTGCAGCTTCAGCTAGAACTTGGAAGCGAACTAGCTACCACGGTCAGATACAATCCTCTTGGGTACTCCGCGTAAACACATTATGAGGGTCATGTAGAGTTCTGCCAGCCTCTTGCCCGAGTACGTTATATGCACCGGAATGAAATGAGCAACCTTGGTGAGCCGATCCACGATCACCCAGATTGAGTCGTATCCCAAGATGTGCGGGGTAAACCGGTGATGAAGTCCATCCCAATCTGTTCCCACTTCCACTCTGCGACTCTGAGCGATTGTAGAAGTCCTGCAGGCCTTTGGTGTTCTGCTTTGACTCGCTGACACACATCACAAAGTGCCACGAATTCCATGATTTCTTGTCTCATGCTGGGCCACTAAAACTTTGTCTTGAGGTCTTGGTACATTTTAGTGCTTCTGGGATGAATGGAGTACTGCGTCTCATGAGCTTCCCGGAGGATTAAGTTTTTGAGTTCCTTATTTTCTGGGACACACAATCGTTCTCCCATCCAGACTGTCCCGTTTTCATCTTCCGTGAATCCTTGGGCTCTTCCAACTCTCATGTTCTTCTTGAGTTCTTTAATCTCTGGATCATTCGCTTGTGCCTCACGAACTAGATCGAAGATAGTCCTCGTCAGACATGTATTCCACCACTGAGAGGGGAAAGGGAGCAAGACTGAGTACCACCCACAGTACTCAACAAGTTACACCCGTAAATATACACAATGCACGAGAGACAAAGATAGGCTAAGGGTTTATTTGAGTAAAAGCAATTGCAAACAGTAGTAGTTCGCAAACGGTAAAAAGGTTGATTAATTCAACAATATTAATCCTCCACTGATTAACGTTACACCACGTTAATCAGGCCCAACCATCCATCCTAACACTATAGCAAATTTTCATGTCAATTTATTATAGTGAGACTAATCACGGTGAGTCTTGACCAAGATGCCCATAATCGTGGGCGCGGCTATTTGAATAGATTTACTTTGATCAGAGGTGTACAACTGTACCCACAAGACATAGCCCCGCACACGTTCCCGTATACCAGTGTGTCACCACGACACTCTGCGAGAGGCTGTGACAGGACCGTCCACGTAACCTCTCCCTAACCATCCACACCACGCTGAGGTTGCACTTGCCAATAGGACACCCCATATCGGTCAGGCTACCCCCCTTGCGCCACAATGGATCCGGAAGCCGATCAACCTGACCCCGAGCCGACCCAACTCTATCACGCCCATTCTCACCAATGGTGCCAAGGAGAGGGAGAAGAGACGCTACAAGTCCAGCTATTGCCCATACTGGCTTGTGGAATGTATGAGTATTTGCCCAAGGGGGTCCTGTGAACCGGTCCTTAACTGCCATGGGTGCGACCAATAAAACCATGCTTCCACAGCCCACCATTTAGGTCAAATTTTAGTAATTTAACATCAACATATCCAAAGTTCTATTTCTCGATATTGAGTCAAACCATAAATGTAAATTAAAGTATTTAAATCCCCATGTGAGCTAAAGGTTTCTAAGCAGGGCTAAACATCCTAAAAATAGCCTCTAGTCATATTATTATCCAGCTACAAAGTTGTATAGGTGGAATAATGTCAGAGCAATTAAAATTGCATTTATATAGTCACCCTTCCCACATGAAATGATGAAATAATGCATGTGTATTAATTTAAAACAAATAATTTACAATAAAGGGGTACAAAATGATCGAGGAAACAGTGCGACTTGCCTTGCTCCGGCTCGGTGAATTCGGCAACGACTTCGTAGTAAACAGGAGGGTCAATGGCGTCGGTTTCTATAGCAAACAACGTACAAACAATTAAAAACAGTATATGTGGACATTGAAACAGAGGCTGAAAGTATTTTTAATGGATTATTGGCATTTTTCTGGATTTAATGAAATTCGGATGGAATTAATCGGAACTTGTATGAATTAATTATGAATTTTAGAAGTTTTATAGTGATTTCACTGTACAAATTAATTATTAATCGATTTATCACACAATTAAAAAGGATTATTGCACCAGTGGACCATGGGGAACCTGCACCAACAAGCGGGGCCCACCGGTCAGTGGCGTGGGAGGACTGCACACGGTGGACGCAGTCCACGCGCGTGCGACCGCCAACACAGGCGCACGAGCGGTCCCTATCTACCGAGGCAGATTGGATGGCTCGGACCAAGTCGGGACCAAGCTCCGACGGGGCACGCGGCTCGATGGTCGCCGCCAGTGACCATCCGGCGTGGCTAAGGGCAGCGGCGAGCGGCGGAGGAGGTGAGGAATGCGACCGAGTGCTCACCGAGGTACGGTGATGGACGGAGAGCGGTGAATGACGGCGATCAGAGGGGATTGGCGGCGGCGAGGTTCGGGAAAACAACGATGGTGGCGTTCCTGCAGCTCAAGGTGACAACGGAGGTGTGGACAGGGTTTAGGATAACCTGGCGAAGGTGTAGAATGTGTTAGGAGAGAAAAAGACCGAGTGGGTTGACGGAAATCCGCGGCCGACGGCCAGCAGAGAGGCTTACCGAAAGGTACAATGGAGAGGATGGAGTTCCGGCGGGAATCCAAGGCGGTCGACGGTGGAACAAGATGCAGCGGGGCGCGGTAGTTGGCGATGGCTGTAGCGACGGCGACGTGCGACTAGAGTAGGCGAAGCACGGCGGCAGTTCGGGACCTTGGCGCGGAGGGGGTTAGGGTACTCGGTAGATGGTGGAAACTGAGGGGAAAGTGAGCGCGGAACTCAGGGAGGGTTTATATGTACTCGGCTGCGGGAGTTCGTGGCCGAGTTGGTCAAATTTCACGAGAAAGTGGGGCGGCGGAGATGGCGGGATCGGCGAAATTCGTCCGCGGGCGTGTGCGAAGAAAGCGGAGGAGTGGGGGAACGGATAGGCGAAATATTCTCAATTATGTTAATTTATTATTTCATATTTTACTTATTTAATTAATTCCCTTGGCCTTTTAAAATAATTTCTTTGAGGTTTTTTCTTTAATATATTTTGCGTGGTTCTATTTAAGGGGAAAATTCAGGGTGTGACAACTGCCCGCCCTTATCCACCTTCCACCGCCGGTCCACCGCCTCCTCGGTCATCCCTCTAAGTTCTTCCCCCTTCCCCAACCCACCCTATCCCCTATACCGAAACCCTAAACTCTAGTCCGTAGGTCTTCTGTCAGAGTTCGAGTGTCGCTGATGATGGAGAAGATGAAGGGATTGATGGATTGTCAAGGAGCTCGCTGTCACCGGTAAGCATTGGCTGCCAGCTCCCCCTCTCGTGTTTCCTCCCTTGGTCTAGAGGTCACGATTTCGGTCACCTTCAACCAAGCAATTTTCTTTATTGTGTCCCATATCTCTAATTCTATCTCTTCTACACTTAAAAAATAAAACTTTCTTCCAAACCCTGTTTGGTTCGTCCGTCCCTTGCATCGATACTTCCCGTTGTTCGTCATGTTAGAATAGGTGTCAAATATACTAGTCCTATTAGATTACAGTTGAACTTAGAGTTGTATTAGGTAGTAGGGAGTGGAGTTAGAGTTGAACTCTGTAACCTGACAACTCTTTAAATAGAGAGGGGGCGCCACAATGTAACCATGATGATGACAATGAAGCACAGGCGCACCAGAAGAGGATGGCGGCGAGGCCATGGACTCGTAGCGGCTAGATGTGCTATGCTGATTGGGGAAGAGTGCCCATAATTAGAACCCCGGGGATTAGGCCTCGACCGAACCTCGTCAACAAATATCGTGTGTTCCTATGTTGTCATCTGACATGCTTGAGTATACCTATGGCTAAAGAGAGCAGGAAGGTTAGTCGTTGTTTCACTATATCGGCTAACTTTTACAACAAGTGGATGGGGTCAGGTGTAACCGAAGGCGATCGAAGAGATGGAGGGGTAGTGCTATGGACAGAGCGATTGCCACGCCGCGTTGGCAAGGAGGCCGCGGCAGCAGGGCGAAGCTAGCCAGCATGGCATGGCGTGGTGGATGTGTAGGGCCGAGGACGACATGGTCATGGACAGTGAGCTCGAGCGCTGTGACTGCGGAGCGTGCATAGACACGGACAATGCGTACGGAGTATGCGCTAGACACACAAGTAATGTAGAATTGAAGGAAAAAGTTAAGACTAATGCAGTAACTATTTCAAGTGACTCGGATAGCGATGGTGATCTTCATACTATGTCATGTGTATAGTCAAATGAACCTTGCATGAAGAAGGGTTAATATTCCAAGCTAATCGGAATAGGAAGACCATGGAGATTATGAAGGACAAGACGACTGTAATGACCAGAGAGAAGGTGGAGTCGCATCTCTACAAGTTGCGAAGGTGCACTATTACAGATGGAGTCCAGGAGGAAGCTACTACTAGAATAGCTATTGCTTTTGATGGCGGCGAGTCTAGCGCAGGCTCATCATGCAGTTCGCGGTGAAGCTGTAGAAAGAAGACAACCCAAGTCTAGAGGACCAGTGAAATGACATGTCGATTCTATGACTTCTAGATGACGTATATTCGCTAAGGTAGAGTTTGTTAGAATATGTGTCAAATATACTAGTCATATTAGATTATAGTTGGACTTGGAGTTGTATTAGGTGGTAGGAGATGGAGTTAGAGTTGGATTTTATAACTCGATAACCCTTTAAATCGAGAGGGAGGCGCCACAATGTAACCATGGTGACGATAATGTAGTGCATGTGCGCAGGGAGAGTATGACAGCGAGGCTATGGACTTGTAGTGGCTAGGTGTGTTATATTGATCGAGGAGGAGTCCCATGATCAGTGCCTAGGGGATTAGGTCTTGACTGAATCTCATTAACAAATATCGTGTATTCTTGTATTGTCATCTGGTATGTCTGATTTGATCTATGGCTAAAGAGATAAAAAAAAGTTAGTCTGTCTTTTCACTGTATCGGTAACTTTTACAATAGGTTGTTCGCATCCGACTTGGTTCAACATCCATCGCTTCTAGTGCATTACTCAAAAACAAAACGTGTGAACAGGCACGTCATATCTCAACACGTGAACGCACGAGACGGGTGTTTTTGGGGCGAGACTACGGCCCGGATGTCTGATAATTTGTACGGTGTTTTATTATATGTACAAAAATATTTTAGATGTTTCACTACTCAATGAAAAATGTTTCAACAGAAAATTTTCACATGTTCAATATTTAGTGAAAATGTTTCAGATATTTCCCTTGGTTTGTTGAAATATAAAACACAGTAAAATGTCCGCTGAAACATTTCGCTCTCGTGTATGAAACATCAGATTGTAATGGTTAAAACATATATTTTTTTTTCATCAGAATATAATCAGCTGAGTTTTTTTAAAAGATTTAATTGCAACGAATATAATGGTGTAATCGGATCTCAAATCAGATAGATAGTTTAAGAGAAAAGGTCATTTTAAATTTAATAAAATTTTGCATGTATGTATGCAAGTAATGTGTGCCTTTATGGGCGTCTGATGGTATGGCTCGCGTTGGATGCCAGGACATAGCATTCTCTATGTTTCTGTAGCGACTTCTAAATTTCCATTGCTTAGGTCGAATCGGATATAAACTAGTACCAGAGTACAATAAGTACAGCTCCTGTTGTAAAGAACAAACATAACGACACAGACACGACACTTGCAGTAGACAATACCAATCCCAAACGAATACAATCAATCTTGCTAGCACCAATTAATCTTATGTCAATTCCAGATGATTATTTAACTCTCAACTTTACTAATTTAAATCATCATAGTCATATCATAATTCCTCCAACGCGAGTGCTTTGATTTTATGGTCTTGCTCCCTTCAGCTCCTTTAAAATTTTATAACCACTGATGTGTTAGAAGCAATAGGCAAACCAGCCTGTTGCACGCAGCTGCTGAGCTCCGCGCGTCTGCCGCAGCTACGGTCCTCCACTGTTTCGCCTCCCTTCAGTCCCTTGTGCCGTTGTGCGGCGCCGGTGCCTCATCTGATCTACGAGCAAAGCAAGATGAGAGATGTGGGGACGTGTGTTCATGCCTTTGTAGGCTTGGAAGATGTGTTCGTTCCTTTGTGGGCTTGATTTCGATGGATGTGTAATTGTGGACTTCAGTTTCTTCGGAACTTCCGGTCAAGGCCACATGAAAACCAAAAATAAAAATATAGACTGAATAACAGTAAAATAAAAATAAAAACGGAGGCACAAACAAAAAAAAACCCAAAAAATGGTAACGACCACCCCTCTCTTCTACCTCACTTAGCCTTATGCTAATCACGTTGTCTTTTTTTTTCATAACTTGCTCCTCTTTTCTTTCTGTTGCAATGTACCAACACTTTTACTAGTCAATCTATAAAGATCAAATTTAATCTAAAAATAGGCAACCATGTTTTTTTTTGTGAGGACAACCGTGAAATGACCATATTTACTTAGACATGTATCTCCTTTTCTTCCTTGCTGCTACAGAGTCGATGCTGTGAGACATAACACACATCACTACACCGACGTGACATCAACCGTACGTGTGTGGCCCTTCTAGCCTTTATGTCATTGTAGAGCCTCTTTGAAATGCAAAATTGAGAAAACACAGAAACAGAAAAAAACACAAGATTTTTAATAGGGATATAAGTGTAAATAAAGGATTGTAAAATATAGAAATGACCGTTTGAATAAATCATAGAAAAATATAGGAATTAGAGGGGAGATAAATACTCAAAGTAAAGTTTTCATGTTCTTGGGCCTTAAAATAACTTTCCTCTAAAATCTCTGTCATGAGCTATTCCATAGGATTTCTATAGGATTATTGGAGTCCTAATTTTTTATTTCAAAGAACCAAATAGTAAAATTTTCCTATAGAAACCGAATCCTACAAATTTCCTCAGAATTTTTTCTACAAATCAAAGAGCCCTTATTCTGTTGTACCGATACTATTCCCTCTAGATTTCCTTCCATCGTTCCACGGCAATGCTATCATCCCACAACTCACAAGCCATCTCTATGACTCTATCCACATCGTCCAAACCAATATCGGCCGTAAGATCCAACCCGCTAGCAATCGACGACGTGTAAAAGGAACACACATTCGGCACACACTGACGTTGCTGTCATTGTTTCAGCAAAGGGTGCAATTTTCGAGGATTCCTCAGACCAAGGGTCGGTCTCCAAGGGCCCAAAAATTTCATGTCCCATGATGACCGAACAATTGTCCGATTGATCGGCACGCTATGACCTGATAGAGACGATCAATGCCATCACCTGTGTTGTCAATTATATTCTCCCTGGGTCCAAACATACAACGGGGCCTAGCTACTGCTGCTGCCTCTGCCCTACCGGCCACTGCTACCCCCGGCAACGTATTTGACCACGCTGCATGCCGGCTACCGGCGAGACCCACCGTCTGCCGTCGCGGGGACGACGCGTACGTCCAAGGCGAGGGGGTCACGGCGCGCCGACGACGAGCAAGACGACGACCGGTCTCGTCTCGCCTCTCCTCTCGGCGCGTGATCCCATCTCGCGACCTGCCAGGTTTTACTGCAGCGTCCTTTTGGCCGGGCACGGCTACCACTTCTGAATTATACTAGTGCTGCAGTGGGGGTAGATGAAACGTTTTAGTTACAGTTTCGAGCTGGCACGGCATGGCGCGACGTGCGTTTATTCCCTGGCAGTGGCCGGGACAAAAAAAGGGTGAATCGATACATCATCCATCGATGCATCGATCGATCGGCCAGAGCCGGCCGGCACCTGGCCGTCGCATTCGCATCTGCTTTTTCGCCGTCCTCCCGGGCTCTGTTCTGTTCTGCGCGCAGCGTAGATGCATAACTGTGCGTTGTTCGGTTGTTGATCCAAGCAGGTGGTTGAGCTTTTTTCTGACGAATTTTACAGCCAAAGCGGATGAACTGTCGCGGTTTGGCGCGAATCTCGAGACGCGTGAGAACCACGTGAGAATAAGTTCTTTGATGTCTCGTGGGGCCTACTTGCATCCACGGCTGGAAGGGTGCTTGTGCTCTACTCTCTTTGTTTTAAAATAAAATTATTTTTTATTTATTTTATTTATTTTATAAAGATTTTATCTTTAGATTAATTATGTTAAAGCGAAATACAAATGTATTGAAGTTTACTAAAGTACATACGAGTGTATTAGAGTTTGTTAAAATTAGATGCAAGTATATTCTTGATTAAGTAAAGAACATCCTAGTCTTTTAGTTTTATATTATTATATGTAAGATAGACTTAAAAATAAATTTATTTTAGGACAAAAGTAATAGTAACAAAGACTATAGTAGAACCTAAGGTTTCTAAGACTATAGCAGGAGAGGAGAGAGGGAAATGGTATCTTCGGTTTAGTTGGATAATTAACCGACTACATTTCAGAAAACAAATGCTTGATCTTGTCAGTGTGTGACAATGTCTTTGAAAATACTAACAGAGATGATTATTCAAACGCTACTCAATTTGGTAGAAAGCCAAAGATAGAAAAACTTATCGGTCTGATAGACTAAATGTTTATGTATTCATCCAAGGCTTGACCAAGAGGGGTTAGGTGATGTGAACTGGAGATCGATCATAACCTTATACAATACCGACGAAGGCCATAAATACGTGCATGTGATGGCCTCAAAGACGTGGATCTTGGAGAATCCTTGCCTAGATTGGTCTCGCACGCGCGCCAAAACTGAGATCCAAAATCATGCTACTATTTTGCCGTGAGCACGCGAGCCTGAATCATGCATACTACTTCATTCATTTTAAAATATATAGTTATTTTTAAATTATTTTAAAGTGATTAAAAAATATATTGAAAAAACCACATTATTCTTTATTAATACCAGGAATACTTATAGCAAGAGTATGGTACTTAATAGTTATGAGGTGGTTGGTAAAGGTATAATAGGTCTAATAGTATTAAAAGAGCTAAAAATAGCTATATTTTTTAATAGAGTTTGAGTATTAGAAAAAGAAAAGCTATATTTTAGAACAGAGTATGTACGGTACAGTCCATTATGCACAGTTCAGATTCTTTTTCCTGATCTCTCTTCATACAAATTTATAGGGCCATATGTATTTCAAGATTGGAAGTTAATTTTTAAGTTTTGACTATTAGATCGACAATTTATAGGTTTATATACTGATATAAAAAAAGATGTAACCACTAGATTTATATTTCAGTATATAATTGCATATCCATGATTTTCTAATTAGTTGCTCCCTCCATCTAAGAATGTGTAAAAATATGACATTTAGGAACAAGTTACATACTCCAAAACTCATAGTATCTCTTTCAGGAGGGCCACCTTCTAGTTTGGAATGTATGGCCTAATTGGTTGTCTTTCTCATGTAGAAATGTCTTCAGAAGGGCACCTTTTTGTTGGTCTCTTGTAATTCTTCTGGGCAGTTCATGGTGCATTCTATATTGAATGATGCTTCAATAAATTCACAGTTGCATTTCGGCAATAAGTCCATTTGGAAATTAGTTGAAGGTCTCACTCAAAGTTTTTATTACCGATTTCTTCCGTCCCATCCCGGGTGATGAAGTGGTTTCCTTATCCTGACGAGAGGAAGGGTCTGTTTTCCCAAAGATTGTTTTTATCTACAGTATATTTTGCGGATGGTTTGTGCTGAGAAAATACAACTTGAGCAAATAGAGACAGAGAGGTGGTAGACAATGTTGGATAAAGGAAAACAAAATTACATGAACAAAAACAAAAAAGAAAACATATGAATGCACGTGCAAAACAAATGGTTAAAAAAATATGAAACTTTATATACATGGGTATTTGGAGCGCAGAAATTTTAGAAGATGACACTCACTCATTTGTTTTTTTAACTAACATTGTACTAAATTTTTAGTGTCCTCAAAGTCACCTTATTGTATTGCCTCTCTTGTCATTTGCGCTCTCACTTTCACAGGGAAAATTTCCCTTGATAGCTTTCATCTCATTTTTCCATTTATTTGGTTTGTACTAGAATAATACTTGAATGGTGAAACTCAGGAAAATTTTCCATGAGGAACTTGTGCCCATTTCTCCAATCCAAACACATCTTAGGGTAGGAAATGCTATGGTCTCAAATCATTTGAATTTCCTTTGAAAATCCTACATGCCAAACAAGGCTCGGTGTTTGTAACGCAGAAGAGGCAATTGAATGTCTCTTCTTTGAGTGGCATGTCGCTTTGCTTGGTGTTGGACACTGTCGCTTCGCCACAACAATGACATGTTTGAAGAAAAATAAAAGAAAGTTTACGGGGCTTCCACATGTTATTTATATACATAATGTCTTACGTGTAATTATTTTTCATCGTTTCGGTTCCGTATGTCTTCAGCATTTGTGGTAACATTGGAATTGAGGTTGTATGATAAATGCAAGAGAAATTTGTGGTAAAAGCAAATATAAAAGACTGTTGAGTTAAATTGCACCCTAAAATTTAGATTAGAAATGTCAAATGGGCATTTGATATTTGTTAAGCACCAGAGTGATATATGCATAAACATACTCTATGCTATCCAAAATTGAATAAGAATATGTCAAAGTGGCAGATCTTTCCAGCTTCAAACGGGCACTGAACAGTATCTTTATTGTTGCTCACAGTCATGCTTGTCAGGAAGCATTGCATTATTAGTACTCCTAGTTAAATTATCAGCGCTCGGCAGAGTCTTTGGTGAAATTTTCAGCGCAGGTAAAGACATGATTAATTAAGTTTTAATTATTACAAACTTAAAAAATAGATTTATTTGATTTTTTAAAGTAACTTTTAGATAGAATTTTTTTTAAAAAATATACCGTTTAGTAGTTTGGCAAACGTGCTTACAGAAAATAAGAGAGGTTTTTTCCAAACCTACATCTTCGAACGGTGCAACTACTTGAACATATGGCAAACAAGCAACTTAAACAAAGCAAAACGGGTCATCTGGAAAAGAAAACCAACTCAGGAAGGAATAATCTTGCTAGCAATTTTATAGTTTCAGAGCAGAGAAGCTTTAACTCCAGAGAAAGGACCAACCTAATTTCTTTAGCCAGATTCTCAACTCTCCTGTATGGCACTAGTAGGAGGAACTATTTTTATGTTTTGTGTTCCCGAGGTTTCTCCAGACAATGTCTCTTCTCCTTTGCTACTCTGGCGAATTCCATGGTCCATGCAGACAACTAGTCAAATAATGTAGGGTGGCAGCAAGATAGTCGTACTCCTAAGCACTAGCACAAAGCAAAAGAGAACTGATCATATGTGATGTTGATTGTTCATAACCCCTCCGAAATGATCAGGAGACCCTCCTCCAGCTCTTATGGGTTTTGTCTCTCTTTTTATTTTTATCACTATTGTTTTGATTCTGGTTCCTTCTTGGAGTTTAGTTATGCTGCAATTATTGGAGCTTGACACCAAAATTGTTTCTCTCTTTTTTAAGGTATTTTTTCACAAAGGAATAAAGCAGGGGAAATTACAGAACAACGCAAAAACTAAAGCAGCTGAAACACACGCAGGACATCAGGAGTCAATGCCTAGCTGTCTTGCCTTGTGCCACTGTCACCTCGTCTCTGCCTTTTATTTTGCTCATCTCATCTCACCCAGCTTTCTCTTTCTACAAATCCTCAGCTCTTTTGTGGCTGCCTGCCTCCTAGCACTAACGCTAAAGCACATGAATATTAGTAGTACATGTCTACCTCAGAGACCTCTCTTTATCCATCAGTATCTTTGTTATGTTGCCATGTCGAAAATGCCTTGCTTTTGGTCCTTCATCGCCTTTCAGGCTCTAGCTCCCATACGGCATCGAAAGGCTCCAGTCATTTGCAATCAAAACCATTGACTTTCCCAAGAAGATGATGATCAGTTTGCACACAAACAGAAGACTTTAATTGATCTATCATTGGCTGTATCATCTGCTAATCTTCCTCCTCTTGCTGCTAACCGGGGAGCTATCATATCCCCAGCTGCTTGCATAGTGTGAGGCGACGGCTGAATCATCACTTCTGTAGCTGAGGCAGCCTGCTGCATCCAACACCCCAGTAGGGCTCTGTGGCATGGAGATGGAGGAGACTCTTCTAGGGCTTGCAGGTTTTGGCTGTATCAACTCCATGGCCTGAATCACTTCCCGGCAACGTGACACCCTCTCCTGAAAAAACCACAGCAGCAGAGAGCATTAATAACCACCGGAGTTTACGTGCAGCTCTCGCGGTCGTAAATGCGTTTCACGGATTTCTGTAGCGACGACGTGGTGTCTGGACTACGTATGGCTACAGTTACAGCCTATGGCTTCTGTGCACGTAACGCGTGAGTCCAAGCTAGTGATGTGTTTGCATTGAATTTTGGAAGGAACGTTGCATGCATGACTGGTCTGCACACACCTTATTTACATGGGGGCAAGCCGCGGAGGTATCTACGGCGTGCTCTACTTCTTCTCCGACGACGGCGGTGGCGACGGCCGCGGCTATCTCCGACGGTCTGAATTCCAAGCATTCTGTTCCTGCAATGCATGAACATAGAGATGCATGTCTGTCATGAGGCTGTGCTTCTCTGATGCATGGAGATCTGTCAGAATTTTCTTGCATGCACACCGGCCGCATACCTCTAGTTATGCACAAGATGAGCTCTGAAGATCGCAGGGCCGAGAGTCTCGACGGCGCATTGCCGCCGTTGAGCTCGCGGAGGAAGTAGTCTACGTAGGAGAAGGGAGTAACGGCCTGCATCCTCCATTTGAGGGTGCTCAGGGCCAGAAGCTCCATCCTCTGAATCGTCTTCGGCTCGAACACGTACCGTACTTCCCCGACCTGACAGACACACGGCCCAGCAAGGCAGCAAAGATCAGAACATGATCTCAGATCAAAATGGACACAGGGTGCAACGCGAATCTGCATTTGTGCAATGCAACCTATGCATTTCTTCCCAAGTCTCACCTGCAGGTCCAGCGATTGAGGCACATCGGTTTCCTCCATCTTGGCAGCCAGAGACAAGCATGCCACAGCTAGCAACTGCGTCATCCAAGCTTTGCCGTCCTGCAATGTCAAGTACACACAATTACTGACCCTGAAAAGCTGAAATGGCCCAGATTTGCCATTTTTTTCAAGAACCAAGCACTAATACTCTACTACTCCTATTACTTACCGGAAGCTGGTAGAGTGAGAGGAAGCGGTCCAAGTAGTTGACGGCCAAGCAGGCAGTGAGAGGAGCGAAACTGTAGTACGAGTGAACCTGTCGAGATCGAGATGAACAGACGGATCAATCACCGGATCGACGCGAACAATGCCAAATCAGAGAGATTCATATATGTCTCGCATCGATGAAGAACATGCATGCAAGAACCCCCCACCTTCCAAATCCAATCGATGGCATCCGTCCGGACGCGAAGATCCAGGCCACCGCCGCGCAGCCTCTCGGCGTAGTCCACCCTCGGCATGTGGTCCGCCTCTGACTCCACCAGACAGGCAACGTATTCCTCCGACGGCACCGCGAAATCGTCGGCCATGTCCACGCACGGCGGCCGCGGCAGCCCAGCGCACCTGGCCCTCTTCCCGGCCACGACGTCCTCCTCCTCCTCGACGAAGCCAAGGACGCTGCTGCTGTCCTCGGCGCAGAGCAAGATGGAGGCCGCCATGTCGTAGCTCATCAGAGCTGCCATTGCCAGCTGGTAATCTTGGAAAGCTTGTGATAGATTATGTAGAACGATATGATGGTCTCCCTCCTCCCCTTCCTCCTGCTGTTCTTGCTCTTTATCTTGGTGGGAGTGAGGTGTGAAAGAGGAGGGGCAAGTAAGCAATGGGGGGATGCGTTCTCTTTTGTATACAGCCGCGTGCAGAGTAGGAGGAGGGCATTTTGGGCAGGAGATGAAACAGGGCAGCTGTGGGCCAACTGAAGCGGGAAGAGAGGAGGACGACGCTGACTAGAAAAAGATTTGCTCTTTTTTTCATGGCACTTTCGCTCTCTTTTTCTTTTCTTGTCTGTACTTTCGAGGAGGAGGAGTAGTACTACTCACTATTATAGAGCTTTTAATAACATATATTTTTTCCCTGTCGAGTCTCGGCATTAGTTTCATGGTTCTTTTATGATTTTATCCATTTCTTTTTCATATTTTCTTTCTCTGCCTTTTGAGTTTCTATGTAACATTAGCAAAGCTGAGTGAAATGATTTAGGCTGCATTCTAAACTGTTTCTGTTTTTCTAAGTACGTTTTTTGAACTATTAAATGATGTGTTTTTAAAAAAATTTATATAAAAGTTTCTCAAAAAATCATATTAATATATTTTTCAAGATTGAGATAATTAATACTTAATTAATTATAGTTAATGGCTTACCTCGTTTTGCGTGCCACTTAAGTAGCTTCAGCCAATAGCTCAAACGAACCAAGCCTTAGGCTTCGTTTTGGCTTGTCTGACAAGCTTATCAGCCACGTGCAAAATAAGATAAATTATTAGTATATGATTAATTAAATATTAACTATTATAAAATTAAAAAGGATTTATTTGACTTTTTAAGAAACTTTTGTATAGAAAGTTTTGATAAAAAATATACCGTTTAGCGGTTTGAAAACGTGTTTATGAAAAATAAAAGAGTAGCTAAGCCTATAAGCTAAAAAGAAGAATGATGTCTTAGTCCTTGTTCTTTTAAGCAACTACCACTAGAATTATCTTGGACACACTTCCTCCTAAACGGTACGATTTTTTCAAAACTTTACACATAGAAATTTCTTAGAATATTTTTAAAATATATTTTCAACTTGTTAATATTTTAATCATTTATTTGTGCCCTCAAAAAGCTATTGCAAAATCGGAATAATATATAATCTACTGGCTAGCTAGTTTGAACAGGGTATTAGGTCTATTTGTAACATCAATCCACCTATCGGGTTTAAATTCTAATGCACACAAATACGATTATGTGCATCTTTAGTTGGTGTAAAATCGAAAGTCACACTTCTATTTAAAAAAAAGGGAACATAGTAACTTCAAAGCAATTTGTAAGTAAAATTCAGATTTCGCAGAAACAAATAAAATTTTTGCAATCGAAAAGATGCACCACGATATTCCACAATGAGATGAAAGCACGGTATGTTTGACTCACTAGAGCTCGGTTTGGTTCATACTGCTATTAGAACTTTACAAAACTAGCTAGTCACATCTAAGGGAGTGCCGAAATAGTACTCCTATCTGCATTTGTTTTCTTTACTTTTTTTTCTTAGTGATGATAGTTATACGTATGTGAGTATGAGATTAAGAAAAGGCAGTCTTTTCAGAATAGAGATGGTGCTCTTTATTGTTTGACTTGCAAGCAGAGAACTCTGTATAGTAGTTCTATAAAACTATTATTTATAACTTTAAAATCCATATTTACTACTTCCTCCGTCCCAAAATACAAGCATTTTTTAAAAATGCTTGTATTTTGGGACGGAGATAGTATTATTTAACAACAATTTAGAGATATGGACTGAATGGTTATCAAATTATACATGAAAAGAAGCCTTACCAAATCTAAAATTCAGGTTTAATTTTTACATATTACTAGCTAGTTTTGGATTCGAAGTTTTCAAGTTAATAATTAGCACGTTACCTAGATTAATGAAAAAAAATATTTCTAATTTTATTCCAAATTTTATTAATTTGATGGGAATTTGTTTTCCTTATACGAGCTAGCTCGTATTTTTGTTCCAAATTTAATTATTAATTGATGAGAATTGAATTCTTACATAAATCAAATTGCTAGAGAACCAAACTTAGCTCGGAGGCAAGCTCTCTACATGTGTGCAGGCTGGCTGCCCATGTTCGATCCTTCATATCAGCATGAGTCTTATCTTGTGCCCCTGAGTTTAATCATATGGATTAAGGGAGTGTTTAAAGGCAAGAAAAAAGAAAAAAAAGAAGGTCACGTAAAACAAAATAAGCTATTAGCGTATAATTAATTAAGTTTTAATTATTATAAACTTTAAAAACAGATTTATTTAATTTTTTAGAACAACTTTTATATAGAAATTTTTTTTAAAAAAATATCGTTTAACTGTTTAGAAAATATGCTCAGAGAAAACAAGTGAGTTTCTTCCCCTTAGCTCACCATCAAACGCTGCCTAAATCTAGGATGGCAGGGTACATACGCGTGCAGATTCAGTGGGACTGCATGTTATCTGTGCAGTTAGGCTTACAGCTTTCAATCTGGCAATGTCTAGTCCAGTGACTATCCCGGATTCTAGTATGGGTGTGCCACTTACATAAAGTTATTAAATACCATAAATATAGAATTAATTTAATCCATACCATTATAAATTCACTGTTTTTTAAAAAATATTATTACTATTTATTATACCGATTTAGTGCCATTAATATTTTATAAAATTTAAACCGTGTCTTTTGTATGTTCTTGGACTATTTTTTCCTATCATATTTTCGTATGAACCAAAATGTCATTCTTCTTTCCTATCTTTATCTTCTTCCTCCCACCTGCTGTGCCGCCGCCGTGGCAGAGAACTCCGGCCACATCCCAATTCCCCATCTCGCTCGATATCTCACTCCACTTCTACTACTAGTAGTAGAGGTAGAGGTAGAGAGAGAGAGAGCTCAGCTTACTCCATTGAATACCCTTCTTTTCTTCTCTCGGGCGGCAGCTGCAAGCTCCCCATCCACTCCACAGATCGACTCGATTGATCGGCTGCGTGCGGATTAGCGATGGAGCAGCAGCCGGATGTGCTGCCACCAGGGCTGGGGCTGACGGCGGCGGAGTACGCACAGCTGCGGCCAACGGTGGAGGCGCATCACCGCTACGCCGTGGGGCCGGGCCAATGCTCCTCCCTCCTCGCGCAGTGCATCCACACGCGGCCCGCCACCGTTTGGGCCATCGTCCGCCGCATCGACTGCCCACAGGTGTACAAGCACTTCATCCGCAGCTGCGTGCTCCGACCCGACCCTAACGCCCCAGCCTCCACCTCCGACTACGACGACCTCCGCCCCGGCCGCCTCCGCGAGGTCAGCGTCATCTCCGGCCTCCCCGCTAGCACCAGCACCTCGCACCTCGACCTCCTCGATGACGCCCACAGGGTCTTCGGCTTCACCATCACCGGCGGCGAGCACCGCCTCCGCAACTACCGATCCGTCACCACCGTCTCCGAGCTCGCCGCCCCTGCCGACGAGATCTTCACCCTCGGCCTCAAGTCCTACATCGTTGACGTCCCCAAGGGCAACACCAAGGAGGACACCCGCCTCCTCGCTGACACCATCATCAGGCTCAACCTCAGAAGTTCTCTGCCACGGTGACGGTGCAGCAGGTGGGAGGAAGAAGATAAAGACGGGGAATAAGAATGGTTAGGGGTATTTTGGTCTTTACGAAAATATGGTATGAAAAAATGGTTCAAGAACATACAAAATGGCATAGTTCGGATTTTAAAAAATATCAATATAACGAATAGTAATGGTATTTTTCTAAAACAACGAATTACAATTTGTAATGATATGAATTAAATTAACCCATAAATATAACATGTCAATATACAATATTAATATATAGAATTGATCTAAAGAAACTTACCTTGCCTTGGACTAGGTATTTTGGGTGAACAGCAGACCAACCAAAAGACCCCTAAGACCCCTAGATCCGCCTATGGTCTAGTCTACCCAATATGGGTGTGTTTGGTTTCAAGGATGGAATGGGTTGGGATAGAGCCAACCCATTTTTTAGGGTGTTTGGTTTGAGGTTAGATGGGTTGGGTTGATCCCTGGAGAGGAATATTTCTCTCAGATTCGGGTTCGGCTCGTCCGGGAAAAAGAGACGGACCGCGCCGACCCACCTCGGGCGCGTCGCGCGTGGCCTCCCCCGCCGACGCCAACGTCCCCGCCGCCGCCGCCGCCCTCGGCCTCGTCCGCCCCTGCCAGCGCCGACGACGCCTCCCCCGGCCTCGGCCTCCATCACCGCCGCGTGCTCCACCACCGCCGCGGCCCTCGGCCTCTCCCGCCAGCCAGCGCCGACGCCTCGTCCGCCTTCCCCGCCAGCCAGCGCCGATGCCGACGCCTCCCCCGGCCTCAGCCTCCACCACCGCCGCGGCCCTCGGCCTCCCCGCCAGCGCCGACGCCGACGCCTCCCTCGGCCTCAGCCTCCACCGCCGCCGCCGCCCTCGGCCTCGCCGACACCACCCGAGCTCCATGCATCCCATCCCACTCTAAGCCCTTCTACCAAACAAAAAACTAGGTCCATCCCATTTCTCAAACCAAACAAACAACTAGAGTCATCCTATCCCAAAAAAAAGATAGGTCTAACCCATCCTACCTCATCCCCAAACCAAACACACCCTATGTATTTAGGATAGGCACAGGTAGTGACGTGAGTATGTGTTCGTCGTGTCTGTACCGTTCCCAAAAATGAAAAAAAAGAAACCGAATTGTTAGTTTGCTTTCATCAACGTGATGTTCAGATTTAAATTTTGTATCCAATAATCACATATGTATATATATATATATATATATATATATATATATATGCACAAGTAATATCTCATTACTTGCCCCTGCGTACACGCATCCAAGCAAATGGCACTTGTAAAACAGTAACAGATTTTGTACAGAGATTTATATATCCACTAGGACCTGCTTCCCATTGGCCACTCCCTGAAGAATCGCTGGCCCTGCAGTACCACACTGTTCGCCTGTGATCAATCGATCGAGCGATCAGGCGGTCCTCCCCGTGCTTGAACTGCGTGGATTTCGACCGCCTCCGTCGTCGATCCGCTTGCATCGCTGCGTCCCCTCGTCGGCTAGCTTCTCCCGCGAAGAGAGAGCCATCGATTTCCCGCCATTGCTGCATGCACGCGACACCTTTATCCCATTCGACACAGGAGGTCAGTACGTCGCTAGAGTTCGATGAGCTAGTAGTACTTTTACTGCTCGGGCTTCTCGCACGGCTCGCCCTCCTATAGCGGTGTCCTTTCTCCATCTCGCCTGAAAGACAGCGTACCCCTCCTAGCAGCAGCTAGCTTCCCAGTTGTACCGAACTAACAGACCGTTTGAATAAGGTTATACTTTAACTTATTAGCAATATATAAAATAAGATAAATTATTAGTGTATAATTAATTATGTATTAACTATTATAAACTTAAAAAATAGGTTTATCTGATTTTTTTTAAAAAAACTTTTTTATATAAAGTATTTAAAAAACATACCATTTAAGTACTTCGAACAGCATGCTCACAAAAGTTATAAGCTGATTTAAACGGTGCCTAACAACATCTTCCATGGACTCTTTATCTCACTCACTGTGTAAGTATAGAGTGAGATTTAAAAAGATCACTGGAGTACGCAGTTAAAATAGGGAGCCAGTTTGAGAAAAAAAAACTCCCTACTCTCGTGGATAGAGAGTCCAAAATAGCTAGCGCACTGGAGATGTTCTAACCATTGCATACAGAGCTGTGTGTCTGAACTGTGGGGCCCGTACTTAGCCGTTAAAGTCGTGCTCAGATGAGGCTATGAGCTGGGTAATCAGTGATGGTGCAGGCGTAGGTAAGTGGGTATATATACCGTGTATACCTACAGCTATGCATGGCACTGCCACTGTTGTGGTTGCTCTGTCTCAAGGACGGACAAGTGAGTGAGCGAGAGACTGTCCACTCAGCTGGTGGGCGTACACACACAGTCATCACACACTGACGTCGACGTGTGTTCAGCTGGTGGGCTCGACGTGTGTTCTTATCACGCTCATCTTGCTCGCTGTCGGCTGGTCCAGGAGATCAGTAAAGTCCCCCAGGCCACACACACTTCGGCCAGTCGCAGCTGGTCCAAGACGAACAAGAATACATGATACAACCGGGTTGAGATCCGAGCTCTCGGAATGGTCGCCTGACCATTCGAGGAACGCCTTTTGTTATGTCATTTTTTCTCGAAAGTGGTGTGAATGTGTGATGGTATTGCGGTGTTATTTAACACGCGGCCAGGCAGTGAGTGGTGAGTCCGGTGACCACCCACGGCAGCTAGCAGATAAATGCTCTGGTGCTCATATGTACCACTAATTAAGTACTACGCACGATTAAAGGAGAAGGCCAAACAAATATACCATCACATTCCCTAGATCGTTCACTTTGTTTTTGGTCAGTTCTGTAAGTACAGATGTCTAAACGGACGGATCGGGCCGGCACGGTCCGATGCACGGTCTGGTACATATCGCTATGGCACGGTCCGTTTATATATGGTCCCTGTAGCGGATCGTGCCGTGTCGGCCCGCGTGTCTCTCCCTGGCTCAGGCACGGCACGTCGAGGTTGTGAGCCATGCCATGTCGGCATGGTCTGTCGATAGCCCACCGTGCTCGGGCTGGCCCGGTCCGCTCCGTCCTTCCTGCCACCGCGCCAGGCGGCCGTCTCCCGCTCGCGCGCGCGGCATGGAGACGTAGGCCGCTGGCTGGTGGGCCCCGCCAGCAACAGCGCCGATTTAAAAAAAGGCGCTACAGTAAAAAAGAAAAAAAAACTTAAAAAATTTGTAAAAGTTAGAGGACTAGTAAAAAAATATGAAAAAAGGCAAAAAAATTATTTGAGATAAGTAAAAAACATGAGGGTATTTTTTTGATGATATTAGAGAGGAAATTTTCATATTTTTTAAATAAGCAAAATAGAAACACATATATAATTATGTAATTTAATTTCTGCATAAATATAGGGGAAAATTATTTGAGATAAGTAAAAAAAACTTGAGGGTATTTTTTTGATGATATTAGAGGAGGAAATTTTCATATTTTTTAAACAAGCAAAATAGAAACACATATATAATTATGTAATTTAATTTCTACATAGATATAGGGAAAAATTGCGCAATGACCTTTATTGAATTTGATATTACACAGCTGCATCATTAAAAACTCAATTTTAAGAAACCATAACAAAGAAAAAAGAGTACAGCTAAAGATCAATACTCAAAAATAAAAAACATTACTCTAGTTTCTTATTTTGTAGGTAAAGATTTTTGAACTGATCAGCCAAATCTTGGTTCTTCGCAGTGTGTTGGGCACGTTCCTTGGCTAGCTCCTAGTCTTTAACCGCAAGTAGTATTTCTACTACCTCACTGTGGAGATTTTTGTAGTATGTGAAACATCAATTAATTTTAAAGCTATTACTCTTTTTTTTTAATTTCCAGTCATCATCAACATAATAAGTAATTACACTAATATAGTCCTCCTCAGTCCTACCACTCCAAATATCAGATGTGATACTAACAGAAAAGGTGCATGTAGCAAACAATTGTTTAATACTGTCCCGGGCTTGGTTATAAAGATTCACCAAATCCCGGGTTGTGGTCTGTCTACTAACAACTTGAAACCTCGGATTATGAGCAGTTTTAATATAAGTCTCAAATACAGGACTTACTAAAGTTTACGGGTAGATTCTGTCTAGCAATTAAACGGGAAGGAAATCTCGTGCTACATGAGGATCATACTCCCATGAACGTACCGTACCGTCAGGATTTAGTACTAGTTGCTGCTGTCGTAGTTGGTAACCATGCTTCTTCGAACATGCCTCAGCATGCCGCCTCAAATGCCTGTTCCACCAGAAGATTTTCTAGAGAGTTTAATCTTACAAATTCTATATTTCACGTAAGTTACCTCCTTCCATCCTCGCCGGTCTCCTTGATCTTATCAAAATGTTGCTAGGCAGAGGAAGTTCTTGATCTCTTCGAGCCGGTTGCCGTAGATAGGCTCCCGCTCGCAGTTCCGGATCCTTCCGAAGTTGCATGTACTTCCTCCAGCTGTCCTTGCGGTGTAGGAGCCGACCCGGAGTCGTCTCCCTGCGACATCGGCATATAGCTCGGGTCGTAGTCGCTCAGTTGGAACGTCGGGTAGTTCGGATCTATCCTAAAATATAAATAGAGATAATTAGTACCAAAAAAATAGTACGAACAAAGAACAAAATTCAAATTTTTTTTACCTTGTAGGAGCACCGGAGGCTACAGCTATCAGCTATGGGAATGTGGAAAATTTTTGATTTTTAGACAAAAATTTGTCTAAATAAAAAATTTAGAGCGCAAGAGAGCAAAAGAGAGCAGAAGAGAGCACAAGATGAGAGATTGGGAGGTTTGGATAAGCCAAGATGTTGCTGCTGGCTGCTTTATTTATAGAAAAAATTTCACAATTTTTCGGATTTTTTTTATATTTTTTTGGGATTTTTTGCCTCCAACGACTACATTCAAATCTAGATGCCTGTGTTATTTCCGACCTTGGGGGACACTGTCAGCATTCATTGGGCACTGTGGCGAACCGACCGTTTGAGACAAGGCAACGGTCGTCTCTCCCCCTCCCCCCCCGTGCGCCCATACTATAGTGGGGCTGGCCGTGCCTTGTGCCGGCCTGCTATAGTACGCGAACCGTGCCGCACCGCTGGCCCAGACACGGCACGGTTGCTTAGGCCGTATTGGCACGACCCCCACGGCCACCTATGCCGGGCCGGCCTGACAGGACACGGCCCGTTTGGACATCACTATCTGTAAGGCAAGCTGCAAGCCTGAAACTGAAAAAATAGGTACCCGGGTCAAGTTTTTCTGCACAGATCATATATATACTACTCTAGCTAGCTCGTGTCACCGTCAGGCATAGGGGAATGATCATGTCATTGTTTGAAGTTAGGCATTCACTTTGGCCCCTCAAGTACGCATGTAGGGTGACACCATACATATGTGTTGTTAAAAATATAAGTACATGTAGATTTAATTTATTTCATAAATAAATCATGATATTAATAGCATAAGTAAATAGAACCATGTAATCTGATCTAAACATGTATATGACAACAATTAAAACATGAATAGATCAAAACACATGAGACATAGTGTATGCGTACCTACAGCCCTGTTTTGAAGCAGACACGGGCGCAGCACGTACCGCACGAACGACACGCGGCCACGACGCGTTAGGCTTTGTCTTATAGTGGAAACCCAACGGTTAGGAGGAAGTGACGATGCGCTGTGGATTCATTCCGACGTGGAGGAAGTCGGGGTTCCCGTGGCACGAGCGAGGCGGGATGGGCGCCTTGTGCCGACACAGCCCGTCTTCCTAGTGTCAGAGCCTGAGTAGCGAGCAGACGAGCGCTTTCCGAAAGAAACCTTATTCACCCTCTCCTACTGGTGCACCGGGACCGTCGACCCTAGTGACGACGGGGGTTCCCAGTGCGGAGACCTGCTCTCCTAATCCCGTCGGTCGCACGCGACGAACTGGGATGGAGTAAATGCTACGAACGACGAGACTCAGAATAGGGAGGACGGCAAGCCTAGGTTTTGCATATGTTGCGTGGGAGACAGGCAGCTCGGTATTTATTAGATATTAGGACGCTTGATCAGGACGCCCCCCACGATCTCTTATCTTGTTCACCGAACTGGAATAAAGCCGTGCGTATCTTATCTCAGACTTCACGCTTATCAATTATCTCGCTGAGTTCAAAACAAACTTCGGATAAGGTTGTTTAGCTTTAGCAAAAACAGAACCGTATCTACGCAAGCATGAGAAGCCAATTTTGGCGGACCATTCACGCCCATGTCGCGTACGCGCGCCGCCTCGCCTGACGAGGCGAGTGCGCACGTGTGTTCCTCTAGTTCTCTCCACTACGCATGTCTCAAGTGGCTAGGAGAGAGCTCACCCTTATAAGGAGGTCTCCCTCTCCTAGAACTAGCAAGGTGGTATTAAACTTTCCATGCCACTCCCCATGAGGTGGGCCTTTGAGATTTTTCTAGAAATTATTCTCCATATGGGTCTTAGTCCACTTAGTAATTCTAACAATCCCCCCACCAAATCTCAAATCCCAAAGAGATTTTGGCCATTCTCCCAAAGTACTGTTTAATACCAGTGTTTCGATGGAGACCGGTTAAGCTTGAACATCCATCTAGAACTCTAAGCTACACTTACTCACAACTTGAACAATGGACTACGTCTTGAATTGCAAGTTTTGTGTAAGCAAGTTTCACTCAAAACCTTGACTAATACTAGGCCATCAGTTGCCTACCCCTCGGTTAGAGCTTATAAGTCATACTCTTTGGTTTTTCATGAACTTCTAGAGGATATTCACCCCCCACGTTGAAATCTCCATATACACCGCGACCAACGGTTGAGCTCATCATAGTGTGTTTTTCAAGAATGACTCAAATCGTAGAACAGCATCTTCGCTAATTAAAGCCAACTAAAAACACATTAAGGCAAATGCCACCTGCTTACAGCTTGTGAGAGTATATGCATCTCTTCCCACATAAGAGACAGTTAAAGGTAGTTCTCCCGTTTAACTAATGGCTGTGTTTTTCCCAGTCCTAATTCACGGGATCACCGATCATATAAGTTGGGTTACCACCATAGTGTAACTCACATGGGTCTTATTCCCATCTCCCTTGATGTATTATCTATCACATTTCGTGATAGCCCCTTCGTAAAGGGATCTGCCAGGTTGCTAGCTGTTTGGACATAATCCAAACTTATAATTCCGGAATTTCTCAATTTCCTAACAGATTTTAATCGTCTCTTCACACGTCTAGACGATTTCATATTATTCTTAGAACTATTCACCTTACCAATGATAGTTTGATTGTTACAGTTCATAAGGATAGCCGGCACTGGTTTTTCAACCATAGGCAAATCCATTAATAGATCACGCAGCCATTCTGCCTCAACAATAGCAGTATCTAGTGCCGTAAGCTTTGCTTCCATGGTTGATTTCGTCAAAATGGTCTGTTTGCACGACCTCTATGAAACAGCACCACCACCTTGTGTAAAAACATATCCACTAGTGGCTTTGATCTCATCAACATCAGAGATCCAGTTGGAATCACTATATCCCTCCAATACTGATGGGTACCCAGTATAGTGAAGTCCAAGATTCATAGTACCCTTTAGATAGCGTATAACTCAGCTCAAGTGCGTGCCAATGTTCATCTCCCGGATTTAGAGGTAAAACCATATCAATTTGCTTACAGGCAAAGGAGTTGTCTAGCCTAGTTGCACTAGCTAGATACATAAGTGAGCCAATTATCTAGGAGTACTCCAGTTGATTCCTAGTAATTCTTTTGCTTTTGTGAAGCAAAAGACTAGGATCATAAGGAGTTGGAGAAGGCTTGCTATCAATATAGCCAAAGCGGCTTAAGACTTTTCCACATAATGAGATTGCAAGAGTGTAATCCCATCCTCACTTCTGATTAGCTTAATGTTTAAGATAACATTAGCTACTCCTAGATCTTTCATATCAAAAGTTTTGAGATAAGAATGATTTAACCTCATTATCACCTCAAGTTTGTCCCAAAAGATTAGTATGGTCATCAACATTTACAAGCACAAAATAACTCCCTCACCCCCACCACAGCGATAGTATACACACTTATCTGTCTCGTTGACTGTATAGCCCATAGGAGTTAGTGTTCTATCGAATTTCTCATGCCACTGCCTTAGGAGCTTTGTTTCAGGCTATACAAAGATTTTAATAACTTTAGCACCTTGCCTTCTTGACCTTCTACTACAAATCCATCAGGCCGCTCCATATAAATTTTCTCATCCAGCTCTCCATTAAGAAAAGTTGTCTTAACGTCCATCTGATGAACGAGAAGACCATGTGAGGCAGTGTTAACGCCAAAATTTGGTGGCGGTTCTCTTATTTGAATTCGGTTAAGGGAAAATCACGGTTAACTAGGGCGGGAATTAAAATCCAGAAGAAGCCGAATTCGAGAGGGAATCGTGAAGACCACGGAGAGGCAGTTAGTATCTTATCTATAAAATTAGGTAGGGATAATAATTTTAGGTAACCTGATCTCGTGCCGTCAAAGACTTGTTTATTTTCCTTTTTTGTAATTAGGAAACTCCCCTGTTCGTATCCGATCAGGATTGTATTAACTCGGGGTATAAATACGTATGCCTGGGGAACTTTTAATCATCAAACAGATCAATACAAACTTCGGCGCATCGCCACCCTATTCAATGGGCTCTTGCTTCTCGAGCCGAGCTGCATCGGTTAAGTTCGACCTCCTACGAGAGGGTAAGTCTCGTTACCCCGACTACCGTATCGACTAGGACTTCCTCGGTTAGGTCCGATAT
Source organism: Oryza meyeriana var. granulata (assembly GCA_003991445.1). Lineage (NCBI taxonomy): Eukaryota > Viridiplantae > Streptophyta > Magnoliopsida > Poales > Poaceae > Oryza > Oryza meyeriana. The sequence goes on along the minus strand of RYFJ01002683.1, from coordinate 22,794 downwards.
TCTAGTCGACCTGCGGTAGTTGGCTTACCATGATATATCTGTTCTGTCTACGGCTGTATCAGTTAGGTTTGATCTCATAGGCCGAGTAGATATATCACATCACGTGTGCATAGGCTTATCGGCTTACCGGGTGTAACTTATCATCAGTTTTGTGCTGGCATTGGTTAGGTCCGACCCTACTAAACTGTGTGATAAATTATTCCTGCTAGCTGATCGGTTTTATGCAAGCGTATTTATCGGGATGTATAGCCGATAAGTTATCATATTTTACATCACGATTGCATCAGATCTATCGGCCCATCGAGGTTTCTGTTATCATTGCCAGTTCTGTGCTGGCAACGGTTAGGGTCCGATCTATTAGACTGGTGATAATAATTCTATCCTTACTGAGCCGATGGATGTTTATGCGATGTTCTATCGGAGTGCCTAGCCGATTGGTTATCTTTGTTAATCAAGGCCGATTACATTGTTTAACACGTTTTTGGCACGCTACACCGTTATCGGCTTTCCGGCCGATACACTTTATGTTAGTAATCGGCTAGTTTATTTATTTACATTATTATTGGTTCCTTAGCTACATGGTTTATTGTCTATCTATGCCATCATCGGCTTATAGTCGATGTGTAAGTGCTCGTCTATATCGGCCATCGGCCAATGGAGCGAGTCCAATTCGGCTTCCAGCCGATTGGCTCAACGATCTAATATTTTCTATCTCCTTGTCAATTGCAAGGTCAAATAGACTAGCATGCCTACAAACGTCAAGATTTAGGACTTGCACTGGAGTTAAGCAAATCTCCCAGGACTTCGTGTGTCTCTAGGCACCGAACCATATCATCGGCTCGTTCCCGACGCTGCCGGTGATTTTCGGTGTCAACAGGCAGCCAAGGAGAGAAGTACGCGAATTGTGGTCAATCTAGCAACAGGTGAGTAAGTGTCAAACAAATCTTCGCCTTCTTTCTGAGTATAACCCTTGGCCACAAGCCGAGCCTTGTACTTTTCAATAGTACCATCAGACCTTAGCTTCTTCTTGAACACCCACTTGCAACCTACAGGTCTGCACCCATAGGGTCGCTCTATCACCTCCCAAGTCCCGTTAGCGATAATGAAGTCCATTTCGCTACGGACGGCCTCCTTCCAGTAGTCAGCATCAGGGGATGCATAAGCTTCTGAAATTGACTTGGGAGTGTCGTCCACAAGGTACATAGTGAAGTCGTCACTAAAGGACTTAGCTATCCTTTGTTTCTTGCCTCTTCTAGGAGCTTCACTGTCATCCTCCTCAGCAAGATGTTCAAGTGTATGTTTAGTTTGTTCTGGTGGTGTGATTAAATCAGAGAATTGACTAGAAGTGCTATGTGTATCCTTCATTTGAAAAATTCCCTCAAAAAACGGAGCATCACAAGACTCTAAAATTATACCCATATTCATATCAGGTACCTCAGATTTAACTATTAAAAATCTATAAGCAATGCTATGATGAGCATATCCCAGAAAGACACAGTCCACAATCTTAGGTCCTAGCTTGTGTTTTTTTGTTATTGGTACATTGATTTTCGCCAAATACCCCCATATATGCAAGTAAGAAAGTGATGGTTTTCTTCCAATCCATACCTCGTATGGTGTTTTATCCTTATTTCTGTTAGAAATTCTATTCAATACATGATTCGAGGTCAATAAAGCCTTCCCCCACCATGCTTTAGGTAATCCCGCAGTGTCTAACATAGCATTCACTAAGTCAGTCAACATACGGTTCTTCCTTTCGGCAACCCCATTAGATTCAGGAGAATAGGGAGGCGTTCTGTCATGTATAATGCCATGTTCCTTACAGAACAAATCAAAAACATTAGAGAAAAACTCTCCACCATGATCTGACCTAATTCTTTTTATCTTTCTGTCAAGTTGATTTTCAACTTCTGCCTTATAAATTTTAAAATAGTCTAGCGCCTTATCTTTCATTTGCAATAAATACACATAACAGAATCTAGTTGTATCATCAATCAAAGTTATGAAAATATCGTTTTCCACCCTTCATCAACACCCCATTCATTTCACAAAGATCTGAATGTAGGAGTTCTAGTGGTGCCAAGTTTCTCTCCTCGGCACTCTTGTGGGGCTTGCGAGGTTGCTTTGATTGCAGATAACTATGTCACTTAGAACCTTTGACAATAGAAAAACTTTGAATTAAATTCAAACTGGAAAGCCAAGATATTAAACCAAAATTAACATGTCATAAACGTGAATGCTAGATACTGGCCTCATCATCCACACTGCCACAAATATGGTTCATAGACTTATTGCAGAAATCAGAAAGGAAAAAACAGAACAAGCCTCCGCACTCATAGCCTTTACCAATAAAATATCCATGTTTAGACACGACTACTTTATTAGACTCAAATACCAACTTAAACCCGTCTCTACATAGACAGAAACCACTAACGAGATTCTTGTCGATAGTAGGGACATGCTGCACATTCTTCAGCTGCACGATCTTTTCCGAAGTAAACTTCAGATCTACCGTGCCAACACCATGAATAGAAGCATGTGACCCATTCCCCATTAGGACGAAGGAATCTCGACTAACCTGATAAGAGGAAAACAAAGATATGTCAGCACAAACATGAACATTGGCCCCCGTATCAATACACCAATTAGTAGACTGATTAACTGAAAGAACAGTAGGTAAATTATCATACCTGGTTCCATCTTCAGTATTGCCAATGGTCACATTGACAGACTTAGAGGTCTATCCTGCAGGTGCCTTCATGCCCTTAAGTTGTGGATACTTCTTGGCAATATGACCAGGCAAGCCACACACAAAGCAAGTTCTGACATCTTCATCCTTGTTGTTGTTGTTTCTCTTTTTCTTGAAGTTGGTGTTTTGTTGAGCTTTGACAAATTTTCCTTTATTGTTCTTGTTTGCAGTCTTTTGCACCACATTGGCACTAGACTGCCCACTATCGCCTTTCACGCAGCGTCCTTTGCCCGAACTTTCTCCTCAACATCAAGAGATGCAATTATCCTCTCAACGGAGTACTCCTGTCTTTTGTGTTTGAGTGCAGTACCAAAACTCTTCCATGAAGAAATTAGTTTTGCAATAATGCATACAGGCACAAATTTATCGGGAAGGGCACACTTAAGGAGTTCGAGTTCCTTAGCAATGGTTTGTAGTTCATGAGCCTGTTCGACCACAGAACGGTTGTCAACCATGCTAAAATCGTGAAACTGCTCCATGATGTACAAGTCATTGCTAGCATCAGTAGAACCGAATTTGGTATTCAGTGCATCCCATAACTCCTTAGCGTCGATCATATGCATGTACACCTTGACCAGACGATCACCAAGAATGCATCCCACAAAGAGAAAGAGAGAGTAGTGGCTTCCTCAAATTCTTTCTACTGTTTAGGAATAACAGAGAGAGCCATCTCTTAAACTCTGCATCAGCAAAACCAGCCCGAATTTGGTATTCAGTGCATCCCATAACTCCTTAGCGTTGATCATATGCATGTACACCTTGACCTTCTTTCTACTGTTTAGGAATAACAGAGAGAGCTGTTTAGGAATAACAGAGAGAGCCATCTCTAAAACTCTGCATCAGCAAAACTAGCCATCGAAAAATCACAGTGCCTATAATACGCCGCCTCGCCTAGCCTAGCCTAGCGAGACGAGGCGAGCAAGCACGCGCGTGTGTTCCTCTAGTTCTCTTCACTATGTATGTCTCAAGTGGCTAGGAGAAAGCTCACCCTTATAAGGAGGTCTCCCTCTCCTAAAACTAGCAAGGTGGTACTAAACTTTCCATGCCACTTCTTATGAGGTAGGCCTTTAAAATTTTTCTAGGAATTATTCTCCACATGTGCCTTAGCCCACTTAGTCATTCCAACATGTGTAAGATACAGTTCGGTACTATGGATTGATCATAAAAACATCCTCGTTTCTCGTGAACACATTTTTCAAACTGCTAACGGTGAAAAAAAGGTAATTGCAACGTATATTTTGGGATAAAGAGAGTAGTTTGGTTTGTAATCGTTGACTTGAAATACCATACTCTATTCAGGCACGGATCCCTAGTATCCTAATCAACCAGGCATGCTTTGTGGATGCATGTTGAACTGTATCGGTTCTGGTGAGATGTTCTGGCCATTCATATATGCAGTATGTGCCGTCTGCAGCTCTGTATATATAAGCCCTGCAAGATCTAAAAAGTCAGAAGAGAAGGTTACAAGCTAGTAAAAACAAAGCAGGTGACAGATTCAGACATGGAGTTTGACAGTGTCATTGGCTTTTCTTATTTGACCGATCTGCCAACTCCAAGTCCAATGCAATGCAGGCAGTACATGCTACACTTGAACCGAGGCTAAATGCATTGTTGGCCCAGATGGAATCGTCGCTACGTTCTCGGTTTCTTTACTGCAAACATGAAGGTGAGGTTAAGGAATGGCTTAGAGAAGCACTACTAGTGAATTACTACCGTCCAAGCCTAGAAATATAGTGATGGAACTTTTTACCTTTGTCTTTGCGTTCGAGCATTTTTATATATGCCTGACTCGATCAGGTCAACATTGCAGTACTGTTACCTATACACAGTGTGGAACGTAGCAGAATGTAATAAAAAAATACTTGCACAAGAGGATAAAAGACTATCATATTCTTCATTAATACAGAGAGAATTAGGATGAAGTAGTGCTGGTTTGATGGCTAAATAAAAAGAAAAGGATGAATTAGTATTAAAGTGATATAGTGGATTCTATTTAAAAATATGGTTTCTCAAATTAACTTGTCCTTTATAAGAGAATTTTCATCAAGTTTTATTTCTGAGCTTCTGCCCAATTTATCTTTTAATAGCAAAAAAGAAAATTTCTCAATTATTTCGGGTACATTCTTATCGTGAATACTGTTTTCAAGGATTCGACACCTATTATTTTCCTCATGTCGGATACGTCCTTGTTTCCAAGTATTTGGTATCCATTTTTTTCTCTCATATAAGCTTTTCTTTTACTTGAGGAATCTCTAAAGTATTTGAGAAATGAAAATTTCAGCAAGCATATATATGAGCATAAGCCATTCAAACAAGCACTAGTGTCAATATTATATATTTACTTAATTCATGTAAAAAAATTATGTGTTATGTATCATATCCCTCAAAAGTAATAGCAAAGACTCATATAAAGATTAGAATGCATACAAGCTAAACTAGCGATCAAAAGATCTCACTCATATTGCTAGCAAGCACAAGAATATACTAGAGGTATAAAACAAAGCTATGCTTTTCTTTTTTATTTTCAAATTGAGAGCAATGCAATAAATTAAACATGAATGCATCGAAAAACATAAACTCCCCCTCAAAACAATCCCCAAACCCTCCCGACGAAAAAACAAAGCAAATCAATAAGATATCAAAGGTTTTAAAAAAGACAACCAATTGCCAACGATATCACCAAGATTCTCATTAATTGACATATATTAACTTGTATTATTATCAATAACTACTATCTCCATCACTAGCGAGAAAAAAGCTAACGAAGAAGTAGATATTATATTGCCAATTCATAAGTAGATCAATGTTACCTTAAAAGTAATGATGTCTCAACCGTTTAATGCACATGGGGAGTATGCCACCAAAAGACCTATGCACAAGATGTCGAGGCCTTTGTGTTGGGATTAGAAATAAGAATTTTATGAATCCAATACTGAGACATATGACCAATAGAACCAGTAGGCAAAGCACATGTATATGTATAAATAGAATCAGTACCAGACTTACCTGAAAACTTACCTTGAAGCTTTACCGAAAATTATCCAACCGATGCCGAAAAGTCGGTCTAACCACCATCAGTCGTCGATCTGATTACTGACGTGCCTACGGTCTAACTGCCCATGGCCACCGGTTAGACCTCCTTGGGGCTTGTGGTCTGACCGGGCACTTGAAGAAAAACTCGACCTTTGCCACCTCAACCTTGCAAATTCACGTTCTCTGCCTTTTTTCTGTTTTCTTACAAGTCTAAAGCAAAACTGAACAAAATGTCCATCCTTACCACAATGAGAGCAATTGTACTTCACATGCGTTTTTTTTCTTAGAAGAAGAAGAAGAAGAAACAACTGCACAAGTTGTAGAAAGGTTTGACAAAATTCCAGTGGATTTGAAAATCATTTTCTTTTGTTCGGGTTTGGTCAAAATCTCACTACTTTTAGAAAAATCAAGAATACTCGACGGATGATTAGTAAAATAAGCATGCGCATCAAAACCTATTCCTCTATTATGTGTGCTCACTTTAGAAGTATCCAAAATCATATTAAGTTTTTTTTCACCATCGAAAAACCCTTGCTCGAACTTTTCAAATAAGCAATCTCATTTGTCAAAGAAACATACTTTTCACAAGATTTTGCAATCTCTTTTTGTTTGTGACAATTTGAGCAAAAAAGTACTTCGTGAGTTTTCATGTCAATTTACAAAAACTCAACATGACCAAGAACATCTTTTAATTTCATCTCATTTAAAAAATACTGAGCAAGTTTTAAAACTTGAAACATCCGTATGTTGTTTAATCATTTTAGCACATAAAAAATTGAATAAGGAACTAACACCAAAAGTAACTTTATACTTTTTCAAAAGATTCTTTATTAATAGCAACTCATCAACAACACGAAAATGCAAAGTAAAACCAAGAATAAAAGATAACTCAAGCTTTTTTGTTTTCTCAATTTTAGCTTCCAATCTTAGAGAAGTGTTAGTATTGACATTTCTTAAAACAATAATTTTAGAATATAACACTTTACAAGATTTGCAATTATCATTATCAGAAATTAGAGATTTTAATCTTGCAATTTCAGAATTTAGAACATTAATAGTATGATCACGTTTTCTAAGCTTTTTAGTACATTTATTAAGTTTATCAGCGAGATCAAAAGCAACATGCTCTAATTGATCATAAGTAAAATTTATCTTGTCATCGTCGTTGTCAGATTCATCTTCATCGGAGTTTAACACACTACGAGCAATGAGAGCTAAACTTGTAAAATGCTTACCTTTGCCTATGCTTTCGCTATTGTTTTCATATTCTTTATCACTCAACTCAACTTGCTTGAAGGCTTCTAGCAATTGACGTACTAGTTTGCATTTGCTGTTTTTTTGTTTCTCTTCAAAAGTTGAGCGCTTGTTGTTCTTCTTGTTCTTCTCCTCCCCGTCTTCCTTGTTGGATCTTCTGAGCTTATGACACTTGAAACGAATATGGTTTAACTCTCCATATTCAAAACATCGGACTGGGCCTCCTTTTTTTTATTCTTAATATTATTCAAAGCTCGAGAAAACTTATTAATAAACAAAGCCAAGTCCTCCTCAGAGACTTACTCAAGTTGTTCATCGGATGTGGCTTTTAACGCAGTAAGAGAAAATGACAAAGAAGCATCCATAGAATAAGCCGAAGAAGATACCAAAGTAGTGGATTTAGAATCAATTTTGCGAGAAACAATATTCATCTCATGTGTCTTTAATTTAGTGTAAAGAGAATCTAAGGTTAAAGTATTCATATTAACAGATTCTTGAATTGATGTAACCTTCATCTCCTAGACAGACATATCAAGACCATTCAAAAGATGTCTAGCAATTTCGGACTGTGTATAAGTAATATGAAAAGAATCATCCACAGAACGAAGGTTGCTAAGAACTTTATTGAAATGTGCAAAATAATCATCTAAAACTTTACCAGGTTTCATCTCAAATTTTATATAGTCCTTTTTAAACACATCTTTGCGTATTTCTTTGATGTTAGAAGAATCTTGATGAAGATCACATAGGGCCTTCTATATCTTATATGCAGTTTCAAAATAAGAAATCTGATCAAAATCTGAACGAGAAACACCACTTAAAATTATATTTCTAGCTTTACAATTGTTTTTAAATTCAACTTTGTTTCCTGCAGTTGTAGCCTTAGGAATATTATAAGGATTAGAAATTTTTTCCCAAATATCATAACCCTAAGACATAATAAATGATTATATCTTTTGTTTCCAAAATTGAAAATCAACTCCATCAAAAACATGCGGCTTAGTTGAAAATAGGTCAGCCATGACTAAATCTCAAGATCGGTGAAGATCAAAAAGAGAAAATAAGGCTCTGATACCACTTGTAGGATCGAACACAAAAACCAAGTTTACCAGAGGAGGGTGAATGAAAGGAACACCAAAAACCAAAATCTTTTACGGAATAAAAGAAACCCTCAAACCTAGATGGAGTGCACCAGTCAAACCGTCTCTGTTGCGCCGGTCTGACCGTCTCTGTTACGCCGGTCTGACCGTCATATGTCCGCGGTAGAACCATTGCCTCGCCGCCGCACTCTTGTCGGATGAACCGTCAAAATTCAGAAGGATACACACCGAAGATGCTCTTCAAAGTAGATTAACTTTATTAATTAAGATGTGTTTACAAAGCGCATACAAAGCACTCATCTCTCTCAAAACTAAACTCTAGCTTTTCTCTCTTCCAAAAGTTGTTCCTTTATTGTCTCAATCTCTCATCTATTTATACCTAAAATCTCCTACACAAAGTAGGAGTAGAACTCCTAATCTACTAGGACTCAACTCCTAATCCTACTAGGACTCCACTCCTAATCTAAGTAAGACTCGACTCCTCTTTTCATATGTACACAATTTCTCTTGTATGCCATATGGAATCTTCACTTCCGCGTGTATTGATCTCTAGCCTTTAGTATCCCGCGTGATCTCCCGATCATCCAGACATCAACTTTTCTCAAGTCGACTCTCGATCTATCACCGGCAATACTCCCGAGACTTCAAGACTCACTTACACATGCAAAAACAAAGAAACTATATCCAAGCATAAGTTCTTTCCCAACTTAACTCGCATTAGCCACACCTACTCACACCAACATCGACTTATATTTTTTTAATAAATTTTCGTTAAATAAATAATTTATAATGCTAATTATTTATCACAAAATATTAATCATGACAATAATTTTACAACAAATTCTTAAAATAAAAGTATAGCATTTCATGTTTAATCAAGACTTGTCTGATCGGCAAATCTCTATTACTTAATTGCTTTCAGCTCCTGATTAATATGAGGCTAAGTTGAGTCTCACGAACTGCAGATCTCTATGCTTAGTTGCTTTCAGTCTCATGTGCAACTCTTCGTCCTTAAAAAAACTTACTTTATTGTACACTGGATAAGTTACTAAAAGAAATATGCAACTAAAGAATATATTAGGAAAGTCGGAAAGATAATAAATAGCCGCCTGATTCACCTAAATGCTATAGGACACTTTTTTTTGCGATTAGAACAACACTTGTTTTGTGGAAACTGAATTTGACTGAGTACACTTTTATCAATATCACCACCTAGATCTAGATGTACGTGTCTTGGTCTTAATTATAGACAATTAAAATTTTGATTTGTATATGCCGCATATTGCACGAGGTTGTTTACTTATGGATGGTTTAGTTTGGGATGAAAATTGACCTTATCTATTTTTATCGATGCAAAATTTTGGCATGATTAATTTTGGTATCGATAAAGTTGTGTTTGGATTAAAACCAAAATAGTCTAATTTGATTATTGAAGTGGCCTGTTTTTTTAGGTTTAGTCAAATTTTAGCTTTAATGTAAACTGATACTATTACTATTGAAATTATTAAATATTGGTAAAACCAATTTTAGGCATGAACCAACCCAGCCCTAACTCCAAATACGTCGTGCATGCGTAACCCCTACAGTATAAACCAAACCGGCTTTAACTCCAAACAGGTGAGGTACGCGTGACCCCACAGCATTAGACACGGGGAATATATACACATACTTACACGTGCGGATGCAATTATCTACGTGCAATAAGGACCATCAGCTTGCAGGACATTTTCCCTCTCGATCGATCGATCCCTTTTTCTTTTTCATCTCTTCTGCCAGATCTTTATTATTTTTTTAACCTCTCGATGGATCGATCAGTGGATGGTGACCAAGACTTGCCAAGTCTCCATTGTTAAATCTTGGGAACCAGTGTTGATTAATATCGGAGCCCCATGCGAGTATGCGAATACAAATATGCAACGCATCAGTCATAAAGAAAAATTGCAATGCATCGCGATCTACGTGCAGGCCCGCCGGTGCATGCGCCGACGAGACGTTGCCGGTCGATCAGGACATCCCGCCGGCAACGCACCGTCGCACAGGCCGGCAGGTACAGCTAGGAGCTAGCCTCTGCGCCGCAACAATCCGCGCCGGCTCACCGTCTTCTCGCCATAATAATCAGTGATCATAAAATATAAGGATTTTTAATATTTAAATTTTGTTCCATCACAACATAAAAATTTCTATCACTATTTACAATACTATTTATCGTATTAATTGCTTTTCATTTAAATTTCTTTTTATCTTATCTTCATCTACCGTTTTGTCTTTGTTTATTTATATTTATTGATGAACACCAAAATCTTTTATTCTTAAACTTTTCTCTAATAAATAAAATAAAAATACTTATACACAGGAGTATCGAATAATACTAGCTGGAATTCGTGGAGAGTTTAATCGATATCACGTTTCGGTCTCATGTTGTCTAATTCCTGACATGCATGATTAATATAGGACGAGAGTATGGGCAAATGGCAAATGGGAGGCCCGAGAAGAAAATGTTGGCGGCATACATGCGCCTCGGGAGTTGGGTAACTTGGGTTATGCGAAAACAACGCTGGTAGGTTAGCTAGTCCTTCAGCAAGACACGACCAGGATGCTCGCAAAGCTCAAGGACGAGAAGAGCAGAACAGCTAGCAAGCCAGCATCCTTTTATGAAAAAATTCTATTTATAGCACAAACATTTTATAGTATCAATAAATATTATAGAATTATTTCACCTTCCAAAAATACCATAACGTAATCCTATTTCTTCCAAAACTACCACAAAACTCAAACGGAATGGACGGGAGGAAGACATCGTTACTTTTCAAAGATCAAAATGCCCCTTCACTCTTTTCTTCAACCTGCCCTGAATGTTTTCTCCCTTTCTTCACATCCTTCGTCAGTTTTCAGTCCAAACCTTGAGTCCACATCCATGTGACAGGGCAGGGACAAGCCAGGCGCAAATCCACCCGTGAGGCTTCAGTTCTTCTCCCAAACTGTACAGCTCGAGCTGCAACAAAAATCCATGGCCCCCTTCCTCTTCTTGCTCCTGTGGCGGTGAATCTAATGGCTGTTGCTCCCTTGGTAATCTCTAAACCGATTCTTCTACGAGATGATGCTCGGGGATGGATTTCTATGCCGCCATGGATGCTTGAGTCGATTTTTAGGGCTTAGGGATGGATTTATGACACCGCCATGGATGCTTAAATCGGTTTTAAGGGCTTCGAGATGGATTTTTGGTGCTGTCATGAATCGATTTTTAGGGCCTAGGAACAACAACCGATGAGAGTGAGCACGCACAGGACGAGAGGTTGAAGAAGCATGTGCAGGGGCAATTTTGTCTTACAAGCAGAGTGTGCTAAACCGCCAGTACCGCCTAAACCGCCGGGCACTATATCGGTTACTCGGTTTGCTTTGAATAAATTTCATCCGAATTTAAATTTTTTTAAAAAAATAAAAAAAATCTAAAAAAATTCTAGTAGATAGTACTTGAATTATAGGTCATTATGGTGAAGAAAGTTTGTGAAAATAAGAAAGTTTACTTTATATTTTGGAGCTTCATCGAAAATAAAAAAATAAGAGATGGGTTTGGATATAATTTCTACTTTATTTAAGTGTAAAAACGATAGCAAGAGTTATGCAAAAAAATTATGCAATATTATATTATTTTTCTAGAGATATTCATAATTTTTTCTTGGATTTTCTACAATTTTCTAAAATTTTTACTATGTTTTATAATTTTTTCATAATTTTTTCTTTTTAGCTTTAACATACCGTGGTTACCGTGACTTACCGTACGGTTACCTTACCGCGGTAACCGTGACCGTACAGTGAGATTTGAAAATTTTAAATTCAAATTTTTAGAGATGAATTTTACGCGGTTTTAAACGCTAACCGCCATACCATGGGAGGTGCTCACTCCCACGGAAACGGTATGTTAAACACTGCTTACAAGTCACAGAGTCCATTCCCCATCTAGGCAACCTGACGTTTGCGGTATTTTTGAAAGGTGAAACAATTATGTGGTATTTATTATTACTGATAAAATATTTATGTTATAGATAGAATTTTCCCTTCTTATATTTATGGAGGGAAACAGAGAAGGGCCTGATTGCTGGTACCGTCGGTTTAACAAAAACCATGTTCTTTATATGCACGAATGCATTTGTTGAAGCTTGAGTGGGAGCGAGGCAGAATGAAGTGTAAATATTTTATCACGGTAGGAGGACTCTGAATTCTAATTACAATTATCAACAGCTTTACTCTAATTATACTCCTACTCCTCCTTCCTCTTCTATAATGGATTTTGAGGTTTCAACTTATTCTCTAATATATTAAGAGATTTTATAGTCCTGGTTATCCTATCAATCCTTTTTTATTTAGATTCCTTTCTATTTTATTCTCACCTATCATTCCACCCAAAACATCACTTATTTAATAATAGACATATTAGTCTTTTTTTCTTAATATTAATCTTTCTTAAAAAGGAAAGATCTATTATATTCAAGGATGGAGGGAGTACTACATAAAAGGTAATCAGTATCGGGATCTAGGTTATATTTTTTTGCCTAATATTATTATAGAATCGGGATTCTATTGTAGGATCGAGATATTATCAAATTTTAAAAATTACATATTTTTATATAGCATTTGCAATATGTTGTACAAATTGAAGCCTATAATATTGATTTTGATAAAATTAATTGATATTTTATAAATTTAAGTGAACTTATTCACATTATTTTCAATCCACTTTATTTTAAATAATATTTTTATAGAATTAGAATACTACGTTTTATCCGATAGAATCGTATGTAAGTAAATAGTAGGATCAGAATATTATAAAAATTAAGATACTAAATAGAATCACTACCGTTTCGACTTGTTTGATAGTACCATACAAATCGAAATTTTGACAAACTTAACTACATATGCCTTACCAGCCTATCCTATAAGCAAATTAAATGACCATGGGTGGTTATGACAAAGCAGACCTGCCACAGCTATCCTTTCCCAACGCCTAGGCTAGGCCCATGGCTTTTTACCCTGGATGTGTTTTTTACCCTAGTGTTTATCGGTGAAAAAAAGGAAAAATTGCACATAAACACCAAAACGGCTGGTGTTGATGGTACGCACCTTTAAAAGTTTGAGACCAGAACACCTAAAAAATAATGCAATATTATCATTCTAAGCGCTACTTGGAGAAGCGAATCATTTTGAAAAAGACCCAAAATGCCCTTACCACATGTGAATTGCCAGGCCTTAGTTTGAAATCAGGATGTCATCCCCATGTATCAAAACTATCGACTCTCTTCCCGATGCCGACATGGAACGTCTTGTTCAAACAAGCCCAACCAGATTCCGTAGCCGTTCCACAATATACCCTTATAGCCTATGATTTTTTTTAAAAAAATATATTTTTATGATTTTTCAAACAATATCTCTTTAAAAATTACACGAAATACCTTATCGCCTTGCGACATAGGCCTTCTCGGCCATTGCCAACGCAACAATGGCAGTGTCGGAAAGCCCAACCGGCGAGAACGCACCGTCCAACGCACGCGTGCACACGGCCGAGCTAGGTAGCACGCGCCACACCGTTTGCTCCGTCCACACACGCGCTCGCATCGACTGCACACCGTGCGATTGTGTTGCCTATTGCCGAGCCCCCGCTGCCGCTCGCCCCACTCGCATCCCCTGCGCTGCAACCCACACATGCTCGCTCCGCGCACGATGACGCTGCACCGCGTTGGGTCCCGTGCTCGCTTGCCCGCACGCTCGCCTGCGCCGATGCCGGGCACGCATGTACACGCGCGATCTGTCACACTTGTTTTAGCACCATCTATAATAACCATCAGGAAAGAATACGTCGCAGAAGATTCGTAAACCAACTAACATAAACCGCGATACATGTATCATTCTAAAAAACCTTGCTAGTAACTTATCACCGAGATGTATTATCGCAAACCTTATAATAAATTATACCTTTTAATAAAATTACAGCTTAAAAAGTTCTGAGCACAACCTTCAACAAAACAGCAGCAGCAAATAACAACAGCGGAGAACCCAATCATTAAAAACAAGGCGTAGGATTAGAAAAGAAACACTAAGTCTTCAGTTTTAACTTCACGCTTCCTGAAAAGAGAAAAAAAAAGTGGATTGATACATACTACTCAAGCAAGTCACGAAAAGTATAACAGGCTACCAAGACAGCTAAGTTATTCACAAACTTTATTTTGAAACATTTCCAAATCACTATTATGGTTATCTCGTATAACTAGAAAGAGTCTCGACTCATTCTGTCCCGAATTGCTTGTGCAACAACTTAAGAGAACGAAACAAATTTTGAATAAAGTTTCTATCACATTATTCCCATAAACAGCGGGGTCTCCCTCGGGCATCTTTCCACCCATTTCTCATATATTGCGTTTATTTTTACTTTTCGTCCCTCAAGACAACGTCATCTAATCTCGATCATCTCAACTTCGCTCCCATGCCATCTATCTTCCAACACCATTGCTTTTCGCTTGAAAAGTCGTATGATGCCATCTACATCCCATCCACACAGACTGCTTAAGACCACATAATTGGTCATCCACAGCCATTTGGCTGATCTTAACGCTCCAACCACAAACAGCTCTTAACAACATTTATAAAAAAATAAACTACTACAGAAATCACATACATCGTCCATGATCATTAATGCGGCGAAACGAATGGCCACATCTCGAAACATAAGGCCTTCGGCCATATCAGCCCCCGGCCCACTTTCGTGCAAAAACAAACGTCCATCGCTGTTATCTCCTAAGCGCCTGAGGCTGCGCCTGCCCGGCCGGACGCTCTGCCTCGGCGCTCCACTCGCGCGCTGCCCGGGCGCGAGCCGCGCTCGAGCTGCCATCACCAACCACGCATTTATGGTGAGCCGACGGCGTGGTGACAGCGCGTCACCCCTTTCCACCCGCACGAGACCCTACAGTCAGAAGACTTTTTAACTGAGAGAGCTCCTTTCTTCACGCTCTGGCATTTACAGTATGCTCGCTCACATCCGCACGACTTTATCCGCCGCAGCGGGCTGCTCTTCCGAGCACTACCCGCCGTCTGCCACCAACTCCGTATCGGGGTGTCACAGCGGACAGGCGGCGACGAGAGCTCCACCAAGCGCGGTGGCTTCGCACGGAGGCGCGCACAGGAGAGCCTCACCGAAATATCTCCCTCCGCGTACCGGCACTGTGACTCCGCTGACTCTATAAAGGAGAATCCATGCCGCAGATGAGAGAGGCAGCACAAGCTGAGCAATAAGACAACAAGAAACCTTACTGTTCTTCTTCCCCAAGTCTCCCGTTACGCTTCCGAGTCCCGGGTACCCTTGTAAAACACAACATACACTCCCGACATAGCATACACACAAGGACTTATGTATACCTCCGGCGGCCCGAACCTTGTATAAATCCTCTCGCCTCCTCTGTGTCCAATGTTCCGTCTTCTCCAACGCCTCGACACCTGAGAAACAGCGCCCCGGCCGAACCTCAAAAGGGGGTCTCCGGACTTCCCGCCGTCGAGGCTTCGTGCCTCCGACAGCTGGCGCGCCAGGTAGGGAGTTCTTCCCTCAGTCGACCGCCGATGTCCCGACACCGTCGCCCTTCATGCTGGAGGCCATCGTCCCGATTCCGACGAGGAGCCCACTACACCCCGCTGGGCAACGGAGCCCAGAGCAAGCCCGCCCACCTTCTCCCTCTCGCACTCCTCGGGCGGCGCGCGCAGTACCCGGGGGCAAAGCGCGCCCGCGGCCTGTGGCGCCCTCGGCCCCTTCCCTCGCCGAAGGGCGCAAATGCCCCCGGTCCGCCGCCGCCTCATCCAAGGGCCGCGAACAAAGCGCCGTCCACGCACATCGCAGCCTCCACGTCCATTCCGCGCACCGTAGGAACCCTCTTCACCGGAAGCCCTCCGCTACACCCCCCGACATTTGCCGGGGCATGGAGCCGGCGCTGATTACGAATCCCAACTTGGTAGGCACCGCCCACCGCCGATTCACCGCCGCGGCATACAAGCGCTGGGACCCGACCGGACGACCTCTAGCGCGAGCGGCCGACCGCCCCGGGCCAGAACAAATCCTGGGCACGCGACGCTCCGCCAAACCGGCTTCGACCGCGACCCGGCCACGAGGACGCCCGGGTCACAATGGAGCCCAGCCGTGAGCGGCGCAAGACGCCGCCAGGCGAATTCCGAGGACCCGGCCTCCAGCCGAACCCACTATGGAAACCGGCTATCGTCACCAGAGCCTACCAAGTACGGCTGCTCGGTTGCCTGCACTCTCCCCAGGCCTGCGGCAGGTTCGCTGTCGGCTATGTCCGGCCCAAACTTGCCGAGAAGACGATAGCTCCGTGGACCCCACGGATCTCAAATATGCACTCCATCCGGGCGGCGGCGGACCAGAATGTGATGGGTGAACTATTTCCCCGCCCCTCAAGGCCCGAGGCTCGCTCCTGGATTGATGAGCCTCCCCGAGATCCATCGCTCTGGGAAACCTTCCACCAGTTTTGGCAAATTTCCAGGCACCTTCCCGCGCCCTGGGACAGGAAGCGGACCTCCACGCCCTACCGTCAGAATAGGAGTGAGGCGTTGTTGAGCATTGCCGCAGCGTTTCAGCCAGGTACGCAACACAATCCTCACATCGCCCCCCACCTATCCACCGTCCGTTCGGCGTGCGCGACCACGAATGCTCGAAAGATGCACCCGCGACGTCCAAAACCACGCGGAAACTGTGTCAGCCTTGCCGACCACGCGCCCGCAAGAGTAAGCCCGGCGTGAAAAGCCGCGTCCTGAAGGTCCCGCGAGGACCCTGGAAGAGGCGAGCCTCACGTTCCGCGTCGCGCGGACACGGAAGACCGCCAGTAAGGGCAAGGAGTCTCGAGAACTCGCCTTGCGGCGTCTCGGCGGCCCCGGGCCCGCGCGCCGCCAAGACGACCTACGCGGCAAACGCAGAAGGCCTGAGCGCGCCACCGCCCCGGACTGCGTGCCGAAATGTGCCCGTCCACGAGACGGACGCCACGACCTCACAGATGCCCGCCTCCAGAAACCTGGCCGAGCGCCACTAAGAAGTCCAACAGGGCGCAGCGGACAAGCCCGCTCCCAATCCGGAAGCCCCTCCGAAGTGCAAGAACCGAGAATTCATCGCCACCCTTACGGCGGGGCACACGCTCACTCCTCGCGCCGTGCTTCAAGCCATGAAGCGCGCACTGTAGCCGCGACCACCGGGGCCGGCGGCCGTCCCGAGCTAAGTGGTCGATATGCCGATCACCTTCGGCCCCACGACCATACCAGCCGGTACCTGGGAGGGAAGCTCGCCCGCGTCTCCCCCACCATATGCACGTGAAGTGGGCCGCGTCCTCGTCGACGGGGCCCCCAGACGGGTCAATCCTTCCCCCGATCTTTGAGAAAGATCAAGGCCGGACGAATCTCGCGCTCAGGCCCCATCATCGGGATACGAAGGCCTCACTTCTCCTCGGCCAGGCTCTTTGCCCGTTCACCTTCGGTGACCGTGCAACTTCCGCAACCGAGCACGTCATTCGCGTTCCGAGTGCAACCTCCCATACAACGACGGTCTTGGACGCCCCCGCGTTGGTGAAGTTTATGGCTGTTACCACTACGCTACCAACCATGAGCTCCCAGGCCCCCGGGCCATACAGTCTTGGGGACGTGAAAGCCGCCCTGCTCGTCGCCGAAGCAGCGTGCGGCCGACATCGCCCCTGCAGCCCTGACGTGGCGGGCGGGCGCGACTTCGCTACGCCGCGCCCCAAGCCGCCCGCATCTCGCCCACCGATGCGGAGCTATTCAAGGAGGTAGTCCTGGCGACGACCCGTCCCGGACCGTCAAGGTGCGTCGCTGGACGACAAATAGAAAGCCTCTCATCGCCTTCCTCCGGCAAACACCGACGTCTCGCCTGGCAACCGTCGACATGCCCGGGGTCCCCAGGGATTGAAGCACCGTGGCCATCCCGCGGCTCGCGCCCGGCGGCAGAGGTACGACGACGGCCCAGAGCCCACCTTCGTCCGAGAGAGGAGCACCACAAAGCTTCTGTGCCGCTTCATCCGCGAGGTCGCTCCACCCGATGGCCCAACCCAGCTCGTCCCCAAATCCAACGGGAACTGCAAGTGCATAAGATTACACCGACTCAACAAGCTTGCCCCAAAACCCATTCCCTCTGCTCGCATAGACCAGATAGCGACTCCACCGCGGGTGCGACCTCTGCTGCTTTCTTGATGCTTATCAGGATACCATCAGATCCGCATGCAGAGAGGATAGGAAAAAACTTCTTTATTTAACCCCCCAGGGGCTTCTATATGTGCATGCCTTTCGGCGTGAAAGCTTGTCACTGTCCAGCGTGCTGTTCCGTAACATTATGAATCGCGCTTGTCGCAACATAGGCACGGTTGACGATTTGCTATTGAAGTCGGACGCGACCCGCCACTCTGCCCATGATCTGGCGAGACGTCAGTAACTTCGATGCACAAGATGAATGAAGCTGAACCCGGACAAGTGCGTCTCGGTCCCGGCCCAACTCCTCGGTCCTCGTGCCATCCCCGGCATTGAGGCAAACCGGAGAAGATAGCGGCAATGACCGCATCCCGCCCCGACGAGGCTACGGGAGCCCGAAGCGGATGACCTATGCTGGCCCACTAGGTCGGTTCATCTCCAGTTCTGGGAGCGTGCCCTCCCCCTATTCAAACTTCTCAGAAATCCGGCATTCGCCGGACGGATGAGGTAGCGATCAAGCCCTTATGACCAAGAGTACCTGACTACGCCCCCTGTCCTCTGCACCGCACCAGACGAACCCTGCTTGCTCTACATCGCGGCGACCCCGCAGTGGTAAAGCGCGGCTCTCGGTCGTCGAGCGCCCCTCCAAGCAGGCGGCCACCCGGATCACCTCCAGGCCCCATGCACACGCGGAGCCCAGAACTGGCAGCCTCGCAAGGCAGTGCGAAGCCCGGACGCGGCCCCGACCATCCCATACCCACCGGGCCCCAATGTCCCAGCCCGTCTACCTTCCCCATACGAAGAGCTCCTCCCTCCCGGGGGAGCTGAGCCCGACCCCCGGCCCTGTCGCCGGCTTTCGGAAAACACACAACAGAACCGGGTACTCGTCACGATACTCCTGACGCCCCAAATCGGCTACCCCAGGCGCAAAAGACTCTACGCTGTTCTCCATCGCGTCCAGGAAACTTCCCATTACTTCCAGGCCACAAGTATTCGTAGTCACTCTCCCCCTCGGCAAAATGCATAACCGGAGGAACAGCCGCGTCGCTAAGGGCGGTCGAGCTCGCTAGTTCGACCTCCGACTTCCAACCCACGCCATCCAAAAGCCAAGTCCTGGCCGATTTTACGGAATGGACCCCGGGCCCGAAGCACCCTGTGCTGACGCGGGTTCCCGGCCCCCGAGCTGCCCCTGACCTACGCCTCCACTGGATACGAAGCCCACCGGCGGAATCGGGAACCCCCCTTTTGAGGTTCCCAGGGAGCTGTTCTCAGGTACGAGCGTTGAGAAAGACGAGAAACAATGCACACAGAGAGCGGAGAGATTTATACAGTTCGGCCGCCGGGATCGAAACCCCTACGTCCGTTATCAGTGGAAGAACGTGTAGATTGTTTACAAGGTTACCGGGGAGCTCGGAAGCGAACCGGAACTTGGGAAGAAGAAACATGAAAGTCTTGTGTCTATTGCTCAGCTTGTGCTGCCCCCTCATCGCGCATGGATCCTCCCTTTAAGAGCTCACGGAAGTCCACATGCCGTACGCGGAGGGAGATATTCCGGTGAGCTCTCCTGTCCCCCTCCGCCCGACGCCCCGCCGAGTGTGGACGTCCCGCGCCCCTGTCGCCTGTGACACCCACGCCGATTCGTGCAGCACGCCGGTAGGTCGCCTCGAGATCAGCCGCTGCAGGCCGGCTAAATCGGCGATGTGACCGAGCATACTGTAATGCCAGAGCGGGAAGAAAGGACTCCTCAGTTAAAAGTCTTCGACTGCTCAGGGTCCGGCGAGGGACAGGTGACGCGCCCTGTCACCACGCCGTCGGCTCACCATAAATCGTGGGTTGTGATGCCACTCGAGCAGGCTCCGCGCCCGGCGCCGCTCGCGTCTGGGACGCCGAGCCGAGCGTCCCGGCCCCGCGGCACGCCACGCAGCCTCACGCTTTTAGGAATAACCAGCGATGGCCATGTTTTTCACTATGAAAGTGGCGCCCCCGGGGCTGATATGGCCGAAGCCCTTATGTTCCGAGAATTTTCGACCCCCATTCCCGTTCGCCGACAGCGCGCCCCTGGGGCCTGTTGCTCGACCGGCTAATCGGGCAGGAACAGTCCATATCTCGGGAAAAACGAAAAGGGCGGGGCACCAGGCGAGCAGGAACGAGGCACGCCGTCAAATGCGGGATAAACGGTGGCGAGGGAATCTTCACTTTCCGGTCCGCCAATCAGGTCGAATGTTAGCGAAGCGAAGGGCGCTCCACGTTCTCCGAGACTACAAGCAAGCAGCGAACGGTAGCCGCTTCTCCCAGGTCGAGTTGGACTGCCATTCTCTTAAGCTGCGCTTGCGCCCAAGCCATCTTCCCGCCCGCGCGCGCTATCGCCCTGCTTGCTCTTCCTCTCCGCTCCCGTCCGCCTATTCACGATGCGCGCGCCCGCCCGTGTACGCCGGCGACGCGGGCGTTCCGCCGTCGCGCTGAATGACGACGCTGGGATAGACGTAAAGATGATGCCGCCGCCACGCGGTGGCAGAGCGGCCCCGGAGTCGCCCTGGGCGAGTCGGGCCGGCGCGCGAGGGCAACGATAGGTACTCTCGACTACGCGTCCGGGCTTCGTTCCGCCGTTCTCCGACTTTCTTTTCCATGCGGAGACTACGAAGTGCAAATGAGCATCTGACCCCCAAACGCCCGTATGGTGCTGGATTTTCGCGCCACTTGTGCGAGATGGTGGTTATGCCCTCGGCTGATCTTTTCCGGCGTTACTTCACCAGAAACGCGCCGAAACAAGGCCACCTACCTGCGAGCGGTAGGTGTGTTACTTCCACGGCCCGCCCCGGCGTCTAGTTCATCCCGAGGCCCGCTAGCGAAACAAATGGATTATGCGCCAGAAACTGGCTTTACATCGCGTTGATTGCCAACACCGCTCGGCTGCCGATCGAGCCCGCCCAGAGTAAGAGCTGGACGAGCCCACCGCCGGAATGACGCGCGGTTGGCGCCAGTGTTGCCGGCGCCTGGCCGCGCGGCGGGGTTAAAGCGTACCAGGTCGTCGGTGACTCCTCACCGGCGACTGCCTCCGCTTTCAGGAATCCCCAACCGCATTTATCACCGACAACGCACGCAGTTCACCAAGCAGCTCTTCGCGAAATACTGCTCCGACACGCACAAGCTCTGCCTCGCCTCCCCTTGCCCACTCCTACCAGCAATGGCAGCCGAGAGGCCAAACGCTGAATATCCTACGGGCCTCAAGACAAGTCCACAACGACCTCAAAAAAACACGGCGTCAAGGATCGACGAGCTCCAGCGGTCTGGGGCAACGAACCACACCGACCGCGACCGGGAACCCCGTTGCCTGGTATACGGGCCGCAGCCGTCTGCCGTCAGAACTCACCTTCGGCCCCCCGTACAGCCGCTACAGCGACAACACGACCCACACACACATGCAGCTTGACAACCTCACTCCGTCCGAGGAGCGAAGACGGACCGCCTCGCTCCATCGCCACTTATCAGCAGAGCCTAAGCCTATCACCAGCGTAGTTCGCCCGAATCACTCCAGTCGGGGACCTACCTCCGCCGTCTTCCTTACACTGCCGAAGAATAACTTCCCCCATTGGAAGGCCCCTTCCTGTGACGGTCTCTCGGACCGGCTCCGTAAACTGGCCATGAGGAGCGACCCCCTCCCATCCCGAATATCAACATCTTCGCAGTTTATCCATAACATTACCCGAAGTTGTAGGGAGCTCGGCCAGCGTCTGTTCCCCGCAAAACTCACGCTCGCCGGGCCCCCAATGGTACATGCAAAAACAGCTTTTTCAATATCCTCTTAGTTCTTGCCCTTTCCTTCCGTGGTTGCACCCGTGGGCCCCATCCCTGGGGACCCGGCCCCCGGCCGGTCGGTGGTCTGCCCATCCTCATCAGTCCTACCGACGGTGAGCAGCCCCGACATGCTAGGTCCAGGGCATCGTCGACTCCGCGCCCTGCGCCCGACCCCGCCTCGGCTAGCTTCGGACCGTCCTTTCCGGATGGGGCCGAAAGCTTGGCGAACCCTCTCCTCGCACGTCCGGACCGGCGAGGATGCCTCGAAGTGAGTTACCCCACGGCTCTAGATGGAGGAAAAGGACGAGCCAATACCTCACGGTATCCATCGTGTGCAACCAGACTCCCGGAAGGAAGATTGCTTGGCGTACACACCCGGTGAAGCCCCAGGACCCGGCCTAAGGAACGACGCACCAGCGAGATTCCCAGGCCAGCATAAGCTGCAGTAACCCCTACCCCGAGTCGCCCGCGCAACCGGTATCCCAGATACTGGGCCCGAACGAGTATCCCAGGAAGCGTTCCGTCTCTGGGCGGTCCTCAGCCCAGCTTAGAGTGACAGTGCTCCGCCCCGAGGTCTACGCCGCGCAACGCACCATGCTCTCAACATCCAATACGCAATCTCTCTCT
>RYFJ01002682.1:0-53101 GCA_003991445.1 Oryza meyeriana var. granulata | reverse complement strand
ATTGTCTTTCTTTATCGAGATTTGCATATTTTATTAAAAATTAATGTACAATGAATGTGGAGTTGTATTTGTTTTTGAACGGAATGTGACTTTGTGCATGAACATTGTTTTGATAGAAAAAGTGCAACATATCTTTTTTTAATTTTGGATTTTGTTTCAGACATATTTTTGACAGAATTGTGCAAAAATGATTTTTTGTTGGAATAGTGCATAATATATATATTATATATATATATATATATATTTGGAACTGTGCACATATGATTTTCTTTGGAAATTGCAACATTATTTTTCACAATTAAATGTTCATGCACATGTTGTTCAACAATAAGTTTCAATGCAACATTATTATGTGTACAGAGAAAAAAGTGCCAAACATAATTTGATGAAGTCTAAATATATAATAATATATCTTTTTTGAAATGTGCATATATTTTGTGTATAGAATATATTTTTAATTGAAATGTGTAATATATTAAATGTTGAGTGCACACTATACTTTTTTTATGAAATGTATAAGTATATTAAATGTGCATAGCAAATGTATCCATGTATTAAATCTTCTTTGTAAGAATATATTATATGTGATTTCTTGTGCATTTCAAATATATTTTTTATTGCGCAATGGAAATGTGCACTTATGTAGACATTATTATTTAAATTTAGAAAATGTGCAGTTGTGTTTTAAAATTGGATATGTATATTTATATTTTTGTGTGCAAAAATTACAAATATGTAAATTTAGAAATGTTTGAACATGTGTTTTTTTAAAAAGTATATATTATGATGGAATATTTTTAATGAAAAGTGTAGTTTTTGTTTTTATTAAACGGTTCATGTTCTGTTTATAAAAGGTGCACATAAAAATGTAAAGTGTACATTTTTTTTTATGAAAATGTGGCATCTTTTTATAATCGTGCACGGTACTGTGCAGTAATACACGGTACAACTAATTCAAAATTTCGTGGGCGTGATCTATGTCAGAGATGATGTGTGAGGTATTTAAGACGAACTTAAATAAAACACAATACAGAAGCTATACAAATGTTAGTCTATGGACTGCACGAAACTTAATGCATAATTAACGGTGCAGAAATGAGTGAGGAAAAGTAACCAGTTGCTTAAAAATCCTTGTCTGAAAAATATCAAGCGCTCACGAACCTTAATACGGAGAAGACTTGGCAGTCCCGTCTGGTGAGGCAGCACGCCAGCCTACTCATAAATTGACACGGACAGCCTCCACCTCGCTTCGCTTCCCGCGCGCGCACAACTCAACTCACCCCTGCCTTTCTCTCCAAAAACCCTAGGGCGCCGCGCGAGCGACCAAGAACGCGCGCGTCCATGGCGGCGGCGGACTCCGCAGGGGCTCTCTCCGGGGTTCAAGTTTCGAGCCGAGCGACGAGATTCTCGTCCAGTTATTCCTCCTCCCGTAACCTCCGCGACGGGGAGCTCCCCCTCTCCGGCCTCGTCTTCCTGGACGACCAAGGAGCCTGCCGCCGTGGATGCTCCTCGACCGCCACAACCGGGGCGACGAGGACGACGCCTACTCATCCGGCCGGCGGAGGGCGAGGGCCGCCAGGTGCGCTCCGTCGCCGGCGGGGGCAGGTGGGTGAAGCAGAGGACGGAGGCCAAGGGAAGGCGGTCCTCGGCGACGAGACGTTCAGGTGGGAGAAGTTCAGCCTCAACTTCACCGCGACGACCGCCGGAGCGGCAGCACCGGGTGGGTGATGCACGAGTACGTCGTCGTGCCCCCGCCCGGCTCCGCCATCGCCGCCTCCTACAGGGCCAGCCACATCGCCTTCACCGGCCACGGCCAGAACCGCAAGCGCGTCCCTGACGGCTACGTCGTCGACGTCCAGACCGCCTCCGCCTCCGCCTCCGCCGCCGCCGCCGCCACTAACCAAGGATACCTCTCGGACCAGCAGCCTCCCTACGCTGACACCATGAAGATTTCAAGCAGTTCTTTGCCGGCGAAGGAGCAGAGCAATCAAGATCAAGAACAGTTCTTGCCGGCGTCGGAGCAGAGCAATCAAGATCAAGAATACGCTTCCACCGACCAGAGCAATCAACAGTTCTTGCCGGCGTTGGAGCAGAGCAACCAACAGTTCTTGCCGGGGCGGAGCAGAGCAACCAACAATTCTTGCCGGCAGCGGAGCAGAGCAAACCAACTGATCTTGCGGAGTTTGGAGCAGAGCAACCAAGAATATGCTTACAGGCGAGCAAAACCAGTGCTACATTGTGCCGGAGCAGGAGAGCAACCAAGAAGAATACGCTTACGACCAGCAAGGATACTTCCCGTTGCCGCTGCCGGGGCAGAGCAACCAAGAATTCAGCTGCAACCAACAATATTTCACATCGTGGCAAGAACCTTGGCGACGTCGCAGCAGTTCCTTGATCTGGAGCAGCTGCTGCCGGAAGGCCTCGTCGGCGGTGTCACGATCTCGCCGGAGTACGGGGATTTCATGGACGTGATGCATATGCAGGAGATCATCGCCGAATTGTTGGGAAATCCCGACGGCTCTGAAGGGGGAAGGGTCCAGCCACCGTGTGCATACTATGATCAACCACAATGCTTGTTGCCGGAGCAGGGACAAGGTTGCTGACCAGGAATCAAGCAGCTGCAATGGATTAGTTTATCTGCAATGGATTAGTTTATGCTTACTTGTTGTAATTAAATTACTGATGTGAACTCGATGAGCGGCGTCGTCTGAAACCGCTAGCTCTCGCCTGTTTTAACTGGCTCTGTTGTAGCTGAGCTCGTATGTTGGTTAGCAGTCAGAAGAGAAGAGGATTCTTTATTGATTCTTTTTGACAGTGTCCAATTGTAAGCACGAGGATTCAGTACAGGAATATATATACTCCATTTATTGGTTAATGATCATTGCGAGTCGTATAGTTGCATGAATCATGTGTATATGGTAACTACGTGTCCTACAAACATGTAACAGCTGATATCGCTGTAAAAGAATATGTATCTGCAGCCTATATAGGTGGCCAAACGGGCCGCCCGCCCGGCCCGCCTAGCACGATAGTGCACGGCACTATGCGGCACGGCCCGTGTAGGCACGGTTTCCTATAGCGGGCCGTGCCGTGCGGCCCGCGTGCCTCCCCCCTGGCCCAGCACGGCACGCCGAGGTCGTGGCTCGTGCCGTGCCGGCACGGCACTGTCGGCGGCCCCCGTGCCCGGCCGGCCCGGTCCGCCGACGCCTGCCGCCGCCTCGCCTCCTCGGCTCCTCCGCTCCGCCGCTCGGCCTCCTCCACCCCTCGTGAGCGCCTCCCCGGCCTCCGTCGCCTGCCGCCGCCCTCGCGCCGCCTGCGCGCCGCCCCCTCCACGCTGCCCCGCCTGCGTCGGCTCCTCGGCCTCCACCTCCGCCGCCTCGGCTCCTCCACCCCCTCCGCCCGCCGCCTCCCGCGAGCGCCTCCCCGCCTCCGCCTCCTGCCGCCCCTCCGCCGCCGCCTCCTCGCCTGCGCGCCGCCCCCTCCACCGCCTGCCGCCGCCTCGGCCTCCTCCCGGCCTCCTCGGCTCCTCCGCCTCTTCCCGCCGCCTCGGCCTCCTCCGCCCCCCTCCGCCGCCGCTCCCGCGAGCACCTCCCCGGCCTCCGCCGCCTGCCGCTGCCCTCCGCCCGCCGCCACTCCCCGCCTGCGCGCGCCCCCCGAGGCCGCCGTCCGCCGCCTCCCCGCCTGCGCCGAGCCCCGTGCCGGCCCGTGCCCGTGCCCCGTGCCCCGCGCCCCTTGCCGTGCCCGTGCCCCGTGCTCGCGCCCCCGCCCCGTGCCCCGTGCTCGCGCCCCGCCCCGTGCCCCTTGCCGTGCCCGGCCGGGCCGCTACAGTCCACGGGCCGTGCCGTGCCGGCCCGCCGTGCCGCACCGCCGGCCCAGGCACGGCATGGCTACTCGGGCCGTGCCGGCACGGCCCACGGCCAACCGTGCCGGGCCGGGCCGGGCACGGTTACTGTAGCACCGTGCCCGGGCCGGCCCAACGGGGCACGGCCCATTTGGACATCTCTAGCAGCCTAGAAGACTACCCAAGCTTCTCTCCAATGAGGAATCCAGATAATAATTTGGCAACTTATTATCATTGCAAAATTGAGTAATCCTATATCTGAGTTTGTAATCTGCAGACAGAGCACTGGTGACTGACTGGTATCACACCAGTCATATCATCTCTTGCGAACCAGCAGCTCCAAAAGTGCAGGATGCTTGAGGAGTAACCTCCATCGAATCATCGGTTTTTCTTCGAAATTTCGGGTTCTTGCACATGCGGATGCTTGCAGGAGTAACCTCCACTAGCTCATCTTCTTGAATAAACTCTATGCAGTCATCCAAACTGTAGCTTAACGCTTCATCAAGAACCACTGCATGATAGCAAAACGGAAGGACATTAACCGTCTTCCTTTCAAAAGATGTGAGTTTTTAACGGTTGATGTGAAATTTAATGTAACAATTCGACGGAGCATGCCCCAAACAATGAAAGTAGCTCAAGTCGAAAGGGCTTGATGATGCCATGATTCCATTTGTCTTATTAGCTGATCTGAGGCAGCTAGCCAGCTAGGTAGGCACATAGATGTGGAAAGGCCCAGGAAGATATAGGTATTATAACGCTATGGAGTACGGGGCATAGGACTTCTCTGCTTGCTTGCCATGTTGCCTCCAAGGCTTTGCTCAGGCAGATCACGGGATGATTGTCACAGCTGCAAGAGGATTGCCAGCTAGAAGTAATGCCTAGAAGGATTTCTGTGAATTCGGAGATGAAGGAAGACAGCTTATCCAATGGGATGAAAGGAGAAGCATGTCAACAGTCAGGTTCCTAGAGCCCAAATCAGAAGGCATGAAGAAAATGCTGGTTGCTGGCTGTGATCGCAGTGGTAATATTAGTGTTTGTTGGATTATCTGTTTTCACAGGCATATGCTACTACAGAGGTGGACCCAGATCCCAGGCTCACCTGGGCTATGGTCCAGGGCCTAGGCCTTAAAGTTATGGGCTCAAATTAAATTTCACCATGCTAAGCCCAATATGGGCCAAAATATGCTATAGTCTGGGCTGTCCCATGCCTTGGCCCAAAGCTGGCCCCACCCCTGCGCTGCCACGATCTTGTGCATACATGGGTTGCAATTATGCTAGCACCTGTTCGTGCATGCTTCCAACTCACTCAGGCAAAGTAGAGCCTGTTTGTGATTTTTGACTGCATCGGTCAGGTCAATAGGCAGTGAAGCCGCTCCAACCACATCCTCTAACTTACTGTTCTATGACTTTGAGTGACTGATATGTGGGCCACATGAGCAGCAGGCCCACATGTCAGTGACCCACGTCAGAGGGCAGTACGTTAGAGGAACCCAATCCCTCCAACCAAACCTACTTGTCAGGAACCCCTACTTGAGACAGGGAAACTTTTCGGAGCAAGAAACTACAGGGTTCTAGAAAGGCATGGATTATGTAAGTTTGGGCCAAGCTCTCTATGGTTTAGTTGAACAGTTATTTATAAGAGAAAATTACTAGTGCCTAATTTTTCTTCATAAAAAAGATCTTTCTAGCAAACAATATAATTGCTGTACTGAATAGTGAACGTAGATGAAAATTAACCTGTAGTTTCCTTGTTGGAACGGACATTTGTTGCAGCCTTTTTCTTGCACACATTAATTGCTAGATCACCTGGTCGCTGATGGATACCAACTATTTGGCCTTTGTAGACATCCTGCCCAGGACTCACAAATAGTATACCTCTTTCTTGAGCATTAAGAAGTGCATATGATGTAGTACTTCCATCCTCAAATGCAACCTGCATCATTTTGTCCAAGTTAGATGTTGAAAAACTGAAGAAAAAACCTTACTGCTTGAAAGTAATGCGTACCAAGGAGCCTTGATCACGTGAACTAAGATCTCCAGCCCATGGGCCATAGCTGTCAAATATTGTGTTGAGTACTTGTAGCGCCTCCCACCCGGTACCACCCACGGTGACACCGGAGAGGAAGCGCCCCGCAGGAGATTGGCGTGAACCAACTCCCACGGAACCGCGATGTCGGTACCAGTCCCAGGAAACCAAGCTGATACCCACGGTCAACGAAGATGTACCACAGCAAATAGCTAAATAAATAAATAAATATATATATTATACCTTATAAGTTGCGACTTCGGGCAAATCCTGAGCAGCAACCTGCAGACAGAACGACAGCAGCGGAACGACGGCGTAGCGAGAACCCAATCCACAAGCAACAGCTTAGGATAGGAAAGAAACCCTAATCTTCACTTCAAATTCACCCTTCCTGAAGGAGGGGAGAAAAGGAATGGATTAAGTACTTACGTACTCAGCAAGTCACGAAAAACGTGAATCATGCAGGCTATCCAAGATAGATACATAGTTTATTTCACAAATCTTTTCATTTGAAACCATTTTCGGAAAACCTAAGTGTGTGTTGTCTCATTGTGATTGGAAGGAGGCTCTCGCCTCGATCCTGTCCGCGAATTGCTTTTCAACAACTCGAGCGGACGAATTAAATTTTAATTGATCTTTAAGTATTCTCATACCGCCTGTCGGATTACGACAGCGGTCTAGTGGATCTGCTCCCAAGCAGCTTCCACTGTATACTCATCTATTAATTTATTTTCAATTTCGTCCACTCCAGGACGTAACCTCATCTTTCACTTCAGGCCTATGCAGAACATCATTTTGTCTCATCTCATCTCATCTCAGCAGTTCCTCGAGCCATTCATAACTTATCTCGATGGCTTCCCAAGCCATCCATATTCTCATCTCATTCACCAACTACTCCCACTAAGGAAGCCATATCTATGATGCCATACGACATCCCAGGTCATACAGTCCCGGTTGAGACCACACAGGTCATCCATTAGCCACTAAGGCCGATTCTGGTAATGGTTCCCATACTACAAATCACTTTCGCAAAATCTTGGCAAACAAATCTACGCTAGAGAAATCACCTCACATTGCCCATAACCGTAGGCACGGCTATTCGAACAGTTTGTATACCTTTGCAAAAGGTGCACGCTTTACCCACACGATGCGAGCTTACTCCCACACTGATTAGGTGGAGAGGTTCGCGACAAGGCCTTTTCAAAGTGTCACCAGGATTGCCTGAAGCCAACTGGACGAGTCCTAGACCAAGTACCGAGCAAGTCCTAGACTTTTCGTACTCAGGATCTCGCGGGTGCATCTCATATTGCTACCCCAGCGACTCTACGTCCAAAGGCGACCAAGCCAACCCTGGGTCTACTAATTACTTGGCCAGGGGCGTCCCATTTCACCCGTGTGGTCGTACTGTGAGATGCTCGGATGAAATTCCCCAAAGAATCGGTCCTTACATGCGAATACGAAGTGCCACCACACAGGTGATCACTTTGCACCGTGGATTTCCGCAAATAAAATTTTGTTTCACACCTTGCTGATATCGCATGTCGGGTTTTTAAACCACTTTGGAAACCTTATTTTCCCAAATCGACAAACAATTGTGCTGGAGGTGGAACCATCGGTATCTATGCTTAGAGAGCACGGTCACCAAGGTACCATGGGTGGAGCGACAAGGACAGGGTACCAAAGACCTACAGGGTTTATGCAACCATCAGGCAGGTCTGTCGGTTCGACACGTTAACCGAGGCCGATCAATTTATCGTGCACACTAGTCATGTAATTTTGCAAACAAAATATTTTAAATTTAAGAGAAATATGGTCAAGGAGTGACTTGCCTCAGTCTTCGTCTTCAAGCTTCACGAAAATCCGACGTCCAATGAATTTCCGGTGCGTCGACTATACGCGAAACGAGATAAAAACACATAAAACCCTAAAAATAATATACTATTATTAATAACTAATAGTGCCATGAGGTAGATATCATTTTTAGAAAAATTTAGAGACTTGAACGGGCTCAATCGGAGTTACGGTTTGGAAGATATGATTTTTTTGAAGGATTAGGGATTTTCTTGGGAAAGAAATTGATTCATTGGAATTATTGGAAAAGGAATTAATTTTGAAATAGGGCTGACAGGTGGGGCCTTTGTGGCAGGAGAGGGCTGTGGGGCTGGTCCACCTGTCAGGGGAAGAGAGAGAAACAGGAGACTAGGGCCCACCTGTCATTGGCACAGAAAAAATAAAAGAGCAGGGCCTACTGTCAGTGGTACAAAGGAGAATGAGAGAGTGACATGGGGGCCCACTTGTAAGTGACTTATGAAGATTAACTCGGGTATTTAATTGTGTGGGGTCCATTGTCAGTGTGATGAGGGGTAGTACTGTGCACTGATTATATGGGTCCACATGTCATACAATTAACCGAGGGGCCCACAGGTCGGTGGCTTGGGGGATTTAACTGAGAGGCCCACTCGTCAGAGACTGAGGAAGAGGGATGAGGTGTGCCGGACGGGAAACAGGAGGCGGCCGACAGGGATGATCGACGGCGCACGGCGGCCGGAGAGGAGGCGGCGGCCGGCGGCGAGAGAGGAGGAGCAGACCATGGGAACGGGACGAAGGGGCGACGGGGAAGGTGTTGGTCGGTTCGGATTACTCGGGGGATGGCCGACGGCGGCGGGCGGCGGCATCCAGAAGGCAGCGGCGAGAGAGAAAGGATGGGCGGCGGCGAGAGGCGGTCGTCGCCGGCGACCCAGGGAGCAGCGAAGGGGGTTGGGATGGGTGAGCCTGGATGCGGCTCGAGGGGAGGCAGAGAATAGAGGAAGACATTGACCTTTACCTTGCATAACCGCGATATCCCGAAACGGCGGCAATGGTGCTCGGCGGCGGTGGATTTGGGGATTTCTCGCTCGGCGTCAATTAGGCGCCGGCGAGCGATGGGAGGAGGTCGCTGCACGCCGGGGAACACAACGGCGGCGGCGGATTGGTCGATTGTGCTCGGGAGCGACGGGATTGAGGCGGGTCAGAGTTGCGTCAATGGTGGCGGAGAGAGAAGGCTCGAGCTTTGGGGGGGGGGGGGGGGGGGCAATGGCGCGGCGGAGTAGGGAATTTATAGGCGCGGCGCTAGGCGACAAGGGAGAGAGAGACGGTGGAGTTCTCGGGATATGGCTGGTCAGGGCGCGGGGCTCGGGACGGCGGGACGCGGCGCTGCCGCACCTCTGTGGCCGGCGTCACGGAGCTTTCTCGTGATGCCGCGAGAGAGAGAGGGAGAGGGACAGAGGGGACAGGGAGGAGACGGAACGGGGAACGTGTATCTCTGACTTGGAGCTTGCCGGGAGACACGGGGTATGGGCGCGGGGCGGCCGGCTGAGGGGGAAAACGAGAGAGCTCGAGAGAGAGAGAAGAGAGGAGACCGAGAGCAGCGAGGAGACGACCGCGGGGCTCGAGGCGATGATGGCGCGCCGCGCGGCAGGTCGGTTCGGCGCAGGACCGAGAGAGAGCAGAGAGAGAGAGCTCGGGAGAGACTGAGAAGATTCGAGAGATGAGAGAGAAAAGAGAGAGAGCGGAGGTAGCGGACGGGTCTGACAAGGGGGGCCCGCGGTTCGGCGCCTGCTGCGCTCGGTCGGAGGGCCGACAGATGGGGCCGCTTGATCGCGTCGGCGTGTGCGCGCGTGGCTCGGCTGGGGAAGAGGCTGACGGGCGGGGCCCGAGGCCGGGGGCGCGTGTCGCGCATTGCGCTCGCGGGGCCCGGATGTCGGCACGGGAGGGAGTTGGCTGGGCCGCGGCAGAGGCCGAGTGGGCCGGCGCGGGGAGGAGAAAAGGAAGAAAGAGAGGAGGCCGGGCGGCTTTGGGCCGAGGAGAGAGGAGGGGGTCGGCCCGAGTGAATAGGAGCGATTGGGAATTTTTCCAGGGATTATAAAAGGATAATTTGGAGGATTCTTGGAGATTTCTAATGGGGATTTTAATCCAAAATTTGATTTTTGGGATCCACATAAATTCCTGAGATTTAAGGAGAGGACTTTTTGGGATATATATATATATATATATATATATATATATATATATGGAAGAATTTGATGGGGATTTTGGAGGATTGAAAAGGGTATTTAATTTGAATTTTTGGTGTTTGATCTTTTTGGTATTTTCAGGAATGAAATAAGTGGATCTCAAGAGGGACTCTGATGTATATATGTATATATACATGTATACATATTTGAAAGGGGTTTGGAGGGATGAATCGGAGATTTAATTTCGGATTTGAGATTTAGACTTCTAGGACTTTTGGGAAACTTCTGAGGGAAGAATTATAGGAAAAAAGATCTCGAAGGGAGATTAGGATTCAAATTTAATTATTGGGATTTGAGGTAAATTTTGGGAAGAGAGTTCTCGATGGAATTCAAGGTCTCCGAGAGGAACAAAATGAGGAGATTTTGCTGAAAGGGTTCAAGGGCGACTTTCGAAGAGTTTTATTGGATGGCTCGAATTGCAAAATTCGAACCCATATACAGAGAATTTTCAGGAGGTATGAAATACGAGTATTTTAATGGAGTGCTCCGAACTGCAAAGTTCGAGACCGAGTATTTGATAGAGAACTTTTGAGAGGTATTCGGTGTTGAATTTTTTTCCGAGGAATTTTGAGAGAGAGTCGAATTGCAAAATTTGAGTCTCGGAATTTGGAGAGAGTTTGGGACCGAGGATTTAGGGTTTCAAAGGGGTTTAGACTGAGATCTATGGCACTTAGTTCTTAAGTACACACAAAGATCTAAATTTTTTTAAAATTACGGTTTACGAAAGTAATTTTTAATAGCCCGGAAACCGGGGCGTTACAGTACTGCTGTGCCCCTAGATGCTGTTAAAACTGCATTCCTGAGTCCAATGAGGCCTCTAGTAGGAATCTTGTATTTTAGTAATGTTGTTCCCTCTGGCCTGTCATTTGAAATTACTCTTGTTATGGCAAGGCAACAACTCTATGTCAGGAATAAACATTATATAACAGATTTTTTTTTCCAAATCCATATTGTATTCATTACATCCATTCCTGCATGATTTCTTCCTAGAGTAAGATAGTTGCTTCAAAAAATAAGGATAAACCATCCGATAATTCAATCTCAACTGCCATCTTAATATGCATAAACCATTCCAAAAATTGTTCTTGCATTTATTTGATAAGAGGGTCAGAACTCGGAAGTTACTCTGAGACATAATAGTCTTGTACTCTTGTACAAAATGTCGAGGAAAACCATGCAGTTCTCATAGTAATGTGAGACTGAGACTAGATGCGTAAACTTTTAAACTACTTCAATATGGTGTTTCTTGGTTGCTTCATTAAATTTAATAGAAAATTTAGACTTTTTTTTGTAAAAAATAGTATCAAAACGTTCCAACATAACTCATGAACTGATTAATGAATTAGTGTGGTACGAACCCACTAGGTTGCATGTCAACCATTTGTCCACGCCTTTTACCCAAAAGCTCGACGACTGATCCCATATATTCCTCTGGAACCTCCACGGCAGCTATCTGGAGCACAGTAGCAAGAACAAGTTGGTTACACGAAAATTGAGTGATTAGGAGTTCTAGGATAGTAAAATCAATAGGAATGCTACAACAGACATTCTTTGCTGAAAAATTTGCAAAATATACAAGTGAATTCTGGCATTAAACAAGGCATACCTCATAAGGCTCAAGCAGCTTTCCATCCACTGTCTTGTTAATGACCTTTGGAGGTCCAATCATAAACTCATATCCTTCTCTCCGCCTGTTAGCAATTGTGACGCTTTCATGACAGTGCCAGAAGTACAGGTTGTATTGAATCACTGAAGGTGATAATAAATGCTTACATGTTTTCAATCAATATGGTGAGGTGCAGTGTGCCTCTGCCACTAACAAGAAATGTGTCAGCGGTTTCCCCATCTTCTACTTTCATAGCTAAGTTCCTTTCAAGCTCACGATATAACCTATCACGGAGATTACGGCTTGTCACATATTTCCCCTGTGATAAATCAAGTGAGAACAGAAATATTTCTGCATTCCCAAAAAGGAAGAAAACCAACAATATGGTACCATTAACAATATGGTACCAGACCACAACCGCAAAGTAGCGTCGGATGTGTGTCGTTAAAAATATGTAATTACCGATGGACGGTTGGTCGGTAAAGCTTTGTAACAAACTATCTGTCGATACATCTAGTTTTTCGGACAACAGATCGGTCGATACTTTTATTTTAATTTGCCGTTGAACCGTCGGTCGGTAAAGCCCAATATTAACATCTACTAGGAGTCGGCATATATGTTTACGCACAGCGTGGCCCATAGTAAAACCCTACCAGCTTCTCCCTCCCGCGCGCGGTCCCAATCTCGCCGCCGCCGGAACATTCGCTTATCTCTCCCAAAATTTTTCCTCGCCGCGCCAACCGCCACCAACGCTGCAATTTGCCGCCCACACCGCACGCAGCGCCCTCCCTGGCCCCCTCTCCCGCGCCGCATCCCTGGCTCCCTCTCCCGACCCGCACTGCTGCCGCCGGCGGAGGCCGCTTCCCTCTCCCCCGCCGCACGCAGCGCCCTCCCTGGCCCCCTCTCCTGCACCGCACTGCTGCTGCAGTAGTGCCGCCGTCGGAGGCCGGTATTGTGCGATGTCCTACATCTCCCTCCTGGCCAGCCATCCCGGCGGCGAGGTCACCGTCTAGTTCAAGGACCAGCACACTAGGTACGCCTCTGCGCCCATCATCAGCGTGCGGCCCTGCATCTCCCTTGTTGGTATTGTTTGGGATTGGGGTTTATTTGTTTGCCGCACAGCCCAGCAGGTCACCTGCAGCCCTGCATCCCAAAAAAAAGATATGTAATCTTTATTTGTTGATTTCTTCGTCTCAGGCACATAAGGAGAAAGTTGATGCTTAAACCTAGCAGATCTGCTCCGTTGCACACTATTCCCCTGGTGGCCAAGAGCTGTGCTATCCAGTAGCTGGGAGCTCCAGGAAGGAATTGGGAGGTTTCATCGTTCGTGGATTAGAGACAGGAGGACCAGGTGATAAGCTGTTCTTTCTCTGTGGATGTTTTGATTCATTACCCATTTTAGTTAGACAAACATTAGTATTTTCATTGTTAGATGTCCTATCTTGCGATGTGGTTAAATCTGATGTGTTGTGATCTTTTATTTATTCTTAGTTCACTTTGGCAGTAGCTTGTTCTCCCACATTTTGGTTGATGGATAAATCATGGATCGATGATGATGCTAGGTATAAAACACTTATTTCACAAATACTAAAAGTGGTATCTATAGTTAAAATGGGATTTAACCTGAAAATTGCATGTAGGCACACGAAGGCATATATGCAAGGGGTGAACAGTTTCATATCTTTTGCATTTAGGAATTCAGCAGTAGGTAGCAAGATAATATGCCCTTGTAAAAAGTGTGTTAACTCATTTTGGAAAGTGGCAAGCGAAGTACGTGAACACTTGATATGTGATGGGTTTCTACAAGGGTATAGGATATGGAACTTACATGGAGAGAGTAGCTCTTTTGTGAATCATGGGAACTGTGATGGTGCTGAGGTTATTGAGGAGTCAAACGAAGATGATGATATATCTGATATGCTTAGAGACTTAGCTGCTGGATTAGATGATAGAGGAGATTTTGATGATGAGAGTTCTGATCTAGAGCCTTGTGAGGACCTACTTAAAATTCAAAAATTGGTATCAGAAAATAGCAAGGAGTTGTACCCTAATTGCAAGAAATATACGCAACTACGGTTCCTCATTAGGCTTCTACACATCAAACTCCTTGGAGGTTGGACTGATAGATCTTTTAACCTGCTACTAGATCTCCTTAATGATGCACTTCCTGAGGGTTCAGCACTACCTAGAAACTTTTATGAAGCTAAGAAAATGGTGAAGTCCATTGGAATTGGCTACACTAGTATTCATGCTTGTGAAAATGATTGCATTCTCTATTGGAGGGTGTTAACGCCAAAATTTGGCATGATTCTTTATCAAATTCGGTTAAGGAAAAAACTCAGTCAGCTAGCAGGAGATTAATCCAGAAGAAGCTAAATTCAGGAGGGAATTGTGAAGACCACAACATGGCAGTCAATATCTTATCTGTAAATTAGGCAGAGATAATAATTTTTAGGAAAAACCTGATTGCGTGTCCGGTCAGGGCTTGTTAATTTTCCTTTTATAGTTAGGAAACTCATGTTTCGTATCTGATCAGGACTATATCAACTCGGGGTATAAATACGTATGTCTGGGTACATTGTAAATCATCACAAAGATCAATACAAATTCGGCACATCGCCACCCTTTTCAACGGGTTCTTGCTTCTCGAGCCGGGCTGCATCGGTTAAGTTCGACCTCCTGCGAGAGGGTAAGTTTCGTTACCCCGGCTATCGTATTGGCTAGGACTTCCTCGGTTAGGTCCGATATTCTAGTCGATCTACGTTAGTCAGCTTACCACGATATATTTATTCTGTTTACGGCTGCATCAGTTAAGTCTGATCTCTTAAACCGAATAGATATATCACATCACACTTGCATAGATTTATCAGCTTACTGGGTGTAATTTATCATCAGTTTGTGCTGCATTGGTTAGGTCCGACCTACTAAGCTGCTAACGATAAATTATTCCTGCTAGGTTGATAGATTTTTATGTAAGGGTTTCATCGGAATGTATAGCCGATGAGTTATCATATAATACATCACGATTGCATTAGATCTATCGGCTTACCGAGATTCTTTTATCGTCATTAATCTATGCTGCATCAGTTCAATTTGACCTACTAGATTGATAATGATAGATTTATCCTTGTTAAGCCGATGGGTGTTCATGCAATGTTCTATCGGAGTGCCTAGCCGATAGGTTATCTTTTATTTTATTAAAGCCGGCTGCATTGTTCAATACGTTTTTGGCATGCTACACCGTCATCGGCTTTTCAGCCGATACGCATGTTATGTCAGTAGTCAGCTAGTTTATTTATTTACATTGCTATTGGTTCCTTAGCCATATGGTTTATTTATTTTACCTATCTATGCCATCATCGGCTTCTAGTCGATGTATAAGTGCCCTAGCCCATATCGGCAATCGGCCGATGAGATGAGTCCAATTCGGCTTCCAGCCGATTGGCTCACCGATCTAATATTCTCCCTCCTCGTCAATTGCAGGGTCAAATTGACTGGCACGCCTACGAACCTCGAATTTTAGGACCTGCACTGGAGTTAAGCAAATCTCCCAGGCCTTCGTGTGTCTAGTGCGCCGAACCATATCATCAGCTCGTTCCTAACGCTGCCGGTGATTTTCGGTGTCAACACGTTTTTGTCACGCCCCGTGGGACCCGGAATTTCAACATGGCCGGAAAGGAGATCAAAACGAACAACGTAATCCCTGTCAACATGGAAGACTTAACTGATGAGCAGAGACAGCAAGTCGAGCAGAATATAGCCAATTTTCAGAAACTCTGCTTGGAATCTTTTGGTATGACGCGACAAGGGCCGATTCAAAAATCTCAATTTCCGAAACCAGTTCTAGTCGGAGAATCGAGCCGTGCATCACCTGAAAATCCACCAAAACCCTTGCAGGAGATGGTAAATGAAGCAGTGCATCACGCACTTATCAATCAATCAGGAATATTGGTGAACATGCTCCATAATCTTATCAAGAAGGCAGTGGATGGATCGATTGCCCAAGAGCCCAATCGGGGTCCTATTTACCTCCCACCGAAAATAGAGCCAAATCAAGTCGCTTATGGCGCCAGAAAAGATATACCGGAAAATTTGTTTTCACAGAACCAGGCTGGGGGGTAACAAGATATTCCTGCGGGATACCATCGAACGGCTTATTATAGGGGATATCAGCAAAATTACCCGGAAGATGTTCCCGATTCAAATAATTATTAGAGAGAATACCCTAGGCAGAAACGGCTACCAACTCCACCCATGCAATATCAATAGGAAATCCCGAGGGAGGAAGATTTATCGACAAGGGTTGCAGAGATAGTGAGAGAACAATTTGGGATAAAACCGAAGGAGCAAACATTTATGTATCGGCATCCGTACCCTGAGTGGTTTGACAGAGTTCCACTACCCGGTTTTCAGGCCGTTAAAAACTATTTTCGTAAAAACCCTAATTTCAAAAATTCTGGTTCTTTGTGTGTGCTTAAGGACTAAGTGCCATAGATCTCAGTCTAAACCTCCATTGAAACCTTAAAACCTCGATCCCAGATTCTCTCCAATTCCGAGACTCGAATTTTGCAAATCGACTGTCTCTCTCTCTAAATTTCCCCAGAAAATTCCAAACCAAATATCTTCCAAAAATTCTCTGTACTTGGGTCCGAATTTTGCAATTCGAAGCCCTCCAATGAAACTCTTCGGAAATCATCTTTGAAGCCCTCTATCAAAATCCTTGATCAAAATCATCCTTCCAAAAACCTTCCCAAAATCTCTCTCATATATACATATGTACATATATAATATAAATGTGCATGTATATATATGAAATCCTCCTTGAAATCCCCTTACTTAAATTCCTGAAAATATTATGAGCCAAATACCAAAATTTCCAAATCTAATACCCTTTTCAATTCTTCAAAAATCCCCACACATTCCTTCCATATATATATATATATATATATATATATATCCAAACCCAGACAAAAACCTCAAAAAGTGCTCTCCAAAAATTTTGGATTTAATCCCATTAGAAATCCTCCAATATTCCTTTTAAAATCCCCTTTTGAAATCCTCCAAATATATCCTCTAAAAACAATCCTCTGGAAAATATCAAAGTCCACTATTGCTTCGGGCCGTCCTCTCTCCCTCGGTCCGACCGGCTCGGCTCCCCCTATTTTCTTCTCTCCTCCCTGAGCCAGCCCACACCCGCGCCCTGCCACGCGCCGCGCTCGGCTGCACCCGTGCCCTGCCGCTGGCAAGCAGGCCCCCTTCATCAGCCCCGACCGGTCGCTGACACGCGGGCCCCCCGATGAGACGCGTGGCAAACACCGCCCGCACACGCCCCGGCCTCGCGCCCCGCACGCACGCCGCGCAGGCGCCTCGGCCCGGGCCCCGTCGACCACCGCCGGGCACGAGGCCGCCCGCGCACGTGACAGCCCGGGCCCCCAATCCATGCCCTCCCAGTCCGTGCCTCCAGCCGAGCCCCAAACGCCGACATGTGGACCCCGCACGTCGGACCCGTCCCCTACCTCGCCCTCTCTCTTTTCTCTCTCATCTCCCGAACCTTCTCGCCCATCCCCGAGCCGGCCGCCTCCTTGCGCACGCCCGTCACCCCGGGCCCGCACGCCAGCGGCACGGTGGCCGAACCTGCCCCGCGGACAGTCGGCCGTCGTCGTCTACCTCCAGCTGCCCGGTCTCTCTCTCTCTCTCTTCTCTAGAATTCTCCCGAGCCCTCTCTCTCCCCTTCTCTCGATTCTTCTCAGCTTCTCTCGACGCCGAAGAAATATCTCCGGCCATGCTCCAAGGTCAATCCTTCCTCCGCCGTCCACCATCGCCGCCGCTTCGGTTCTCGCCGTAGCCAAAGGTAAAACACAAATTAATTCCCTCCCCTAGCTTCCTCGAATAATACCGCACCCAAACCATCCAAACCCGAGCCAATCCGCTGTTTAAATGGTCGCCAGCGATGATCTTCTCCCTCCGCCGCCGCCGCCGCCGCCGGCACTGGACCACCGTCGTCGACCATCTTCCGCCACCCATCCGTCTAATCCGAGCCGTCCATTAACCTCACCATCTCCTCCGTGCCCAATCTAGTTGGCCACCCGTCCTCCCCCGTCGCCGTTCGCCAGCGTGACCTCGGCCGCCGTCGGCCGTCGATCTCTGCCGGCCATCTCCTGTAGCCATCCGGCACCTCTCCTCTCTCGCTGTGTGTGTCTGCATGTGGGCCCAGCCACTAACCCTCTGACCCGTGGGCCCCCTCGGGTAAACATGACATGTGGACCCTAGTACACAGTAATCACACCATTAACTTCTATCACAGTGACATGTGGGCCCCTCTATTCAAATCTCTCTCTTACATGTGGGCCTACTCCTAATCCTCTCTCCTATGACATGTGGGCCATTACCTCTTTATCTCTCTCCTGTCCCAATGCCATGTGGGCCACCCCTCAAAGATCTCTCTCCTCTACCTCTGACAATGGGCCCCACCTGTCATCCCCTATTCCCCAAAATAATCCTTTTTCCAGAAATTCAAATAATTCCTTTTTAATTCCAGAAAACTCCCAAAAACTTCCAAAATCCATATCTTTTCAACCGTAACTCCGATTGAGTCCATTCAAGTCTCTAAATTTTTCTAAAAATGAGATCTACCTCATGGCATTATTAGTTATTAATAACAGTATATTATTTCTAGGGTTTTGTGTGTTTTTCTCTCGCTTCGCGCGTAGTCGACGCTTCAGAAATTCGTCGGACGTCGGATTATCGCAGAGTTTGAAGACGAAGTCTAAGGCAAGTCACTCCATGACCATATTGCTCCTAAATTTAAAATGTTTTGTTTGCAAAATTGCATTGCTAGTGTGCACGATAAATTGATCGGCCTCGGTTTGCATGTCGAACCGACGGACCTGCCCGGTAGTTGCATAAATCCTGTAAGGACTCTAATATCCTATCCCTTGTCACTCCACCTCGTGGTACCTCGGTGACCGTGCTCTCTGAGCATGGATTCCGATGGTTCCACTCACAACATTATTGTTTGTCGATTTGGGAAAAATAGGGTTTCCAAAGTGGTTTAAAAACCCGACATGCGATGTCGGCGGATTTGTGAAACAAAATTTATTTGCGAAAATTTCCGCAGTGCAAAGTGATCGCCTGTGTGGTGGCACTTCGTATTCGCATATAAGGACCGATTCCTTGGGGAATTTCATCCGAGCATCTCACAGTGCGACCACGCGGGTGGTATGGGACACCCCTGGCTAAGTAATTAGTGTTCCTAGGATGGTTTTCGGTTGCTAATAAATGTGGGATTGGCTGGGTGCCAAGAGGGCGATATACCCCCGTCCCTGAGTACAGGAAATGAGTTCCTGATACTTGGTTGAGTGTGAGCATCCATTTATAGGGCAGCGTGCTATCCTGGGAAGGCTTTGGAAAGGCCTTGTCGCGAACCTCCCCGCTTGGCCAGCGTGGGAGTAAGCTCGCGTCGTGTGGGTAAAGCGTGCAACCTTTGCAAAGGTATATGAATTGTTCGAACAGCCGTGCCCACGGTTACGGGCAATGTGAGGTGATTCCTCTAGCGTAGATTTGATTGCCAAGGTTTTACAAAAGTGATTTGTGGTATGGGAATCGTTACCAGAATCGGCCTCAGTGGCTGATGGATGACCTGAGTGGTCTGAAACGGGGCTGTGTGATCTAGGATGTCGAATGGCATCATAGTTAGGCTTCCCGAGTGGAAGCAGTTGGTTTATGAGTTGAGGTGAGATTGTGAATGGCTCGAGGAGCCACTAAGATGAGTTATGAATGGCTCGAGGAGCCTCTGAGATGAGATATGAGGTGATGTCCTAGATGGGACTGAAGTGAAAAATGAGATTACGTCCTGTGTGGGCGAAATTGAAAATAAAATAATAGATAAGTATACAGTGGAAGCTGCTTGAGGGAAGATCCACTGAGCCGCTGTCGTGACTCAACAGGCGGTATAAGAATATCTAAGACCAATTAAAATTTGTTTCGTCCGCTTGAGTTGTTGAAAAGCAATTCGCGGACAGGATCGAGGCGAGAACCTCCTTCCAGATACTTTGAGACAACCCACACATAGGTTTTCGAAAGTGTTTTCAAATTAAAATGGTTTGCAAAATAAACCCCAGCCTATCTTTGATAGCCTGCATAACTCGCATTTTTCCGTGACTTGCTGAGTACGTAAGTACTCAATCTATTTCTTTTTCCCCTTCATTCAGGAAGAGTGAAGATGAAGTGAAGATTAGGGTTTCCTTCCTAGTTCCAAGCCGTTGCTTGTGGATTGGGTTCTCGCTGCGCTGTCGTTCCGCTGCTGTGGTTCTGTTTGCCGGTTGCTGCTCAGGGCTTGCCCGAAGTCGCAACTTATAAAGGTATATATATATATATATATATATATATATATATATATATTTATTTATTTATTTAGTTAATTACTGTGGTACATCTCGGTTGACCGCGGGTACCAGCTTGGTTTCCTGGGACTGGTACCGGCATCGCGGTTCCGTGGGAGTTTGGTTCACGCCAATCTTCCACCGCGCTTCCCCTCTAGTATCGCTATAGGTGGTGCCAGGGCGGGAGGCGCTACACGCACCTAGTACAGAAGGTATCGGCTCATGAAAGCCAATTTCAAGAAGCAAAAAAGGATAAGTTTCAAAGAAGGGTTGCTCAGGTACAAGTTTATTCATCGGACTCAGAAGATGAAGGATCCGATGCTGAAGTTGGATTGGCGGAGTGGGCTAGAAATAAAAAATCAGTATCATGCCCATGGGTGAAGGATGTTGGCAAGGAGGAACGGTATGACTTCGACATCAATAAAGCCAATAAAATCTTCGATCTATTGTTACAAGAGAAACAGATACAGT
This sequence comes from Oryza meyeriana var. granulata, assembly GCA_003991445.1. NCBI lineage: Eukaryota > Viridiplantae > Streptophyta > Magnoliopsida > Poales > Poaceae > Oryza > Oryza meyeriana. Next base: position 32,724 of record RYFJ01002682.1, on the reverse strand, counting down.
TGCCTCCAAATCATGTAATTCCATCAGCCGAAGAACTGAAGAAGAAGAGGTATTGCAAATGGCACAACACGATATCGCACCACACCAATGAGTGCAAAGTTTTTCGGCAACAAATTCAATCGGCTGTTGAACAGGGGAGGATCAAGTTTGAGGACAAAAGGCCGATGAAGATAGATGGACATCTATTCCCCGTGAACATGGTTTATGCGGGATCATCGGTGAATCGAGCCGATGAAAGAAGGTATCGAGAATATAGATCTAGAATTACTTCATCGCAGCTGATGGATAAATATTCGAGGCACGAAGAGAAACAGCGGGCTTCATCATACGAGGAGAGTTATAATCCACATTGGGATTGTCCGTTCTTTCAATTTTGCTGGGATTGAGGGATAAGATTGCCATCAATCAGAGATTGTCCTGAATGTGGTATTGCAAGATCTCGGAGTTTTGAGCAGGAAGGACTTCCACAGGATCGGCCGCTTGGAAAACGAGCATCGGTACACAGCCGATTGGGGCCGGTCCATGAGGAGTTTTTCGAAGATGAGGAATTGCATGAGAAACAACAAATTCAAAATCCTCAGTGGTGTCCTAGTGGAATATTTACAAAGAATCAGAAAAGAAGGGCACAGTGGCTACGGCACCGAGAGCAACAGGAGGAACAACAGCAAGATCATAAGGAAACCGATCATCGTCACAAGAGGACTAAACGGGTTTGGCGTGTGAAGAAAAATGACGATGAGTTTGATCCATCGGCTCTAGTAAATATGGTTTTCTTTTTGCCTCGGGAGTATAAAGCATTTTCATCTGATGAGGAAGATAATGAAGAGATTTTTGCTCAGTTAATGCTACAACCTGATCAGGCTATATTTGATAAACCTAAAGAGTCAAAGCATCGGCATCTGAAACCACTATATATCAAAGGTTATGTGAATGGAAAGCCGATGACGAAGATGCTGGTCGATGGGGGGGCAGCTGTTAATCTAATGCCGTACGCTACATATCGGAAGTTGGGGAAACTGCTGAAGATTTGATCAAGACAAATATGGTGCTAAAAGATTTCGGCGGGAATCCATCGGAGACGAAGGGCGTGTTGAACGTGGAATTAACAGTGGGAAATAAGACTTTACCTACCACATTTTTTGTTATTGATGGAAAAGGATCGTATAGTCCGCTCCTTGGCAGGGATTGGATTCACGCCAACTATTGCGTGCCCTCGATGATGCATCAAAGTCTGATACAGTGGCAGGGAGATCAAGTTGAGATAATCCTAGCAGATCAATCGACCAACATTGCAATGACCGATTTGCCAGTTTGGGAGACCGATGGTGTCGACTGTTTATCTGGAAAAGTATGGGAGGGAAATTATCTCAAGATCACCAATCAAGGAATACAGCCGATCCGGCAAGTCGGCTCGGAATTATTACTCTGATGGGCACAATTGAAGACTTCGAAGGAAAGTTGGGACAAGGGTTTATGTCGGCCGATGATTTGGAAGAAATTGATATAGGACCAGGAGATAGGCCGAGGCCGACGTACATAAGTAAAAAATTGTGTCCCGAGTTTGGAGAAGAATTAATAAAATTGTTAAAAGAGTATCGGGATTGTTTTGCTCAGGAATATCATGAGATGCCAGGATTAAGCCGATCGATTGTTAAACATCGGCTCCCTATTAAACCAGGATATCGGCCGTTTAAACAGGCTCCAAGGAGGTTTAAGGCGGAGTTATATGAGCCAATCAAAGCAGAAATCACGAGGTTATATGATGCAAAGTTTATAAGGCCGTGCCGATATGCTGAGTGGGTTTCTAATATCGTCTCAGTGGAAAAGAAAAATGGGAAATTGAGAATATGCATTGATTTCCGGGATTTGAATAAGGCTACCCCCAAGGATTAGTACCCGATGCCGATAGCAGATTTATTGGTGGATGTAGCATCAGACCATAAGATTATTAGCTTCATGGATGGCAATGCAGGATACAATCAAATTTTTATGGCAGAGGAAGATATACACAAGACTGCGTTTCGATGTCCTGGAGCTATCGGCTTATATGAGTGGGTAGTAATGACATTTGGGTTAAAAAGTGCCAGTGCAACTTATCAGAGGGCGATGAATTATATATTTCATGATCTCATCGGCTTATTAGTGGAAATTTATATCGATGATGTTGTGGTTAAGTCCAAGAGTAATGAAAGCCATATAGCCGATTTGCGAAAAGTGCTGGAAAGGGCAAAGAAATACAGATTAAGGATGAATCCCAATAAATGCGCTTTCGGTGTATCGGCTGGGCAGTTTTTGGGTTTAATGGTTCATGAGCGAGGAATTGAAGTTAGTCAGTGGAGCATCAGAGCCATTAAGAATACAGAACCACCAATCAATAAGACTGAGCTACAGTCTTTGATCGGCAAGATTAATTTTGTAAGGAGATTCATATCAAATTTATCAGGAAAGATTGAGCCTTTTACTCCGTTGTTGAAATTGAAAGCCGATCAAGAGTTTGTGTGGGGGGCAGAACAGCAGAGGGCATTTGATGGAATTAAGAGTTATTTAAGTTCTCCGCCTGTTTTGATTCCGCCGCAGAAAGGAGTGCCATTCAAGTTATATTTATCAGCTGATGAGAAATCCATCGGGTCTGTTTTGATGCAAGAATTTGAAGGCAAGGAGCGGGTTGTGTTCTATCTAAGCAGAAGGCTTTTGGATGCTGAAACAAGATATCCTGCGGTGGAAAAGTTATGCCTTCGTTTATATTTCTTATGTACAAAGTTAAGGCATTACATCCTATCGGCTGAGTGTACAGTGGTTTGCAAGGCCGATGTGGTGAAATACATGTTGTCGGCTCCAGTTTTAAAAGGGCGAGTTGGTAAGTGGATTTTTGCCCTAACAGAGTTTGACTTGAGGTATGAATCGGCTAAAGCAATTAAGGGACAGGTAATAGCCGATTTAATCGTACAACACAAGGGAGTTCGTGAAAATTATGTGGAGCCAATCCCATGGACTTTATTTTTTGATGGATCGGTTTGCAAGCATGGATCTGGTATTGGATTGGTCATTGTATCGCCTCGGGGGGCAAGTTTTGAGTTTGCTTTTACAATTAAACCCTATCGGACCAATAATCAAGCGGAGTACGAGGCGGTGCTGAAGGGACTTCAACTTTTAAAAGAGATCGGAGCTGATATCATAGAAATTGTTGGAGATTCTTTATTAGTGATCAAGCAATTGTCTGGGGAATATGAGTGCAGAGATGATGTTTTGAGATCATATTATGAAGAATGTAGAGATTTATTGAAGGATTTCAGGATGGTATCGTTGGAACATATTCCTAGAGAACAAAATTTGGAAGCTAATGATCTTGCACAGATTGCTTCAGGTTATCGGCTGAATAGATAAATCGAAGTTGAAATAGCCGATAGTGATATTCAGGATAAAGCTAATGATTGGAGACAGGAAATAATTGGTTATTTACAAAATCCGTCGCAATCGGTTTCTAGAAAACTTCGGTATAAAGCTACCAAGTATGTGCTGCTTGATGGAGAGTTATATTATCGGACTTTTGAAGGAGTTCTGCTGAGATGCCTGAATTTGGAAGAAGCCAAAGTGGTTATGTGCGAAGTGCATGAGGGTGTTTGTGGAACTCATCAATCGGCTCATAAGATGAAGTGGTTATTGAGAAGAGTAGGATATTTTTGGCCGACAATGTTGGAGGATTGCTTCAAGTATTATAAAGGATGTCAGGATTGCTAGAGATTTGGGAATATACAGCGAGCACTAGCATCGGCTATGAATCCTATCATCAAACCGTGGCCGTTCAAAGGATGGGGAATTGATATGATCGGCTAGGTTTATCCTCCATCAAGTAAAGGACATAAATTCATATTGGCGGCGACAGATTATTTTACAAAATGGGTGGAAGCAGTTTCTTTGAAGAAAGTCACGTCCAAGGATGCGATTGAGTTTGTAAAAGAGCATATAATTTATCGGTTTGGAATTCCTCAGACGATAACTACCGATCAGGGGTCTGTTTTCGTGTCCAATGAGTTTCAACAATTTGTTGCTAGTATGGGAATTATGTTATTAAATTCATCGCCTTATTATGCTCAAGCCAATGGACAAGCAGAAGCTTCGAACAAGAGTTTGATCAAATTAATCAAGCGGAAGATTGATGAGCAGCCGCGAAGATGGCATACTACACTAGCCGATTCATTATAGGCCTATCGGATGGCATGCCATGGATCTACTCGGGTGCCACCGTACCAGTTGGTATATGGACATGAAGCAGTTCTACCTTGGGAAACTAACATCGGCTCCAAGAGGATTTCTTTGCAAAATCAATTGACAGCCGATGATTATTATAACTTAATGATAGATGAACTCGAGGATTTGGCTCAGAATCGGTTAAGGGCGCTGGAAAGGATCAGGGAGAATAAAGCTAGAGTGGCTAGGCATTATAACAAAAAGGTGGTAAATAAATCGTTTACTGAAGGAGATTTTGTATGGAAATTAATTTTACCGGTCGGGTCTAGAGATAGTAAATTCGGAAAGTGGTCACCTAATTGGGAAGGGCCCTATCGGATTAATCGTTGTGTACCTGGCAATGCTTACATATTAGAAGATTTTGAGGGGACGGAGTTTGCTAAAGCGGTTAACAGGAAATATCTCAAGAAGTACTATCCGAGCGTTTGGATTAACTCCTGAATCGGCTAGATGCGGCCGATTTCTATAAATAGTTCCGGGCAAGAGCCGATGTTATTACATCGCCTAAAGATAGCCGATATCAATTGGTATCGCCTCTAGATGAAACAAATACAAACACTACCAAGCAAGGATGAAGTAAGATGAACAGGTAACAAAGCCGATCGGGTTATATTACAGCAAAAGGTTAATCGGCAGGTTTCAGAGTACTGTCAAAGTCATCAATGTTAAGATTTTACAAGTATTTTTGAATTGTGTCAATCACGCACAGGCGGATCTGGTCAATCTCGTCAATAGCATGAATGTCTTGTCCATCGGAACCTGGGATAGTCTTCAAGTTTTTGCGCCGATGAACAACTTGACGCACTGCTGCTGCAACTTTGGATTCTTGGTCTTGTACAGCTTGTGGCAGGCCGATGAGCTGAGATTCTGTTGTGTCGATGTCCTTGCGAATTTCTTTGAGTTCTGCCAGCAAATCGGCTTCCTTTTTCTTTAGCCGGTCTAGTTTGGATTGGAGTTCTTGAGGGGCAGCTACCATATTATCAAGCCTTTTCTTTTCTGTTTGTGCTGACAGCCGATCGTTTTGGATATCTTTGACCATTTTCTGTTGATCAGCACAATCGGCTATACGCTGCCTGAGCTTGATAAGTTGGAATTTGTGAGATTCCAGATATGCTGGAGGAGTCAGTGCGTCGATGAGATCCTCGGGCAAATGGTGCTCAATTTCTACAAATCTTGCTCGGATCGGCCCACAGTCCTCCACTAATGCGTCGATCGGGTTTTCCAGCAAACGAATGATATTCAGCAGGTATTCGCGCACGTCAGCTGGGAAGGATGGCTTGGTTACCGCGCTGGTGGCTGTTTCTTCATCTGCCTCCAGGTATTTGCCGATGTCAAAAGAGAATAAGTCGGCTAGGGACTGCAGATTGACATCGGTAAACGGATCAGTAATAAGTTAAAATGAAATATGGATATGAGATGAAATTACCTGAGGCAGGACATCAGCGGCTTGGGTGACATCAGCATCGGATGGGTGAGCAGGTTGTTTTTCAGGATGGCCGATGCCTGGCACTGAAGTAAGAACAGCCTCAACGTCGGCTTGACGAGTGACATCGGTATCAGAAGGATGAATAGGTTGATCTTCAGTGTGGCCGACGTCTAGTGCTGAAGTAGGAGCAACTTCAATATCGGCTTGGGGGCTGGGTACTGGAGTTGGAACGGCCGGAGAAGTCATCGGTTCGGTGTTCGCAGTGATGTTAGGTGAAGGTTGTGGTTCGGGAGCCGATGACTCGAGCTGAAAATAAGATCGGTAATGAAAAGATAGGAAACAGATAATAATACCAAGACTTAGCACATACCTGCGGTGATGAAGGGGCTGATGTTGTTTCAGTGGTAGGTGGTGCCGTGACCATGACATCGGCACTGGTTTTCTGCTTCTTGTGAGGGCGAGATGCCAATTTCTTGCGTTGTCCTGTTGGCCGCGACGCCCGGAGGAGAGATGATGGAGGGGAAGCACCATGCCCCAAGTTGGGATTGGCCGATGATGGTTGGTATATGATCGGCCGGCCACTGGTGCTTGTTGTCGGTGACTCCTCGTCAACAGCCTGCAAGATAGGATTGTAAGAGATGATCGGAAAATGATTAAGGATTGTGGGATGTTACCTCTTCATCCGATTCGACGTAGTTAGCGTTGAGACGAGAGCAGTAATGAATGGCCGATGAGTTGAACAGGTGTTTCTTCCATTCTGACCACCATCGAGCAAAAAGCTTTGTATTGGCAGTGCATACCTTCACATCGGTGGTGGTGCCCAGAGGAAGGGGTTCTGTTAGTATCCGCATCCGATCATACTCTAGAGCACTGTTAACATTACCCCGGGCCTAAAGTTTGTCGATGAAGAATAGGCCAATTGGGAGTTGACCGAGGCCAAGTTGGCGGGAACCGACTGATGGATGGTAAAAATCATAAGATGGTTGTTGCGATCGGCCCTGAGAGAAGCCAGTCGGCAGTAAGCAAGGGGTAATAGCCGATAGGAATATGGTCTTCGATTCATCATAGGCCAGAACGTCAAGTGGATCGAAATTGGAAGGCATCTCGAATGATGCTGCATCATCATATATGAACCAAAGTGTGGCCTCCCTGGTGAAGTCATAATAAAACCCTTTGAACCATTGGCTGAGTCCGACGGGCATCATTTTGCAGCCAGGGAGAGCCGATGCAGCTTCGCCTACAGAGATGCATCGGCGGTAGGTGGGTTCCTGTTCCTCTCTATGATCGGTTGGGAAGGTTAGATTGAGGAAGGAAGTCCCAGGGATTGCCTTGGATGTATAGATGTTGAGCCATGATTGCACAAACCACCAAGGACCTCCAATATGGCCGACTGGCTCGCCGGCCGATAGCTTGACTGACACTTGATGCAGCAGCTGGTAAGTGGCACCAAGAAGATATTGCCCCAAGGGGATTTGCTTTCGATCAACCAAGTGTTCTGCCAGACACTGCATGTTGGTTGTCGGGCCAAGGGTTGCACCACCAAAAACGAAGTGTTCCAGCCACAGGTTCAGGAAAGCTACATGCTCCCGATCGTCGACTGGACCGGTCCCTTTGTTATAAAGTGATATGTACTTGGTCCAGCCGCCGATGTTTTTCGTCTGCAGCCGATGAGTAGGCTTAAATCAGAGGTTGAGGGGGATAATATAACTGGTTGTGTTGAGGCAGGTAAGCATGGTTACATCCATCAAAGTTGGAGTCATCGGCTCGTGTCCAAACAAGAAGGCGTTGAGGGCATCTGACCAGAAATACGAAGTCGATGCGAGCAAAGGTTCGTTCTTCTCCATCTCGGCCAGGGAAAGATTGATGCAATGGCTGATGTCTGCTTCGTCCCAGAGAGTTTTCTTTGCGGCCGATACTCTGATATAGCAGTTCCTCCACCAGGAAGCTTGCTGGGCCATGACCTAAAACTGTTGGTCCAATCGCTGGCTAGCATGGCGGAATTCTTGAAAGGGAGGCGTTGGGTTTCGGCATTGATGAAATCTGTAGGGTCTTCGCTTCCCATAGGGCCATGATAAAAGTAATTTGGATAATCAGCGGCCGGAATCAAGATTTGACCTCTAAGATTCTACAGTAAATAAGAACACGATGAAGAACGGGTGAGGGATATAGCAGATTTAATCTATCTAGGTTGCAAAGCAGAGAGAATGATCGGGCAAGAAGATTACCCTTGGGACGGCAACTGCTGACGCCATCGCGGAAGAAGAAGATGAAGGAAGGCCGGCAGTTGGGGAAGAAGATTACAGTGGTTCGCCTGGGTCGTCGGAGTTCGTCGAGGTCTCGGAAGAAGCGAGAGGGCTCTGGTGATGTGAAAGCGTAAAGAAAGGGGCTAGGAAGGCGAAGAGGTTTATAGAGGAATGATAACCGGGCAGGAATCGAGGCCGTTGGTACTGTTTCAAACATTTAATGACAGTGGACTACCTTGGGCTGCCTCGGTGTGAAAGGAATCTGAAAGCCTAGTTGGGAAAATTTCGAAGCCTTATGAAAAACTCCGAAATTGGGGGGCATATGTTAACGCCAAAATTTGGCATGATTCTTTATCAAATTCGGTTAAGGAAAAAACTCAGTCAGCTAGCAGGAGATTAATCCAGAAGAAGCCGAATTCAGGAGGGAATCGTGAAGACCACAACATGGCAGTCAATATCTTATCTGTAAATTAGGCAGAGATAATAATTTTTAGGAAAACCTGATCTCGTATCCGATCAGGACTGTATCAACTCGGGGTATAAATACGTATGCCCGGGTACATTGTAAATCATCACAAAGATCAATACAAATTCGGCGCATCGCCACCCTTTTCAGCGGGTTCTTGCTTCTCGAGCCGGGCTGCATCGGTTAAGTTCGACCTCCTGCGAGAGGGTAAGTCTCGTTACCCCGGCTACCGTATCGGCTAGGACTTCCTCGGTTAGGTCCGATATTCTAGTCGATCTACGTTAGTCGGCTTACCACGATATATTTATTCTGTTTACAGCTACATCAGTTAAGTTTGATCTCTTAAACCGAATAGATATATCACATCACACTTGCGTAGATTTATCAACTTACTGGGTGTAATTTATCATCAGTTTGTGCTGCATCGGTTAGGTCTGACCTACTAAGCTGCTAACGATAAATTATTCCTGCTAGGTTGATAGATTTTTATGTAAGGGTTTCATCGGAATGTATAGCCGATGAGTTATCATATAATACATCACGATTGCATTAGATCTATCGGCTTACCGAGATTCTTTTATCGTTATTAATCTGTGCCGCATCAGTTCAGTTTGACCTACTAGATTGATAATAATAGATTTATCCTTGTTAAGCCGATGGGTGTTCATGCAATGTTCTATCGGAGTGCTTAGCCGATAGGTTATCTTTTATTTTATTAAAGCCGGCTGCATTGTTCAACACGTTTTTGGCACGCTACACCGTCATCGGCTTTTCAGCCGATACACATATTATGTCAGTAGTCGGCTAGTTTATTTATTTACATTGCTATTGGTTCCTTAGCCATATGGTTTATTTATTTTACCTATCTATACCATCATCGGCTTCTAGTCGATGTATAAGTGCCCCATCCCATATCGGCAATCGGCCGATGAGACGAGTCCAATTCGGCTTCCAGCCGATTGGCTCACCGATCTAATATTCTCCCTCCTTGTCAATTGCAGGGTCAAATTGACTAGCATGCCTACAAACCTCGAATTTTAGGACCTGCACTGGAGTTAAGCAAATCTCCCAGGCCTTCGCGTGTCTAGTGCGCCGAACCATATCATCGGCTCGTTCCTAACGCTGCCGGTGATTTTCGGTGTCAACAGAGGGACAAGGCAAAATTGGATTCATGTCCAACATGTAGGGTTTCACGGTGGAAATCAGTAAGGAAGAGTCTAGATGGGAGACATGTGTATAAGGTTCCTAGGAAGGTTCTTCGCTATTTTCCTATAAAGAAAAGTCTCCAAAGGATATTTTTGACCTGTAAAACAGCAAGTCTAATAAGATGGCATGATGAGGGCCGAAAAAAAGATGGTCTACTAAGGCATCCTGCAAATTCACCTCTATGGCAGGATTTTGACCAAAAACATCCAGAGTTCATTGTAGATAGCCGGAATATTCGTCTAGCATTTACCACTGATGGTTTTAATCCATTTAGAACCATGAATGTTAGCTATAGTATTTGGCCTGGAATTTGTATTCCCTATAATTTCCCACCTTCAATGTGCATGGAGCAATCAAATTTCATCCTTTCGTTGTTGATTCCTGGTCGGCATGGTCCTGGTAGTGATATGGCTGTATATTTCTAGCCACTTATTTATGATTTGTTAGATATGTTTGTCACTGGAGTTAAAACTTATGATGCTTCAAGGGGTGAGTACTTCATGTTGCGAGCAGTGGTATTGTGGACTATTACTAATTTTCTAGGGCTAGGCTACGTGTCAGGGTCTGTCACATCTAGTGAAGCAGCATATCCTGATTGCCACTTCTATACATGTTCACTTAGACTTGGTAATGGTAGTAAGACTTGCTATATGGGTCATCGTAGATTCTTGCATGAAGAACACCCATTTAGATTTGATGCTGATAAATTTGGTACAACTGGGTTTAGGTCAGCGCCTACTCCACTTTCTGGGGAGGAAATTGTAGAGTGTACTTAAAATCTTAGTACAAGTTTTGGGAAGGATCCATCTGGAAAGAAACCAGCAAGCAAGAGACGTAAGAAAGGAGAGCCATTAGTCATTTTCAAAGGAGATCTCTTTGGTTCATACTTCCATATTGGAAAGATTTGATGTTGCGACATAATTTTGATTTCATGCACATAGGGAAAAATGTGAGTGAAAGCTTAGTGAATACATTCATGGCCACTGATGGGAAATCCAAGGATAGTCTAAATTCTCGCTTGGACCTTCAAGCTCTAGGTATTAGAAATGATCTTCACCCTGTTGAAGTTGAAGATAAATTATATTTACCACCTGCACCATACTCAATGAGTCCAGACGAGAGGAAACTATTTTGTCAAGTGCTAAAAGGGGTGAAGTTTCCTGATGGTTATGCATCTGACATACGACATAATGTACATGTTAGTGAGAGGAAGATATTTGGGCTTAAGAGTCATGAGAGCCACATTATTCTACAACACTTGCTGCCACTTTGTGTGAGAAAAATATTACCTGAAATAGTCAGTGCTGCAGTGATTCGTGTAAGTTATTTTTTTCAAGAAACTTTCGTCACCTATCATTCGGATAAGTGATATGGAAAGTCTAGAGGCCGATATAGCAGAAACCTTGAGCCTGCTTGAGACTATATTCCTTCCTTCTTTTTTTGATATTATGGTACACTTGATGGTACATCTTCCTGCCCAAGCAAAAATTGCTGGTCCAGTCCATTTTCGCAGCATGTGGCCTGTGGAGAGGTAATTTTTGCAGCATAGGCAACAAAACTATGTAGCCACTATTTTATAACATTATCAATGTGACTTTTATTTATCTATATGTAGGTATCTAATGAGATTGAAGGGTTCTGTTCATACAAAAAGTCATCCGGAGGGATCTATTATGGAGTGGTCAAAGTTCACTGAGAGTCTTACATTTTGTGCTCGCTATTTGCATGGTCAAACTCGATCAACCCATCAAGTTAGAACTGAGGAGGATTGTAGTGTAACTCATTTCTTTCTAGCATTGGTCGAGGATTGGCTGGAAAGTGCATGGTCAGCTTAGACCACAAGTCATGGCTGCAAGCCCATAGATATGTTTTATTCAACTATGCCAATATAGGACCTTACATAGAGTAAGTTCTCCAAAACACTAGACATCACATGATCAATTTTCAATGCATAGTAACTGATGAAATGACCTTTACAGCAAGCATGCTCACTACCTTTCGTCAATTGGTCTTCGAAATAAACGAGACATCAACCGCATGCATCATGAGTGCTTTCATGAGTGGTTTAGGCTGCATGTAAGTATAAGGTTAAAATTCAGCACTTGTAGTTTGAGATGGATTTTACATTTAGGTTAATACTAGTGTTTATAATCACAGGTCAAAGAAATGTGTGAGGAGAAAGCACCAGATGAGATAAAAATTTTAGCTATAGTACAGTAGCTATAGTATAAATGGATTCAATTTCCACACTCAATCCTATGATGATGGTAGACATGTTCAAAATAGTGGGGTTGCTGTAGTTGCAGAGTGTACAAGCTTTGAAAGGGGAAATAATGATAATGGTATGGTAGGAAAAAAGGCCTATTATGGTATTAAAAAGGAAATTCTTGAATTAAACTATCAACACAAAGGAAATGTGGTGCTTTTCAAGTGTGATTGGGTTGACAATCATGCGTGGGACAAATGGGTTCAAACTGATCAATTTGGGATCACAAGTGTCAACTTGAAGCATTTATTTAATACAGGCGAAAAGTTATCAGATGAACCTTTCATTCTAGCATCACAGGCAATTCAAGTATATTATGTTTTTGGCGAAATTGATGCTGAGTGGGCTGCTGTTGTTCAATCTAAACCTAGAGATGTGTATGACCTGGATAATCTAGAGAATGAGCAAATAGATAATGAGTGTGGACCAGTTATGCCATTGGCTGATCTAAATGGCAATGTGACTGTGGATATTGTAAATGGGGTTGTCCCTTCTTGTAGAAGAGACATGGATGGTATAATTGTTGATCCAAAAAAAGTCTAAAAAAAGAATTGTACAGTAAGTCTTGTTTAAATAGTGGGGCTGCTATACTTTTCATATTGTTTCTTTGCAAAGATTGTTAATTTCGTTGTCAATTTTCAGGAGGAAAAATAGCAAGCACAAGAGGAAACAATGACGAGCTTAACGAGTACGAGCTACAGCGGCAGTCAACCATTGCAAACAACAAAAGGAAGCTGGATTCTCTTAACCTCCCTACAATGGGCACTATGATTTAGGCTGGTCAAACCAGGAAAAGAACAAAGGTTCCATATACAGCTTTCCTATGCAATATTCTTCATTGAATGATGCTATTTACACCATCTTGTTACTTTTGTGTAGAGAACTTATCCCACAAGTGATGCACCAACTGGAGGCCATGCTCTGCGTCCAAGGCCACAAAGAAACATTGCTGAAAATGCTAATGAGCAGATTGGTGAAGGTCTTGGCTATGAATCAATTGGAGATTTCTTATGCGATAATGAAGGTCATGTAGCATGTCTTACATATCTTGCTGTTGCAGCATAAAAAATAACTTATCATTTTACTTGTAGCTCATGTTTAACATTACTTGTAACAGATTTTCCTAGTGGTCCAGAAAAGAGGAAGAGGAAAGGAAGGGGCATCATTGGATTGGATGACATATTTGCAAGAAAACCTGATATGCCTAAAATAAAAATAGAACTCAATGAATTTGGTCAGCCTGTTGGACAGAATTGTAGGAAGTTTTCTAGTGTTATTGGGTGTATGGTGAGAAAGAAATTATCAGTTAGTTGCGCTGATTGGAGGCTTGTTGATGCTAAAAAGAAACTTGATCTTTGGACTGACATAAAGGTATTCCATAGTACCATTTTCTGCTATGGTAGTTTATCAGTGTAGCATGCAATCAATTGCCAATTATCAATACACATGAATGATCCCTAAGTACTGATTGACTACTTTTCTGTGAATCAGTCTATCTATGAAATCGACGATGCTACCTTCAACTGGTTTTTGAATTCCTGTGCAAGGAAATGGAAGGAATTTAAGGCAACCCTAAAGGAGCAATTTTTTTTATGACAAATTAACAAATGAGGAACTAAAGAAAATACATCGTGAAAGAGTTAACGATGCTGATTGGAAATTTCTCATAGATTATTGGAGTTCTTCAGAATGTGAAGTAAGGACAACTAATATGAATCTGATCAAAATCTTGTTATATGCATATAGGATTTGTATTGCTGAATATTTGTCTACAATTTAACTATATATGTATTTCATAGGCTCGCACAAAAATAGCCAAAGCGAATCGTGCAAAGTTGGCAATACATCATACATCTGGTAGCAAAAGCTTTGCTTGTTCTGGCCATGAAATGGTATAGAAAATAATCTTTGTCACTGTATTTAGTACATTATTGTGTTATATTTTTAGTATTGACAATTAAAACAATTGTAGGCTGATCAACTTGGGCGCCCTCCTCGAAGAGACCAACTCTATATCAAAACACATACAAGAAAAAATGGAGTTCCAACAAGGCATGCAGAACCAATTATTGTAAGTTTTTCCATCCATACAAAAAGAATTGTAGTATGTAATATTACTTTTTGGTGTATAAACATTGCTATTCCATTTGTGTAGAATAAACTTATAACAATTGTAGAAGCCAGTTCAGAGTTGAAGGAAAGAACAATTCAGCAAGGTGATGCATTTGCTGCTGCTTGTGGAGAAAGGGAACCAAAAGGACGTGTTCGTGTTTTGGGTCTTGGACCAACTCCCCAAGATGTTGGTATCCCGGGCAAAAGTGCTACACACCCACAAGGCTTCAACTGGAAGTTTTGGCCCGTAAAAGGGCTGAACTTGAGAAATTAGCTCTAGAACAACGCATAGCAGAAATGGAAGATGAAATGCGGGAGCAAAGGATGGCGCATGGAATTCGTAATGTGGAAATCACATCAAATGTTGGTTCTAACTCACAAAACCAAGTGGTAAAGTACTCGAACTTATTTATTCCCTTGCTACTTAATAGGATGTAGGGCCTACATAGTGGATGTTGTAAGTTGTTTATTTTGAAGTCCAACCCCATGAAATCACTCTTCTATGTTTGTAGAGCCCCATATCTAGAGAACATGTTGATGAGGCACATCATCATGCTTATTTTGAAGAAGATGAAGCTTATGCAGAAAATCAAAACTATGATGATCAGTTGGATGAGGGTGAATACTTGCTTTTGGATAGGCGTGCTGCAGCCTCGGTAGCAAAATCTCAACATGGTAACCCTGTGACTTCAACTCCAAAAGCACAGCCTCCTAGGTGCAGCCCTAGTAGTGCAACTCCATCAGCCCCAAGGAAAGATGGTGCAAGTTGTTCTTCGCATGATGAACTTGTAATTGTCTATTCTATCCTACAAAGTTTTTAAGTGTGAACTACAATTGCTTTTATATATTGATTCAATTCTCACAAATGTGTCATTTGCTTTAGGTTGGAAAGGAAGTGATATTGTATGCCATGTTGAGGTCTGATCTCCCTGTGGCTAAGGGAACAATTGTTTCAACTGATCCTAGCACCGAATTAGCAGGTGAGACTCTTGGAAAGGAATATTGTGAAGTTGTTGTGAATGTTGTGTTGAAAAGAGATGTAGTTCTGCCTCGCCCTTATGCTTATGTGGAGAAGATGGGTGATGCTCATATGATGTCGATTGCATGGCCATACAAGAAAGTAATATACTACACTTGTGCTTCTTTCTTTCTTTGTATCATATGTGATGAGTGACCAAAATTTCTAATAAATGATATTTGCAACAGTTGAAGATTAGCAAGCAATCAAAATCGTTGCAGAGTGTTGCAGGTACATATCTTTGAATTTTGCTTCCACCAAACATCACACTAATATTTTTCCATATGTGATGAGTGACCAAATTTTCTAATGAAAGGCATTTGCTTGTGCAGGTGGGAGGTCCTAGCTAGCTAGCACGGCTATTCAATGATGATTTTTTGGTCTTGACTTACTATGGACGAAGCATTTTGGTCGCTAGTGATGGCTGCATTGTAGTAACCGGTGCGACAAGCAGCAAGAATGGTTCTGCACCCACAGCATTTGTTAGCTACCAAGCCTTTTGTAAGTGAACCTAGCTATCTAGCTAATTGTAGGTATACTTATTTGATCTAATTTGCCTGCTGATGGCTATGAAAATTGTAAGATGGTACAAATTGTTGGCTTCAATGAAACTATGAGCTATGTTCTGCCAATTCTGTGTTTACTGTCCAACGTGAGCTTGTATGGATGTTTAACAAATTGATGTTACATGGTTAACGTGATATATTTCTTTTTACTATGCTCCTTACCGTTGGGGTGAAGATCTATATATATACCTACAAACTTCTAGTCGGAATAAATTGAGCAACAGACTGTCGGTCGGGAAAGAGGTTGGTCGGTATTTCTCGACTTAGCGACAGATGGTCAGTCGGTATAAGTGGGTCGGTTGGTAAAACTCTATGCCGACGCCACCTGCAACGACAGATATGGTTGGTCGGTAAAGGTTTATAGCGACCAACCATCCGTTGTTGTAGCCCGTTATAGCGACACAAAGGAAGACGCTATAGAGCGGCTGTGCTAGTGTGTACTGCCATTTTCAAGAATGCACTGCAATTCTTTTGAATAAATGTGTATGTGTTTGCAATGTAAAAAATATTGTGCATATGTATCATTTTTAAGGGAATGTGCAGTTTTATTTTCCTTGTGAATAAAAATGTGGACATGTATTTTTAAATGGAAATGTGCAATGGTATGTGCACTTGTGCAATATATTTTTTTTATGGGAAAGTGCACATATGTCTTTCTTTATCGAGATTTGCATATTTTATTAAAAATTAATGTACAATGAAAATGTGGAGTTGTATTTGTTTTGATGGAAATGTGCACTTGTGCATGACATTTATTTTGATAGAAAAGTGCACACATATCTTTTTTAATGGAATTTGCAGACATATTTTTGACAGAATTGTGCAAAAATGATTTTGTTGGAATAGTGCATATATATATATATATATATATATATATATATATATATATATATATATATATATTTGGAACTGTGCACATATGATTTTTTTTGGAAATGCAACATTATTTTTCACAATTAAATGTTCAATGCACAATGTTGTTCACAAATAAAGTTTCAATGCAACATTATTATGTGTACAGAGAAAAAAGTGCAAACATAATTTGATGAAGTCTAAATATATAAATATATCTTTTTTGAAATGTGCATATATTTTGTGTATGAATATATTTTTAATTGAAATGTGTAAATATATTAAATGTTGAGTGCACATATACTTTTTTATGAAATGTATAAGTATATTAAATGTGCATAGCAAATGTATCCATGTATTAAATCTTCTTGTAAGAATATATTATATGTGATTTCTTGTGCATTTCAAATATATTTTTTATTGCGCAATGGAAATGTGCACTTATGTAGAGATTATTTTAAATTTAGAAATGTGCAGTTGTGTTTTTATTGGAAATATGTATATTTATATTTTGTGTGCAAAAATTACAAATATGTAAATTTAGAAATGTTTGACATGTGTTTTTTTAAAAAGTATATATTATATGTGGATATTTTTAATGAAAAAGTGTAGTTTTGTTTTTTATTAAACGGTTCATGTTTTGTTTATAAAAAGGTGCACATAAAAATGTAAAAGTGTACATTTTTTTTTATGAAAATGTGCATCTTTTTATAATCGTGCACGGTACTGTGCAGTAATACACGGTACAACTAATTCAAAATTTCGTGGGCGTGATCTATGTCAGAGATGATGTGTGAGGTATTTAAGACGAACTTAAATAAAACACAATACAGAAGCTATACAAATGTTAGTCTATGGACTGCACGAAACTTAATGCATAATTAACGGTGCAGAAATGAGTGAGGAAAAGTAACCAGTTGCTTAAAAATCCTTGTCTGAAAAATATCAAGCGCTCACGAACCTTAATACGGAGAAGACTTGGCAGTCCCGTCTGGTGAGCAGCACGCCAGCCTACTCATAAATTGACACGGACACCGCCTCCACCTCGCCTTCGCTTCCCGCGCGCGCACAACTCAACTCACCCCCTGCCTTTCTCTGCCAAAAACCCTAGGGCGCCGCGCGAGCGACCAAGAACGCGCGCGTCCATGGCGGCGGCGGACTCGCAGGGGCTCTCTCCGGGGTTCAAGTTCGAGCCGAGCGACGAGATTCTCGTCCAGTTATTCCTCCTCCCGTACCTCCGCGACGGGGAGCTCCCCCTCTCCGGCCTCGTCTTCCTGGACGACCCAAGGAGCCTGCCGCCGTGGATGCTCCTCGACCGCCACAACCGGGGCGACGAGGACGACGCCTACTTCATCGGGCCGGCGGAGGGCGAGGGCCGCCAGGTGCGCTCCGTCGCCGGCGGGGGCAGGTGGGTGAAGCAGAGGACGGAGGCCAAGGGGAAGGCGGTCCTCGGCGACGAGACGTTCAGGTGGGAGAAGTTCAGCCTCAACTTCCACCGCGACGACCGCCGGAGCGGCAGCACCGGGTGGGTGATGCACGAGTACGTCGTCGTGCCCCCGCCCGGCTCCGCCATCGCCGCCTCCTACAGGGCCAGCCACATCGCCTTCACCGGCCACGGCCAGAACCGCAAGCGCGTCCCTGACGGCTACGTCGTCGACGTCCAGACCGCCTCCGCCTCCGCCTCCGCCGCCGCCGCCGCCACTAACCAAGGATACCTCTCGGACCAGCAGCCTCCCTACGCTGACACCCATGAAGATCAAGAACAGTTCTTGCCGGCGAAGGAGCAGAGCAATCAAGATCAAGAACAGTTCTTGCCGGCGTCGGAGCAGAGCAATCAAGATCAAGAATACGCTTCCACCGACCAGAGCAATCAACAGTTCTTGCCGGCGTTGGAGCAGAGCAACCAACAGTTCTTGCCGGCGGCGGAGCAGAGCAACCAACAATTCTTGCCGGCAGCGGAGCAGAGCAACCAACTGATCTTGCCGGAGTTGGAGCAGAGCAACCAAGAATATGCTTACAGCGAGCAAAACCAGTGCTACATTGTGCCGGAGCAGGAGAGCAACCAAGAAGAATACGCTTACGACCAGCAAGGATACTTCCCGTTGCCGCTGCCGGGGCAGAGCAACCAAGAATTCAGCTGCAACCAACAATATTTCACATCGTGGCAAGAACCCTTGGCGACGTCGCAGCAGTTCCTTGATCTGGAGCAGCTGCTGCCGGAAGGCCTCGTCGGCGGTGTCACGATCTCGCCGGAGTACGGGATTTCATGGACGTGATGCATATGCAGGAGATCATCGCCGAATTGTTGGGAAATCCCGACGGCTCTGAAGGGGGAAGGGTCCAGCCACCGTGTGCATACTATGATCAACCACAATGCTTGTTGCCGGAGCAGGACAAGGTTGCTGACCAGGAATCAAGCAGCTGCAATGGATTAGTTTATCTGCAATGGATTAGTTTTATGCTTACTTGTTGTAATTAAATTACTGATGTGACTCGATGAGCGGCGTCGTCTGAACCGCTAGCTCTCGCCATGTTTTAACTGAGCTCTGTTGTAGCTGAGCTCGTATGTTGGTTAGCAGTCAGAGAGAAGAGGATCTTTATTGATTCTTTTGACAGTGTCCAATTGTAAGCACGAGGATTCAGTACAGGAATATATATACTCCATTTATTGGTTAATGATCATTGCGAGTCGTATAGTTGCATGAATCATGTGTATATGGTAACTACGTGTCCTACAACATGTAACAGCTGATATCGCTGTAAAAGAATATGTATCTGCAGCCTATATAGGTGGCCAAACGGGCCGCCCGGCCCGGCCCGGCCCTAGCACGATAGTGGCACGGCACTATGCGGCACGGCCCGTGTAGGCACGGTTCCTATAGCGGGCCGTGCCGTGCCGGCCCGCGTGCCTCCCCCCTGGCCAGGCACGGCACGCCGAGGTCGTGGCTCGTGCCGTGCCGGCACGGCACTTCGGCGGCCCACCGTGCCCGGCCGGCCGGTCCGTCGCCGCCTCGGCCTGCCGCCGCCTCGGCCTCCTCCGGCCTCCACCGCCTTGCCACCGGCTCCTCTCGGCTCCTCCACCTCCTCCCGCCGCCTCGGCCTCCTCCACCCCCTCCGCCGCCGCCTCCCGTGAGCGCCTCCCCGGCCTCCGCCTCCTGCCGCCGCCCTCCGCCGCCGCCTCCTCGCCTGCGCGCCGCCCCCTCCACCGCCTGCCGCCGCCTCGCCTCCTCCCGGCCTCCTCGGCTCCTCCGCCTCTTCCCGCCGCCTCGGCCTCCTCCGCCCCTCCGCCGCCGCCTCCCGCGAGCACCTCCCCGGCCTCCGCCGCCTGCCGCTCCCTCCGCCGCCGCCTCCCCGCCTGCGCGCCGCCCCCCGAGGCCGCCGTCCGCCGCCTCCCCGCCTGCGCCGAGCCCCGTGCCGGCCCGTGCCCCGTGCCCCGCGCCCCTTACCGTGCCCGTGCCCGTGCTCGCGCCCCGCCCCGTGCCCCGTGCTCGCCCAAAGCCGCCCCGTGCCCCTTGCCGTGCCCGGCCGGGCCGCTACAGTCCACGGGCCGTGCCGTGCCGGCCCGCCGTGCCGCACCGCCGGCCCAGGCACGGCATGGCTACTCGGGCCGTGCCGGCACGGCCCACGGCCAACCGTGCCGGGCCGGGCCGGGCACGGTTACTGTAGCACCGTGCCCGGCCGGCCCAACGGGCACGGCCCATTTGGACATCTCTAGCAGCCTAGAAGACTACCCAAGCTTCTCTCCAATGAGGAATCCAGATAATAATTTGGCAACTTATTATCATTGCAAAATTGAGTAATCCTATATCTGAGTTGTAATCTGCAGACAGAGCACTGGTGACTGACTGGTATCACACCATCATATCATCTCTTTGCGAACCAGCAGCTCCAAAAGTGCAGGATGCTTGGAGGAGTAACCTCCATCGAATCATCGGTTTTTCTTCGAAATTTTCGGGTTCTTGCACATGCGGATGCTTGCAGGAGTAACCTCCACTAGCTCATCTTCTTGAATTAAACTCTATGCAGTCATCCAAACTGTAGCTTAACGCTTCATCAAGAACCACTGGCATGATAGCAAAACGGAAGGACATTAACCCGTCTTCCTTTCAAAAAGATGTGAGTTTTAACGGTTGATGTGAAATTTAATGTAACAATTCGACGGAGCATGCCCCAAACAATGAAAGTAGCTCAAGTCGAAAGGGCTTGATGATGCATGATTCCATTTGTCTTATTAGCTGATCTGAGGGGCAGCTAGCCAGCTAGGTAAGGCACATAGATGTGGGAAAGGCCCAGGAAGATATAGGTATTATAACGCTATGGAGTACGGGGCATAGGACTTCTCTGCTTGCTTGCCATGTTGCCTCCAAGGCTTTGCTCAGGCAGATCACGGGATGATTGTCACAGCTGCAAGAGGATTGCCAGCTAGAAGTAATGCTAGAAGGATTTCTGTGAATTCGGAGATGAAGGAAGACAGCTTATCCAATGGGATGAAAGCAGAAGCATGTCAACAGTCAGGGTTCCTAGAGCCCAAATCAGAAGGCATGAAGAAAATGCTGGTTGCTGGCTGTGATCGCAGTGGTAATATTAGTGTTTGTTGATTATCTTGTTTTCACAGGCATATGCACTACAGAGGTGGACCCAGATCCAGGCTCACCTGGGCTATGGTCCAGGGCCTAGGCCTTAAAGTTATGGGCTCAAATTAAATTTCACCATGCTAAGCCCAATATGGGCCAAAATATGCTATAGTCTGGGCTGTCCATGCCTTGGCCCAAAGCTGGCCCCACCCCTGCGCTGCCACGATCTTGTGCATTTACATGGGTTGCAATTATGCTAGCACCTGTTCGTGCATGCTTCCAACTCACTCGGCAAAGTAGAGCCTGTTGTGATTTTTGACTGCATCGGTCAGGTCAATAGGGCATGAAGCCGCTCCAACCACATCCTCTAACTTACTGTTCTATGACTTCCTGAGTGGCTGATATGTGGGCCACATGAGCAGCAGGCCCACATGTCAGTGACCACGTCAGAGGGCAGTACGTTAGAGGAACCCAATCCCTACCAACCAAAACCTCTTGTCAGGCAACTCCCTACTTGCAGACAGGGAAACTTTTCGGAGCAAGAAACTACAGGTTCTAGAAAGGCATGGATTATGTAAGTTTGGGCCAAGCTCTCTATGGTTTAGTTGAACAGTTATTTATGAAGAGAAAATTACTAGTGCCTAATGTTTTCTTCATAAAAAAGATCTTTCTAGCAAACAATATAATTGCTGTACTGAATAGTGAACGTAGATGAAAATAACCTGTAGTTTCCTTGTTGGAACGGACATTTGTTGCAGCCTTTTTCTTGCACACATTAATTGCTAGATCACCTGGTCGCTGATGGGATACCAACTATTTGGCCTTTGTAGACATCCTGCCCAGGACTCACAAATAGTATACCTCTTTCTTGAGCATTAAGAGTGCATATGAGTAGTACTTCCATCCTCAATGCAACCTGCATCATTTTGTCCAGTTAGATGTTGAAAAACTGAAGAAAAAACCTTACTGCTTGAAAGTAATGCGTTACCAAGGAGCCTTGATCACGTGAACTAAGATCTCCAGCCCATGGGCCATAGCTGTCAAATATTGTGTT
The DNA here is from genome assembly GCA_003991445.1 of Oryza meyeriana var. granulata. Taxonomy (NCBI): domain Eukaryota; kingdom Viridiplantae; phylum Streptophyta; class Magnoliopsida; order Poales; family Poaceae; genus Oryza; species Oryza meyeriana. Next base: position 10,693 of record RYFJ01002682.1, on the reverse strand, counting down.
GAAGTACTTGTAGCGCTCCCACCGTACACCCACTGGTGACACCGGAGAGGAAGCGCCCCGCAGGAGATTGGCGTGAACCAACTCCCACGGACCGCGACTGTCGGTACAGTCCCAGGAAACCAAGCTGATACCCACGGTCAACGAAGATGTACCACAGCAAATAGCTAAATAAATAATTACAATATATATATATATACCTTATAAGTTGCGACTTCGGGCAAAATCCTGAGCAGCAACCTGCAGACAGAACGACAGCAGCGGAACGACATGCGGCGTAGCGAGAACCCAATCCACAAGCAACAGCTTAGGATAGGAAAGAAACCCTAATCTTCACTTCAAATTCACCCTTCCTGAGGAGGAGAAAAGGAATGATTAAGTTACTTACGTACTCAGCAAGTCACGAAAAACGTGAATCATGCAGGCTATCCAAGATAGATACATAGTTTATTTCACAAATCTTTTCATTTGAACCATTTCGGAAACTAAGTGTGTGTTGTCTCATTGTGATTGGAAGGAGGCCTCTCGCCTCGATCCTGTCGCGAATTGCTTTTCAACAACTCGAGCGGACGAATTAAATTTTAATTGATCTTTAAGTATTCTCATACGCCTGTCGGATTACGACAGCGGTCTATGGATCTGCTCCCAGCAGCCTTTTCCTCTGTATACTCATCTATTAATTTATTTTCAATTTCGTCCACTCCAGGACGTAACTCATCTTTCACTTCAGGCCTATGCAGAACATCCAGAAACAATTTTAGTCTCAATCTCCCAAATCTCATCTCAGCAGTTCCTCGAGCCATTCATAACTTATCTCGATGGGCTTTCCCAAGCCTCCTCATATCTCATCTCATTCACCCTATCTCCCTACTAAGGAAGCATATCTATGATGCCATACGACATCCAGGTCATACAGTCCCGGTTGAACCAACCACACAGGTCATCCATTTAGCCACTAAGGCCGATTCTGGTAATGGTTCCATACTACACAATCACTTTTCGCAAAATCTTGGCAAACAAATCTACGCTAGAGAAATCACCTCACATTGGCCCATAACCGTAGGCACGGCTATTCGAACAGTTTGTATACCTTTGCAAAAGGTGCACGCTTTATCCCACACGATGCGAGCTTACTCCACAACTGGATTTAGGTGGAGAGGTTTCGCCGACAAGGCCTTTTCAAAGTGTCACCAGGCATTGCCTGAAGCCAACTGGACGAGTCTAGACGCAAGTACCGAGCAAGTCTAGACTTTCGTACTCAGGATCTCGCGGGTGCATCTCATATTGCTATCCCCAGCGACTCTACGTCAAAGGCGACAAGCCAACCCTGGGTCTAACTAATTACTTGGCCAGGGGCGTCCCATTTTCACCCCGTGTGGTCGTACCTGTGAGATGCCTCGGATGAAATTCCCCAAAGAATAGGTCTTACATGCGAATACGAAGTGCCACCACCAGGTGATCACTTTGCACCGTGGATTTCCGCAAATAAAATTTTGTTTCACACCTTGCTGATATCGCATGTCGGTGTTTTAAACACTTTGGAAACCTATTTTTCCCAAATCGACAAACATTGTGCTGGAGGTGGAACCATCGGTATCTATTATGCTTAGAGAGCACGGTCACCAAGGTACCATGGGTGGAGCGACAAGGACAGGGTACCAAAGACCTACAGGGTTTATGCAACCATCAAGGCAGGTCTGTCGGTTCGAGCACGTTAACCGAGGCCGATCAATTTATCGCTGCACACTAGTCATGTAATTTTGCAAACAAAAATATTTTAAATTTAAGAGAAATATGGGTCAAGGAGTGACTTTGCCTCAGTCTTTTTCGTCTTCAAAGCTTCACGAAAATCGACGTCCAATGAATTTCCGGTGCGTCGACTATACGCGCGAAACGAGATAAAACACATAAAACCCTAAAAATAATATACTATTATTAATAACTAATAGTGCCATGAGGTAGATATCATTTTTTAGAAAAATTTAGAGACTTTGAAACGGGCTCAATCGGAGTTACGGTTTGGAAGATATGATTTTTTTTTTTGAAAGGATTCAGGGCATTTTCTTGGGAAAGAAATTGATTCATTGGATTATTGGAAAAGGAATAATTTTGAAATAGGGGCTGACAGGTGGGCCTTTGTGGCAGGAGATGTGGCTGTGGGCTGGTCCACCTGTCAGGGGAAGAGAGAGAAACAGGAGACTAGGGCCACCTGTCATTGGCACAGAAAAATAAAAGAGCAGGGCCTACTGTCAGTGGTACAAAGGAGAATGGAGAGAAGTGACATGGGGGCCCACTCTGTAAGTGACTTATGAAGATTAACTCGGGTATTTAATTGTGTGGGGTCCATTGTCAGTGTGATGAGGGTAGTACTGTGCACTGATTATATGGGTCCACATGCTCATACATTAACCGAGGGCCCACAGGTCGGTGGCTTGGGGGATTTTAACTGAGAGGCCCACTCGTCAGAGACTGAGGAAGAGGGATGAGTGTGTGCCGGACGGGAAAACAGAGGCGGCCGACAGGGATGATCGACGGCGCACGGCGGCCGGAGAGGAGGCGGCGGCCGGCGGCGAGAGAGGAGGAGCAGGACCATGGGAACGGGGACGAAGGGGCGACGCGGGGAAGGTGGTGTTGGTCGGTTCGCGATTACTCGGGGGATGGCCGACGGCGGCGGGCGACGGGCATCCAGAAGGCAGCGGGCGAGAGAGAAAGGATGGCGGCGGCGAGAGGCGGTCGTCGCCGGCCGACCCAGGGAGCACGAAAGGGGTTGGGATGGGTGAAGCCTGGATGCGGCTCGAGGGGAGGCAGAGAATAGAGGAAGACATTGGGGACGGCTTTACCTTGCATAACCGCGATATCCCGAAACGGCGGACTGGTGCTCGGCGCGGTGGATTTGGGGATTTCTCGCTCGGCGTCATTAGGCGCCGGCGAGCGATGGGAGGGAGGTCGCTGCACGCCGGGAACACAACGGCGGCGGCGGATTGGTCGATTGTGCTCGGGAGCGACGGGATTGAGGCGGGTCAGAGGGGTTGCGTCAATGGTGGCGGAGAGCGAGAGGCTCGAGCTTTGTGGGGGGGGGGGGGGGGGCAAATGGCGCGGCGGAGTAGGGAATTTATAGGCCGGCGCTAGGCGACAAGGGAGAGAGAGACGGTGGAGTTTTTCTCGGAGATGGCTGGTCAGGGCGCGGGGCTCGGGACGGCGGGACGCGGCGCTGCCGCACCTCTGTGGCCGGCGTCACGGAGCTTTCTCGTGATGCCGGCGAGAGGAGAGGGAGAGGGAAACAGAGGGACAGGGAGGAGACGGAACGGGGACACGTGTATCTCTGACTTGGAGCTTGCCGGGAGACACGGGTAAAATGGGGCGCGGGGGCGGCCGCTGAGGGGAAAACGAGAGAGCTCGAGAGAGAGAGAAGAGAGGAGACCGAGAGCAGCGAGGAGACGACCGCGGGGCTCGAGGCGGATGATGGCGCGCCGCGCGGCAGGTCGGTTCGGCGCAGGACCGAGAGAGAGCAGAGAGAGAGAGCTCGTGGGAGAGCTGAGAAAGATTCGGAGATAGAGAGAAAAGAGAGAGAGCGGAGGTAGCGGCCGGGTTCTGACAAGGGGGGCCGCGTTCGGCGCCTGCTGCGCTCGGTCGGAGGGCCGACGATGGGGCGCTTGATAGCGTCGGGCCGTGTGCGCGCGTGGCTCGGCTGGGGAAGAGGCTGACGGCGGGGCCCGAGGGCCGGGGCGCGTGTCCGCATTGGGCTGCGGGCCGGATGGTGGCACGGGAGGGAGTTGCTGGCGCGAGAGGCAGTGGGCGGCCGCGGGGAGGAGAAAGGAAGAAGAGAGGAGGCGGGCGCTTTTGGCCGAGGAGAGAGGAGGGGGTCGGCCGAGTGATAGGAGCGATTGGCATTTTTCCAGGGATATAAAAGGGATAATTTGGAGGATCTTGAGATTTCTATGGGGATTTTATCAAATTTGATTTTTGGGATCCACATAAATTCCTGAGATTAAGGAGAGGACTTTTTGGATATATACTATAATATTATATATATCTTATATTATAATATATATATAGTATATATATATATATTATATATATATATATATATATATTATATATATATATATATATATGGAAGAATTTGATGGGGATTTTGGAGGATTGAAAAGGGTATTTAATTTTGAATTTTTTGGTGTTTGATCTTTTTGGTATTCAGGAATAAATAAGTGGATCCTCAAGAGGACTCTGATGTTATATGTATACTATACTGTATACATTATTTTGATAAGGGTTTGGAGGGATGAAATCGGAGATTTAATTTCGGATTGAGATTATAGACTTCTAGGCATTTTGGAAACTTCTGAGGGAAGAATTTAGGAAAAAAGATCTCGAAGGGAGATTAGGATTCAAATTTAATTAATTGGGATTTGAGGTAATTTGGGAAGAGAGTTTTCGATGGAATTCAAGGTCTCCGAGGAGGACAAATGAGGAGATTTTTGCTAAAGGGGTTAAGGGGACTTTCGAAGAGTTTTATTGGATGCTCGAATTGCAAATTCGAACCCATATACAGAGATTTTCAGGAGGTATGGAATACGAGTATTTTAATGGAGTGCTCCGACTGAAAGTTGAGATCCATGAGTATTTGAATAGAGAACTCTTGAGAGGTATTCGGTGTTGAATTTTTTTCCGAGGAATTTTGAGAGAGAGTCGAATTTTTCAAAATTTGAGTCTCGGAATTGGAGAGGTTTGGGACCGAGGATTTAGGGTTTCAAAGGGGTTTAGACGAGATCTATGGCATAGTTCTTAAGTAACCAAAGATCTCATTTTTTTTAAATTACGGTTTAACGAAAGGTAATTTTAATAGCCCGGAAACCGGGCTTACAGTATGCTGTGCCCCTAGATGCCTGTTAAAACTGCATTCTGAGTCCATGAGGCCTTAGTAGGCAATATTTATTTTAGTAATGTTTGTTCCCTCTGCTGTCATTGAAATGTACTCTTGTTATGGCAAGGCAACAACCTCTGTGTAGGAATAAACATTATTACGACAGATTTTTTTTTCCAATCCATATTGTATTCACTTCATCCATTCCTGCATGATTTCTCCTAGAGTAGATAGTGCTTCAAAAAATAAAGGATAAACCTCCGATAATTCATCTGCACTGCCATCTTAATATGCATAACCATTCCAAAATTGGTTCTTGGCATTTATTGATAAGAGGGCTCAGAACTCGGAGTTATCTTAGAAAATATAGTCTGTAAACTCTTGTACAAATGTCGAGGAACCACTGGCAGTTCTCATAGAATGTGAGACTGAGACTGATGCGTAATTTTAACCTACTTAATATGGTGTTTCTTGGTTGCTTCATTAAATTTAAATAGAAAATTTAGACTTTTTTTTGTAAAAAATAGATCAAAACGTTCAACATAATTGAACTGATTATAATAGTGTGGTAGAACCCTAAGGTTGCGTCAACATTTGTTCCACGCTTTGTACCAAAAGCTCGACGCAACTGATCATATACTTCCTTGGAACTCCACGGCAGCTATCTGGAGCACAGTAGCAAGAACAAGTTGGTTACACGAAAATTGAGTGATTAGGATTCTAGATAGTAAAAATAGGATGCTACACAGCACATTCTTTGCTGAAAAATTGCAAAATAGTACACGTGAATTCTGGCATTAAAACAAGGCAATTATCATAGGCTCAGCAGCTTTCCTCCAACTGTCTTGTTTAATGACCTTTTGGAGGTCCAATCATAAACTCATATCCTTCTCTCAGCCTGTTGATTGTGACGCTTTCAGGACAGTGCCAGAAGTAAAGTGTTTGGATATGAAGGTGGATAATAAATGCTTACATGTTTTCATCAATATGGTGAGGTGCAGTGTGCCTCTGCACTAACAGATGTGTCAGCGGTTTCCCAATTTCTACTTTCATAGCTAGTTCCTTTAAGCTCACGATAACCTATCTCACGGAGATATGGCTTGTTCACATCTTTCCCCTGTGATAAATCAAGTGAGAACAGAAATATTTCTGCATTCCAAAAGGAAGAAAACCAACAATTGGTACCAATTACAATATGGTCCAGACACAACCCAAAGTGGTCGGTGTGTGTCGTTAAAAAGTATGTAATTACCGCTGGACGGTTGGTGGTAAGCTTTGTAACAAACTATCTGTCGATCATCTAGTTTTTTCGGACAACCGATCGGTCGATACTTTTATTTTATTGCCGTGAACCGTCGTCGGTAAGCCCATATTAACATCTACTAGGAGTCGGCATATATTTTCGCACAGCGTGGCCATAGTAAACCTACCTTCTTCCTCCCGCGCGCGGTCCCAATCTCGCCGCGCCGGAGATTCGCTAATCTCTCCCAAATTTTCCTGCGAGCCAACCGCCACCAACGCTGGCAATTTGCCGACCACCCGCCGAGCGCCTCCTGGCACTCCCGCGCGCATCCCTGGCTTCCCTCTCCGACCCGCACTGCTGCCGCCGCGGAGGCGCTTCCCTCTCCCGCCGCACGCAGCGCCCTCGCCGGCCCGCCTCTCCTGCAGTAATCCGCACTGCTGCTGCAAGTAGTGCGGCCGTCGAGAGGCCGGTATTGTGCGATGTCCTACATATCCCTCCTGGCCAGCCTCCGGGGCGAGGTCACCGTCTAGTTAAGGACCAGCACACTAGGTACGCCTCTGCGCCCATCATCAGCGTGCGCCCTGCATTCACCCTTGTTGTATGTTTGGGATTGGGGGTTTATTTGTTTGCGCACAGCCCAGCAGGTCACTGCAGCGCCTGCATCCCAAAAAAAAGATATTAATCTTATTTGTTGATTTCTTCGTCTCAGGCAAATAAGGAGAAAGTTGATGGCTTAAAGCCTAGCAGATCTGCTCCGTTGCAACCACTATTCCCGGTGGGCAAGAGCTTGTTGTTCCAGTATGGGAGCTCCAGGAAGGGAATTGGGAGGTTTTCAGTCGTGCGTGGATTAGAGACAGGGAGCAGGGTGGATAAGCTGTTCTTTCCTTGGTGGGTTTTGATCATTGGTACCGCATTTTGTTAGACCAACTTAGTATTTTCATTGTTTAGATGTCCTATTTTGCGAGTGGTTAAATCTGATGTGTTGTGATCTTTTATTTATTCTTAGTTCATTTGGCAGTAGCTTGTTCTCAGCCACATTTGGTTGATGGATAAATCATGGATCGTGATGATGCTAGGTATAAACATATTTCACAAATATAAAAGTGGTATCTATGTTAAAATGGGATTTACCCTGAAAATTGCAGTAGGGCACCGAAGGCATATATGCAAGGGTGAACGTTCATATCTTTTGCATTTAGGAATTCAGCAGTCGGTAGCAGTAATATGCCCTTGTAAAGTGTGTTACTCATTTTGGAAAGTGGCAAGCGAAGTCGTGAACATTGATTGTGATGGGTTTCACAAGGGAGAGGATGATGGAAACTTGACATGGAGAGAGTAGCTCTTTGTGAATCAGGGGACCTGTGATGGTGCTGGGGTTATGAGGAGCTCAAACGAAGATGATGATATATCTGATATGCTTAGAGACTGCTGCTGGATTAAAGATGAATAGAGGGATTTTGAATGAGAGAAGTTCTGATTAGAGCCCTTGTGAGGACCTACTTAATTCAAAATTGGTATCCACGAACGAAAGCAAGGAGTTTACCCAATTGCATAGAAATATCGCAGACTACGGTTCTCAATTAGGCTTCTACACTCAAACTCCTTGGGTTGGAATGATAGATCTTTTACTCTGCTACTAGCTCTGCCTTAATGATGCATTCTGAGGGTTCACACTGACTAGAACTTTTAATGGAAAGCTCTATAGAAATGGTGAAGTCCATTGGAATTGGGTACACTAGTATTGCCATGCTTGTGAAAGATGATTGCATTCCTCTATTGGAGGGTGTTTAACGCCAAAATTTGGCATGATTCTTTATCAAATTCGGTTAAGAATAAACTCAGTCAGCTAGGCTAGGGGAATAATCCAGAAGAAGCTAATTCAGCGAGGGATTTGTGAAGACCACGAAATGAGTCATATATTTATCTGTAAATTAGGCAGAGATAATATGTTTTTAGGAAAAACCTGATTGCGTGTCCGGTCAGGGTTTGTTAGTTTCCTTTTATAGTTGGAAACTCAACTGGTTTCGTCCTGATCAAGCGACTATATCAACTCGGGGTATAAATACGTATGTCTTGGGTACTATTGTAATCGAATCATCAAAGATCAATACAAATTCGGCACTCGCCACCCTGTTTCAGACGGGTTCTTGCTTCTGCAGGCCGGGCTGCAAATCGTTAAGTTCGACGCTCCTGCGGAGGGTAATGTTTCGTTACCTGTTTTGTGTGGGTTGTGTGGTTGCCCGGTATCGTATGGCTAGGCTTCCTCGTAGGGTCGCGATATTCTAGTCGTCTACGTTAGTGCAGCTTTACCACGATTATTTTCTGTTTACGGCTGGCATCAGTTAAGTCTGATCCTTAAAACGAATAGAGTATATCACATCACCACTTGCATAGATTATCAGCTTACTGGGTAATATTTTATATCATTTTGGTTGTGCATTGGTTGGTCACTACTAAAGCTGCTAGATAATTATCCTGCTAGGGTTATAGATTTTTATGTAAGGGTTTCATGGGAATGTATGGCCGATTAGTTATCATATAATACATCACGATTGCATTAGATCTATCGGCTTACCGATTCTTTTATCGTCATTAATCTATGCTGCAATCAGTTCAATTTGACCTACTAGATTGAAATGATTAGATTTATCCTTGGTTAAGCCGATGGTGTTCAAGAATCTTCTATCGGAGTGCCTAAGCCGTAGTTTATCTTTTATTTTATTAAAGCCGGGCTGCATTGGGTTCATACGTTTTTTGGCACGCTACACCGTCATTCGGCTTTTCACAGCGTACGCCTGTTATGTCAGTAGTCAGCTAGTTTATTTACTTACATTGCTATTGGGTTCCTTAAGCCATGATGGTTTATTTATTTACCTACCTAGTGACATCATCGGCTTCTAGTCGATGTATAAGTGCACTACGCCCATATCGGCAATGGCCGATGAGATGATCCAATTCGGCTTCGCCGTTGGCTCACCGATCTAATTCTCCTCCTCGTCAATGTGCAGGGGTCAAATTGACTGCACGCCTAGAACTCCTCTGATCTTTAGGACCTGCACTGGAGTTAAGCAATCTCCCAGGCCTTCGTGTGTCTAGTGCGCCGAAACGCATATCAGTCTCGTTCCTAAGTGCGGTGATTTCGGTGTCAACACGTTTTTGTCACCCGTGGGACCCGGGAATTTCAAATGCGGAAAGAGATCAAAACGAACAACGTATCCCTGTCAACATGGAAGACTTAACTGATGAAGCAGAGATCAGCAAGTCGAGCAGTAATATAGCCAATTTTTCAGAAATTCTGCTTGGAAATCTTTTGGGTATGACGCGAAAGGGCCGATTTCAAAAATCTCAATTTCCGACACCAGTTCTAGTCGGAGAATCGACGGCTGTGCTCACCTGAATGCACAACCACCTTGAGGAGTGTAAATGAAGCAGTGCATCCGCACTTATGCAATTATCAGAATTTTGTGAACATGCTCCATAATCTATCAGGAGGCAGTGGATGGTCGTTTGCCCAGAGCAATCGGGTCATTTACCTCCACCGAAATTAGAGCCAAATCAGTCGCTTATGGCGCCAGAAAAGATATAGGAAAATTTGTTTTCACAGAACCGGCTGGGGGTACAGATATTCTCGCGGGATATCCATCGGAACGGCTTATTTAGGGGATTCAGCAAAATTACCGGAAGATTTCCGATTCAAATAATTATTAGAGAGATACCCTAGGCAGAAACGGCTAACCAATCCACCCATGCAATATCAGATAGGAATCCCGAGCGGGAAGATTTTCGACAAGGGTTGCAGAGATAGTGAGAAGAACATTTGGGATAAAACCGAAGGAGGCCAACATTTATGTATCGATCGTACCCTGAGTGGTTTGACAGAGTTCACTACCCGGTTTTTCAGGCGTAAAAACTCTTTTCGTAAAACCCTAATTCAAAAAAAATTTTTCTGGTTCTTTTGTGTGTGCTTAGGACTAGTGCCATGATTCAGATCTACAACTCCATTGAACTTAAAACTCGCATCCCAGATTCTCTCCATTCCGAGACCGAATTTGAAATCGACTGTCTCTCTTCTAAATTTCCCAGAAAATTCAAACCAAATATTTCCAAACTTCCTGTACTTGGGTCCGAGGTTTCAATTCGAAGCCCTCTTAACCATGAAACTTTCGGCAAAGTCATCTTTGAAGCCCTCTATCAATCCTTGATCAAAATCATCCTTCCAAAACCTTCCAAAATTCTCTATTATACATATGTACATATATCAAATAAATGTGCATGTATAATATAATCCTCTTAATCCCATACTTTAAATTCTGAAAATATTATGAGCCAATACAAACTTTCCAAATCTATAGCCTTTTCAATTCTTCAAAAATCCACCCTTCCTTCCTATATATTTAATATTATATATATAATATACTATAACCGACAAATAAACTCAAAGTGCATCCAAAAATTTTGGGCATTAATCCATTAGAAATCCTCCATATTCTTTTAAAATCCCTTTTGAAATCCTCCAATATATCCTCTAAAAACAATCCTCTGGAAAATATCAAGTCCACTATTGCTGTCGGGGACGCCTCTCTCTCGGT
>RYFJ01000343.1:0-112112 GCA_003991445.1 Oryza meyeriana var. granulata | reverse complement strand
GACTACAAACACGGCTCCGGAGTTGACACCAAGTCCGGTACTGCAATTAAGACAACCTAGCAGCAGAATACGCCTTCGCGCTGCAACGTCGGCAACACGCGAAGAAAGCGACACTATGGAACAGAAGACACAAAGTCATTCACAGGTAGTAAAATAGCGCTGCACGTAAGGAGGAAGACTCAACCACGCTGAGAGTCACTCACGTAACCTCATAGAACTGTCATGATAGAGCACGCATCTTTGATAGACGAAAACCATCGCTATAATCAGGGCTACCAGGAAAGAAAAACACCACGAACAAAGTCCCCTTCGTATGCTTATCATCACAGCGTTTTTCCAAAAGACGCGAGAAATACACCACACACAAACTCCAAATACCTCCAAAATCAAAACGAGAAGAACAAAAGCAGGTCAAAGAAATCATGCGTCCGCCCTATTACCGAATAAGGGACCAGTACAGAGACACGCCTCTCTATCGGACCACCAGTTCACTCGAAAGCACCCAACTCCGTCACACAGCTACTCTCGACAGTCCCAATGCGCTCAGTAAATCCGCTCAACCCTATCAGCCAGAGGCGCAGCCTAAAACAAGTGGCAGAGCAAACTTTGCACGTACAAAGCAGCCACCAAAGCCAGCGCGAAGAAACAACAACTGACAGCACAGGAGCGACAGGAGACGGGAAGCCCAAGGCCTAGTTCAATCCTCGGAGAACACGCTAAGACGGAAAATCTAGGGGTACACTTAGACTAGCAGTACAATCAATCAACGTCCAACTGCAACCTACAACCTAGCAACCAGCCCAAGAAAAAAAGTCACACCAATATCAGTTGAATAAACAAGTGACCACGTACCTTCGGTGGCTTCAATAGCTACAAATGCAAGGTATGGCAATTCCCATACATCCAACTGTCATAGCAGCCCCAAACCCCGAACCACATAAGTCGAGCTTATCACCTGAATAAAGTACTTCTAATCATCCTCTATACTTGAACTAATTCTTATCCTAAAAAATGCGAAGCCCACGGAGACAAATACACAATTCCTATAGGATTTGAGACGAAACTATAGCGCTACGTCGAAGATTGACATACCATAGAGAGACAGCGAAGAAGTGAGATCGTCAATTCCCCACTCGGCCTCGCCAAATGTCATCAGCGCTTACACACCTTGGTGTCCATACAGCGCACTATGGTTCTTGAATTATTTTGTCTTAATGAGGTGCAAAAGTACTGAATGACATAAATTCTGATCCAGCCTGAAGCTTTGCTCGAGAAAGGGCGAATCAAGTCACCAAAATGACAGATGTCAGGAAAAAAGGCCATGAGCCATAGCGACTCCGACGCCTCTACAGGAGAAGAGGCTAAGCTATGACTAGTCGGGCAGAGTGTTTAAATGTAAAGGGTCAACTACTCATGGAAATTAATATCAATAAGGGGAGGAACACATATTTATATATATTGTAAAATACATAAATGTTCATGTTCGAGTGATGTTTCTTCAGAAATCAGAATGCTACTCATTCGATATGTTTATAATGCAGGGCCAGTTCCGGATACGCTTAATAGGAACTCACGGCTACGAACCTATCTCTTACGCTCGGGGGCTGGACCAGTCTGCCATGATACACTTGGAGTGCAGCACTTCAAGAATCACTCGAAATGCTCCATGAGGGCTAGTGACCGAGTACTTGCACCAGTCGGAACACGGATGTCACCTTTACCTTGGTACGCCCCATGGAGGCTAATAATCGACCTCCAGCACCATTTGGGGCTCGGGTACTACACTGCTGGTTAGGGTACGCCCCATGAGGGTCGCTAGCAAAATCCTATACAAATACGAGGTTCGGGTACCTTATTGGCCAAACTCAGTGGGTAGGGTACGCCCCATGAGGGTCGGCAACCGAATCCTATGCTAATGCGAGGTTCGGGTACCTTATTGGCTACAATTTTGCCAGGTTGGGTACGCCCCAAGAGGGTTGCTAGCCGAATCCTACGCTAGCGCAGCGTTCGGGTACCTATTTGGCCGAAACAGAGAAACAAGCCACTACTGGAGCTTTCAGTCGAAGGTAGCACTAAACCCGGAACCATCATTCGATTCCTACTGGAAGACAAACCTCCTAAAGATCACAACGAAGCTGAGTAAGTCAAGCGACGGAGCAAAAGCTTTATCATAGTCGGAGAAGACCTATATTGTCAACGCACATCTAGAGTTCTCATGCATTGCGTTACACGTGAGGAGGGCAAGCAAATCCTGCAATCTATCCACTCGGGCATCTGTGGCAACCATGCTGCATCTAGAACGTAAGTCAGAAAGGCTTACAGATAAGGATTCCTTTGGCCGACTACGGTTACTGACGTCAGTGACATTGTTCAGACATACGAGGGATGCCAATTTTGGGGCTGCGCTGGTTATGTCGGTTTGGGCCGGCTTATTCGGTAGTAAGCCGAAGATATGAGTTCTTAAATAGCATGCCCTATTGGGTTGCCCGCTGGTCACGTTAAAATCGCGATACAGGTGCTATTTTATAAGAACCGATTAAATAATCAGATATGCTTCATGCTAAGCCTATAGCCAGGTGTATACATTCGGGTATCTATTTTAAGGTATTGAGGATATATCCTTTTAAGGATTAATAGCTGATCTCCATTAAAATTGGGGATGTAGGTATCTCTCAAGTACACCTCATCACACATTGGATTTACTCCATAGTGATACTCGACTTACATGCTTAGCCAAATTGCCTTAAGCAAAATTTCCAGCTAATATATAGCTGAAGAGTCCAATTTCTGAGAAACATATCACTCAGAAAAGACTTAAAGGTTAAAAATTTTTGACTTTATGTTTAATTGTTTCCCAATTAAGCACAAAGTCAAGGGCTACACCTAATAGGTGCGCCTATTCGGCGCACACTATTCATCTATGAAGCCCTTCATAGCCTCATTGCCAGCTAACATGAAGCAGGACTCAAGAGAAGAAGCACTCAGACAATGAATACTCGGGAGCAAAGCACTCGGGAATCTCTTCACCGTGGAGGATGAACACTCGGCATCAGCTGTGACTCAACTATGAAGGTCTCAGGAGCTACTGTGGAGGCCGTGGGCCCTGGGTACCTCAAGAAAGGCAATTACGGCCACTCGGACAGAGGGTGGGACGGTGCCGACAATTGGAGATAGAGTAGGACTCGGCTTCATATTACCTTGCATGACAAAAAAAGGGATATAGTCCTAGCCGGATACTCTATGTACTGATAAGGAAAGCTCTTGGTCGCATTCGACTGGGTTTCATGATAAATTTAGCTCGGTTATAATTTTGCTAAAAAAACAAAGTTATGGATTGATAAATTTAAATTACTAAATATATCGTTGTACTCGGTCAATTTAGTCTCAGTAATAGGTTTTCATGACTTGGTAAGATAGACATTCAGAATAAGTATCTAACGAGTTGTACTCATCTTGGAGTTTGGATTTAATCTTTTAATTCTGAGATTAAAACATAAAATTGACATGTTATAGCTAGCATGGACTCTTCTCTTAGATGTATCTGATATGCACTATTCTTTTCTCTGAATCGTCGAAACTCTGGATCACCTATGTTCACATAACAAATAGATAAAACAGTTGTAACCATTTATTAGTGCTTCATAAACAAAGAAGAGAACAACCGCAAAGTTTCACACACACACACACGTGTGTGTGTGTGTGAAACTTTGCGGTTGTTCTCTTCTTTGTTTATGAAGCACTAATAGTGTGTGTGTACTTGCGGCATTTTATTTTTTAATACACCTATACTAATTCCACATTACATCACTCTGAAGTCTCGCTTTCAGACTCGTTGAAGAATCCTAGGTACATCTGTTGTTGAAATCTAGGAGTGAACGCACCGAGCTCTTCTCCCCTGTTGTTTTTAAGGCTTCGCGCTTGCTCCCTCGAGATGCGTAAGCATTAGCGACCACATCCATTGGCATGGCATGGAGGATTGAGTTCTTCCCTACAATGTGGTTCACCATGGAGTTTGCATTGGTCTTGAATGCAATGTATTGGCATCCTTCACGCTCCGCTTTCTTCAAGACAGCATAGTGTTGTGAAATGATCAATAGTTGCCCTGGACAAAGGACACCATTGAATACCATCTTTCCAAGGTTACTAACAACCAGAACTCGAGCATGCCCTTGAACTATATACACCAAGCTATGGGCATTAACATTCCAAAATGGTGAGAGAATAGCATTCTACAGAGAGTAGAGAACACTATTATATATGAATGATGCCATAAATGAAAATTTTATGTAGAAAGAGAGCGAGCGAGAGAGAGACGGGGGGAGGGACAAAACTTCACTTTCATAAATACCTGGTATAGGTTTACTCTAGTAGCACTCATTTGTACAAGTTTAAGGATGGGGAATTTTTTACTGTTGAGACGTGTGATCCTTCCAGCACGTGGGTTGTAAGTATCAGCATGGCTAGGATTTTTGATGTTCAGCCTCGCCTTGATTGTGCAGAAGTTCTCCTCTAAACCATTGCACGGGTAGATGCTAGTTGTTCTTCACTGTACTAGACCTAGTATTGAGCTTGTGCTTGCTCCTGTTGTTGTTGTGTAAAAGTGGGTTTCAACAATTGAAGGCCATTCTTTACCCATATGATCTCTCCCCTTTGGTCGTTTTGGCCCTGTAGCCTCTTTGCTATCAATGTGTTTATGCCTAAGGCCTCACTAAGTAGCTCATTGTTGAACCCGCTGAATATGTTTTGCCTAGAGTGTTGCTCGATTGAGCGACCAAACACTTGTTGCTCCCTATTGTTGTTACCGGCCAATAAGAACTCCTAAAATTTTTATAAATGGAAATTAACTGTAATGTTTCGCCAGATGAATTTCAACGTAATAAGCATATGAATGGACCATGCATAACAACCATGGTTAAAAATTTTAGTTACCTTCTGCCTTGGTTCAAGCTGATTAGCGTTGTTGTTTATATCAAAGACATATAGGGCAACAACAGGTGTATCGCCTTCATTGTACAACCAATGCGCAACACCAGTCGAGAGTGCAACAATATCTCCTTGCCAAAATTGGTGGATCTTTCGGTGCTCATCCCTAAACTTTTGGCTCTGGCTTTGGCCTTCTGGCAAAAAATGTTGAAATTGTTGCTGGTAGGTCACGGGGCAGCCAGGAAAGGTTAATCCCATAGAACCTCTCCCTAAAAGTTAGTATGTACAAGTCAGTTGCATAAACCTTGAAAACAAATTCTTTTGACATGTCGAGCCACATAAACAATGTGTTTTGCTATATCAATGCTATACAAACCTTGGATGATGTAGACCATGTCACGAGCATTTGTGTATCGAGGTACCAGAAAGCCTTGAGGCTCAATTACACGCCGAATGGCAAATGTTCCTGTGCACTGGAACTGCTCATTCCTCTCATCAATGTACTCTGTAACCCCGGTTTCTGATCTCACTCTCCGAAAGTGGTTCAAATGCTTGTAGCCTATCAAATCTACACTCCCTAAAACCTCCTTGCCGAGGGTTGTGCCATGGATAAATAGTTGGGCCATAGAGCCATGGCATAGGAGAAGAACGCAAAAGTATATAGAGTACCGAGAGAAAGATGTAGTCGCCATGCTATTTGGGGATAAATTGGAAACTAGGCTTGTTGATGTGAGTTGAATGACAGGGAAGCCAGCTTATATAGAGAAGAAAAAACATCTTGAGATAGGACTCAAGGATAGAGTTTGTTGACATGTATAGACAATATCTTGCCTATAATTCCAAAAGGATAAATAGATAAAAGGTAGCTTTGCAATATTGGGATATACACACCATGACTCATGGATGACATGTCTTGCGCTTTTGGAGTAATACAAACCAAGCTTGTTCATAAATGTATATCCATACCCTTAAGATGAGCCTTTGCTTTGTAGATAAATTCTTTTTTTTCAATAAAGTTTCTATACCTAATTAATAATCTAGGTCAAACTTTAAATAACAAACCTGTAAGTGTGTTGTCATTTTTATGTGACACATATATCATAGATGATAAGTTAGGTGTTCCTTCAAAAAAACAAACTTGTTGGCTTGTTGTCATTTTTGCATGCCACACTACGCTTGGTAAGTTGAACTTTTAAAACAAGACACTTGTCAGTATTTTGTCACTTTTGTGACACACTATCATCTTGTACATGTAAAGTAAACCAATTGATGAAATATATGGAGGTTGGACGATTTTGCAAGTCCAGCCAGTACTTCCTGGTTTACTT
The DNA here is from genome assembly GCA_003991445.1 of Oryza meyeriana var. granulata. Lineage (NCBI taxonomy): Eukaryota > Viridiplantae > Streptophyta > Magnoliopsida > Poales > Poaceae > Oryza > Oryza meyeriana. The sequence goes on along the minus strand of RYFJ01000343.1, from coordinate 105,861 downwards.
ATCGGAAAAAATGAAAATATCAGATTTATTTTAAAAAAAGAATAGAAGCAATGGACTTATGTAAATTTGCATTACTATTATTATTTTATTCTGACGTGCATTCATTGAAACAGTTTATAACTGTGATATTGCTTTTTTTTTTATAGATCACTGGTAATAGAAATGTCCTCTGTTTTGTTTTTGTCACTTTTGACCATGTCATACATACCAATGCAATCAATTGTCTAGTCTTAAATGGCCAGAAGCGTCCCTATAAGGTGTGGACTATGATTTCCTTTCCATTTGTTGTTATAATTTTCAGTGGCCCATTAAGGGTAAAATTATGAAATGTTGTGTCAAAAAAGTGAAGTGACAAGTACTCATCCTCGTGCTTAATTAAATTATGGAATAATACTCTATCTGGCAAAAAGAAAAATACGTAAGGATAAGATTTGGTCAAGTTTTAAAAATTCTGACCACCAATAATTTCTTGAATTCTTATCTAAAATAAAAGAAATTATATACATAGATTTTAAAACTTTGACCGAATCTTACCCTAAACATCAAATTTTTTTTCCCACAGGGAGTAAGAGTATAGAATAGATCTGTTGTATGAATTTATATATATATATATATATATATACACACACACATTTTACACACCAAGCAATATACACACAATGACATTTAAATACAAGCATATATTCATTAGGAAACCGGGGATAAGTACACCAATAAGAGATGCTCTTGTGCCAATTCAGGCTTCTCCTCTCACTTGAACTGCAGCTTGCTTGCAAATGTCTGGCCAAACTTCCATCCCGGCGGCACGATTGTTGGTGAAGACAAGCGTTTGGTCATCGGGTTGGTGACCCTGAAGGACGAGACCCTGACCGGTGAGGTTAGGAAAGCGAGTGCCATTGGCACCCCAGTTGCGCGCCATCGGCATCCAATCTGCTGAGTTGGATCCCATCACCTCCATCAACTTGATCGACCGGCCGCCGCGACGTTTGTCACCAGTACCAGCTGGAAGTAGTCGTGCCCGTTAATGGTGAACCGCAGTCCACCCTTCTTCACGCATGGAACCCTTCAAAAATCATCGCAATGAATATGGTCAGTAGGATATTTTGCTATGCTATGCAAGCAACACAATGTCCAAAATAATATGCATATGTGTTGTTGGTACCTTGGTAGATGACGGGGGATGGTGCCGGCGCGGTAGATGGCCGATCTTCTCCCAGGCCGGCTGTGCCATGTCGAAGTGCGGCCGTGGCGGGTTGCACCAGCCGCCGTTGTCGCTGGGCAGGTTCCAGTTGGGCGGGCAGAAGTTGGTGGCGGTGATGGTGACAGTGACACCGGGCTTGCACCACTGCGGAGCCCTCTTGCGGTCGCAGGCGATCTTGTAGCACTGCCCGCACGACGCGCCGTCGTTGAACAGCGCCGTGCTCAGCGCCGCGTTCCGCGTCCCGTACCCCTGTGAGTACAGGTTGCCATATCCGCACGCCCCACCCATGGTGCCCGACGCGTCCGCGCCGCCGTAGAACGTCGCGTGCGCCTTCAGCCACCCTGACGGGTTTGTGGTCGGCGCAGACGCTGCCGTCGTCTTTGCGTTAGCCGCGTCGTCAGCCTCGGCCATCAATGCACAGCCGACTGCGAGCAACACCAGCGCAAACGCTCGAGCTGGAGCCATATCTTCGTCCGTCGTGAACAGATCAGTGTGTAGTTAGGCCCTTGAAACTTGACGAGAACAATTATCTAGCGCCCTGATTATTGTTCGTGCGATGTGCTTGCGATGATGATTGTTTTGATGATCTCCTGATGATTGGGTGGGTATATATAGCCTTCGATGGATGTTCACTGCTGGATTACATAGGTGGCTAAATGAAATCTCAATAATGAAGTGAAGTGAACTCTGGAAAGCCACAGGACGAAGCTAGCGCGCGGCGAGGCGCATGTGCAAGCAGCGGCACCATCGCTAATCCGAAGAAATATGTGTCCGCCGCAGGCGTAAGGATGTCAAACATTCCGATTTTTCACTGATTGGAGCAAAGTAACGCGAAACGCACGCGTTTAAAGTCGGCGCCGCCGCGTCCTTCAGCCGGCACATCTCCAGAGTTTGGAATCTATGAAGAATTCATAATCTTGTTGGAATGTCTACCAAAACAATTCATGGAAAAAATGAATAATCGTTTTCTAAAAAAATAGTCGCCTAACAAAAAGAAATTTAATATCAGAGAGCCAGCTTTCTATCCTGGGACCTGTGGGTTATGGGACCACCACGCTTCCGCTGCACCACTCTGGTGATCATTCTTAGAGGTATAACGGCGTCCTTTTAGTATGCTAGCAGTTCTAGAGACAATTTGTGGCCGTTTATTAAATATTGAGTGCGTTCAGCCTACAGTGTGTAGCAGTCAGATGCTCTGTCTAAAACCAAGTAAAAGCGAAGAGCATAGATTATACAACGAGATTACAATATTTGGTGTATTCAACATTTGATGTGGATAAAAAATGTCATATAAAATAAGATTTTACAAGGTTCACGTAGCATTTCCATTATCTATAAAACAAGATTCATGTGTAATTGCGCACTAGGAACACACCAGCAATCAGGAAACAACTAGTCCCCTATAGCAATTCTGTCTCAAGATAACGAGATTAAACGAAATGGGTCTATACATGGGTCAATTTTACCGCTCATCCAAATCATGCTCATGCTGTTCAAACTTGAATAGTCCTACAAACCACGCAATTCACCACTTCTTTACCTCAGAATCATACGACTGGGTGTGCTTCATACAACTGGTATGCTTCCTTCGATGAGCAATTCTTGTGACTAATCTGTTGAGTGTGGACACAACAGCCACACCCTTGTCTTAAGGCACCAGTTGTGCTAGGAGAGCTCTGCCATTACACCATCTTCTATATAAATGTATCATTTTTATTAGCCATGCATATTGCTAATAAGCCGGTGGGATGTTTGAGAGAACTGATATTAGAAATGATCCTTTGGAAGCTGCGAATCATTGGATTCACTCGTTCATACGTTGGAATGATTGTGAAATCACTTGATTCGCTCATTCATCCCTGTGATGTTTGCAACCAACACATCAAAACAATGGAACAACAAGATGTTCAGGGACAAAAGTGACAGATGACTGTGATTATATCATTTTAAACTAGCAGGGTGGCCCATGCAATTGCGTGCTAGCACCCGAATGAATTCCTTCTTTATCCTTAAAAAAAATTAGAATAGTCGGCTCGCTGGCTATGCATATCTCTAGGACAGGAAGAGCTTATAAATCGATGATACACTACTGTTGAAGAAAATAATAAATGAAATAAGTAACTATAATCTTAACTTTCAGTTGATCGAGCATCTCCAAGGGACTCTATCTCACTCCATTAAAATTTAAGGATTTTATAAAAGCAGTCCTCTGTGAAACTATAAAAACAGTCCTCGTTAAAATTGATGAGCCTCCATGTCACTCATTGTCCGTCTCGTTCACATGTCAACTCCCTTTGCTCGTTTGCCTACCAACGCCGCTTGCCTCTTCGCTGAAATCAGGACCTTAAAAATCGAACCTTTTCACTACTAGGGTTCTGTTTTATAGTTTTTTGAAGTTCCACCAGTCGGCGTTGCCTCTCTGCTCGTCTGCCTCTTGTCTCTCCTCTTTGTTGTCGTCGGGACCTTAAAAAATCAAACCTTTGACTGTTCGTCTCTATTTTTATAGTTTTTAGATGTCCTATTAGCTTCCACCTCCTTACTCTTTTGCCGCCCCTCTGCTCACCCGCCAGCTGCCCTCCTCTTAGTTGTCATCAGCACCTATAAAAAATGAACCTTGACATCATCACGGTTCTCCTCGCCCGTCCGTCGCCCCTTCACTTTGTTGTCATTGGCACCTTAAAAAATTAAACCTTATCATCGTCAGGATTATGTTTTTATAGTCTTTAGCATTTCCACCAATTGCCCCCTCCCTACTCATTTACTACCCCTCCACTTGCTTGCTCATCAGTACTCTTGTTAGTTATCATCGGCTCTTAAAAAAATCAAATCTTATCATCAAAAGGGTTCCATTGCTGCCGTCTTACCCTTTTTACACCCCTCTTCTCGCCCTCTAGTGGCAATCACCACCTCCTTGCTCCTTTGCCACCCCTCCGATCGCCTACCCGCCACCCTTCCCTCATTATCGCCAGCACCTTACCAAATCGAACTTGTTCTCTCTAAATTGACCGATAAGGTACTGCATTGGAGCCTCAAGCCTATGCATGACGAAATCGACTAATTTTTTGTCTTCACATTACCTTATGCTTAGTCGCCCGCCTCATGTGTCTGTATGTATACACTTACTACCAAGGAATCAAAGAAATATAGGAGGAAGTGGGTTGTGCATCAGATTTCGTATCCATGTGGGACTTTGCATGCACATGGTTGCCAAGAGTACAAACATGTGCTATATCTTTTTCCCATTAATAGTGTACGTATCAAATATGGATTTCAATTTGAATATCAAAAGTAGTAGATTAATATCAGCCATTAAATTTGGTTTCACCACGATGAAACAGTGGATGTTATCTTCTTTTTCTCCAATTAACGTGTTAATTTCTAGAACTTCAGAGCAAACTTGGTAGCTCATTTTCTATTTAGCATGTGATCTACATGATTTCAGCCCGCCTGGCATGGCAGGACAACACCAGCACGCCAGGAGGGTGTGGCAATGTTGTCCTACCATGATTTAGCTGGTGTTTTTTAGAACCTTTTTACTTTTTTAATTTTAAAAATAAATCCTTCGAAAACTTATTTTTAAATCTGAACCTTTTGACCATGACATCCCGCCTGCCGTGGCAGGATAACACTACCATGCTAGGAGCAGTGGGCGTGTCAATGTTGTCTTACCACATCAATTTTGCAATTTTCATATAAAGTTTTTTCGGGCCGTTAAAAACCTATTTTATAAAACCTTAATTTCTAAAACTCGGATTTTTATGTGTGCCTAAGGACTAAAGTACCGAGATCTCAATTAATCCTCCCTTTGAAAACCCAAAATTCCCCTAATCAAAATCCCGATCCAAAAATTTAATTCGAATTTTGCAATTTCAATTTCGCTCTCAAACCGTCCAATAAAATTCCCTTGTTTTATCCTCCCAACAAAATCAAAATACCTTGCTCCAATTCCCATCAAAAATTTCCTTCCAAAACCTTAATCAATATTCCAACCAAAATTTTGAATTTGGAATCCTCCTAAAATTCCCTTCTCTTCCTCCCTCAAAATCTCCTTTTAAAAATTCCAACTCATATATATATATATATATATATATATATATATATATATATATATATATATATATATATATATATATATCAAGTTCCTACCCATGCAGCTCTTCCTTGGATCCTTGAGATTTTTCCAAGACCAAATACCAAATTTTGATTTGAAATTGTATTCAAATTCTCTTTGAAATCACCCCTGAAAATCTCTGGAAAAATCAGAAACTACACTGTTCACCGCGGGACGCCTTCCTTCTCTCTCGGTCTGCAAACCGCCTAGCCCTTTGGCCCCTCTCCTTCCACCGCACGCCCTGATAGCATAGGCCCGTGCGTCAGCGACCCTCCCTCCCTGCACAGTGCTCGCACCCGACTTTCAACCGGGCCCCGCTTGGCAGCCCTCGATCGCCCGCGCCCGCCTCTCACCCAAGGCTCACCCGCCAGCAGCCGTGCGCCGTGGACGCCGTCCCCTCCCTGACATGTAGGCCCCGCATGGCAGATCCATCGTCTTCCTCCCCTGCTCTCTCCCACACGCACATCACGTGCTCAACGAAATCCCAAGCCCCAAAAATATCCCCCGCCGTGCCCGACCACGGCTCTCTTCCTCCCAGAAACCCTGGCTAACCACGCCGCCTCCGCCGCCCCTCCACGTGCCCCTGTCGCCTTGGGAAGCCGCCGCTTGCCCGCCGCTCCGAACTTCGTGCACCGCCATGGCCGTCACCCTGAGCTTCGTGCACCGCCATCACACACTCGGGACTCCACGCCATTGACATTCCTCTCCGTCGTGTAGTGGTGCCGCCCACCTATAAATCCCAGCGGCCTCTCCCTTTCCCCTCGTCACGCCGCCGCGCCGGTCCAAGCTCGAGCTCGGGCTCGGCAAGCTGCTGCCGCCGTGACATTTTCGATCCGGTGAGCCCCATTCCCCATTCCCCTCTCCTCTTCTATCCACCCCCAAGGGCCCCGAGCACAATGCCCTTTCTCCCCTGCTTCCTCGCTCTACCAGAGGCCGCCAACTCTCGCAATCCGCCACCACCAGGCAAGCTTGCCGCCGCTCCTCTGTGCCGCTCGACGCTAGCCTCCTCCGGTGACCTAGGTGCCGATCCGAGTCGCCCAACTTGCTTCATGTCTCCTCTACTCTCTCCCACGGTGGTCTGCCGCCGCTCGCCGGATTGGCTCGGGCTAGCGCCGGCCATCGATCCCCCCTCCCTAGGGCTACTCTCTCTCTCTCTCTCTCTCTCTCTCGCTCTTCCCTTTCTCTGTCCGGTGGCCTGCCCTCCTCACTGTCTGCATGTGGGCCACCCTCTTTCCTGGACCGACCCCTACTAACATGTGGGTCCCATACCTGATTAATCCAAGGTTTAATAACTATATCACTTACATCCCCTATCACTTACATGTGGTCCCACATTCCCTTCTCACTAACATGCAAGCCCTACAGCCAAGTAACTGACTTGTGGGCCCTATTCCTTTAATCTCCCACTCTCTCTCTGTCAAGTGGGCCACAGCACCAGTATCCTTCCTCTTCCACTGACATGTGGACCCCATTATCATCTCCTCTCTCTCTTTATTGACATGTGGACCTCTCATCTATCATTGACAAGTGGGTCCTACTTCTCAGCCTCTCTCCCTCTCTAACCATAGGCCCCACCTGTCAACCAAGGAAATATTCCCTTGGAATATTCCTTTTCCAGACTAAATAATTTCTTTTTAATCCCAAAAAATCCTTTAAAACTTTAAAAATCCATTTCTTTTCAACCAGAACTCCGATTGACCCCGTTCAAGTCTCAAAATTTTTTTAAAATTGAGATCTACCTCATGGCACTATTAGTTATTAATAATAGTATTTTATTTCTAAGGTTTTGTGTGTTTTTCTCTCGTTACGCATAGTCGACAACAATAGAAATTATTTCAGAAACGGATTCTCGAAGATTTTGAAGACGAAGGCAGAGGTAAGTCAGGCCTTGAACATATTGCTCCCAATTTATAAAATAATATTGTTTACCAAACTGCATTTTAGTGCGCACATTAAATTAAATCGGTCTCGGTTCGCGCGACAAACTAACGGACCTACCTAGTAGTGGCAATACCCTGTAGGCTTTGAAAACCCTATTCCTTGCCACTCCACCTCAGTATTACCTCGGCATCCATACTCTATGAGCATGGGTATCGACGGTTCTACTTAAATCACATGTGTTGTCAAAATGGGAAAACCTGGGTTTATGAAATCTTTTAACCCGACACGCGGTGTCGGTAAGTTTGCGAAACAAAAAATGTTTGCGAAAACTCGCGATGCAAAGTGATTGCCTAGGCAGGGATGCTTTGTATTCGCATATAAGGACCGATTTCTTCGAGAATTGCACTGATCATAGTACAGTGCAACCACACAAGTGGTATGGGATGGCCCTAGCTAAGTATTCAGCCGAAACAGGGTTACCTTGCATGCTAGTAGATGTGGAACGCCAGGATAAGGTGTTTGGGGGTATCTTCGGGTTCCTGAGTAGAGCAAGAAAGGGAAGCTTGCCCATTACTTGGTCAAGAAGTTTGGGAAATTTGCAAGCCGAATGCTTGAGTAAGATTGGCCCATCTATCGCGTATGAGGTACCCTGGGATGGCTCGTAAAAGACCTTGTCGCGAACCTTCCCCCACTAACGAGTGCGGGAAGTAAGCTCGTGTCGTGTGGGGAAAGCGTACACCTCTGAAGAGATATAAATTGTTCGAACAGCCGTGCCCACGATCATGGGCGATGTAAAGTGATTCCTCTAGCATAGCTTTGTTTTTATAAATGTTTGCGAAGTATGTTTGTGGTTAGGAACCGTTACCAGAATCGGCCAGGTCGGCTGATGGATAACCATTATGTGGTCTGAAACGGTCCTTTTGTGGATCAGTATGTCAGATGGCATCATAGATTAGGTTTCCAGTGTGGAAGCAGTGTGTGAGTGATATGATGGCTCTGAGAGCCGAAGTTGAGATGATGAGATAGATGATATCCTGGAAAGGAAGAAAGTGAAAAGAAAATAATAGAGAAAATATGAGATAAGGTTTTGTCCTGAGGAGGATGAAAGTGAAAAAAAAAACTAATAGATAGTATACACTGAACCGCTATCGTGGTCCGACAGGTGGTAAACTAGGCTAGAAAACTTTACTCAATTAAAATATATTCGTCCGCTTGAGTTGTTGCAAAACAATTCGTAGACAGGATCGAGGTGAGAGCCTCTTTCCGGCTACACCTGTATCAACCTACACCTAGAGTTTTAAAAAAATATTTTAAAAATAAAATATTTGTGAAATAAACCACAACCCTCATTGGTGGCCTGCATATTCACACTTTTCCCGTGACTTACTGAATACGTATGTACTTAATCCATCATCCTTTTCTCCCTCTAGGAAGAGCGAAGTTGAAGTGAAGATTAGGGTTTCTTTCCTAATTCCAAGCCGTTGCTTGTGGATTGAGTTCTCACTGCACTGTTGTTTTGCTGCTGTTCTGTTTGAAAGTTGCTGCTCAGGGCTTGCCTGAAGTTGCAACTTATAAAGATATAATATTTATATTTATTTATTTAGTTGCTATGATACATCTCGGTTGACCGCGGGTACCAGTAAGGATTCCTAGGACTGGTACCAGTAACGTAGTTCCGTGAAAGTTAGTTCACGCCAATCTCCTTGGCGCTTCCTCTCTGGTGTCTCTATAGATGGTGCCAGAACGGAGACGTTACAGTTAATTTTAGAGGCGGTTGACTGAAGTGATTGTCTCTGAAGATCAATTTTCAGAGATGGTCCGTAACCAGGGTTTCTAGCATACTGTACAGGCGCAATATATACAGTAAAAAGGGTGTTGCTCAAAAAAAAATTTAGTCGTGATCGTCGTTATTAGCTTGGTGAGGAGGTGCTCCTGTTCCTTATATTAGGATAGATGGTTTAGAATTTTCTTTTTTAAAATTTTTTAATTAAAATTATAATATATAAGATTCGATGGCTAGGTGGATGGATAGGATATAATAGAAGACAGATAGGATGGACTTTATATTCAATCTTTTTTACCAACAATAAGCTAAGCTGTATGTTTAGATTTTCTAGTACTCTAATTAATTTGCCACACTTACCTTGTTACTGTACCATCTTGATCCCGGTCGATCTGAATCCAATTCAAACTCAATTAACCTTGTTAATTGCTTGCTTCCTTCGGTGCTTCTTTTATTGGTTGGTGTGCTGCTTTGTGGTTTCCTCTTTGCATGCGACGTACTGGCCTATCCATATAGCACACACGGCAGCTGTGTCTATGTGCACGATTTGTTTTGAAGTGGGAAATCCGATTGTATTTCTTTAAACAAATTCCGTGGGACTATTTTTTTAAGTGGGAAATCCGATTGTATTTCTTTAAACAAATTCCGTGGGACTATTTTTTACTATATAATTCTGTCTTTGTTTTCCTATTTCTAAATAATAGTTCTATCTTATATACATCTATACCAATCATCTACATTGGTATAATCAAGACCCACCTTGATCTAACTGTCTAAATATTTTTTTTCGATTAACGTGGTAATTTCTAGACCTCCAGAACAAATGTAATGTCTTCTTTTAAAGTTGTGTTTATAATATAATAGATAGATAGATGGTGATATAAGTTTTTTTGTCAAACCGAATGTAGATGTCAGGTTGCTTTCTCAACCCAAAAAATATAATTTGTTTGTTTTGTAAATCTTGTGTATATCATTCTACTATGGAGCATTTTTTTACATAAATGTTGCTATTAGCTACTCCCTTCGTTCTTAAGAGACTGTTGTTTTAGTTACTCAAAGAGAGATTAAGTATAACATCAAAAGACTACCCTGCGCTTAATTAATGTGAAGAGAAAATAGGGAGGGAGGAGAAAACAAGGATGAGAGAGTCCGATTGGTTAGACGGTTAAAACGATGAAATTGTATTAAAGATGTCTAGTGGATCCCACTCTAAAAATATATTCTTTATGGGATAAATTTTTGGTCTAAAATAATAGTCTTTTAGGAACAAAGGGAGTAGCAAGTGTTAAACACTTATGCATCATTTTAGCGAATAGATGAGAATATGAACTTAAAGCAACTTCGATAAACAAATAAAAGAGATCGAAAGTTGATAAAGGTAAACATTAATTAATCATAATTTTTTTCAAGCAAAATATGAATGGATTTTTCTAGATAAACATCTCTAGTAAGTAGTCATAGGCAAGTTTGTATAGGACCAGCTGAGCAGTGATAGAAAGAAAAAAATCAGAAATCTAACTTGATTAATATGAACATATATCACTCATACACCACTAGGTGTTTGTTGCTAACTGTGGTGAGGTCATGCACCCAAACGGCCCAACCCCCAGCTTGCTTTTCCTAACGACGAAATTAACACATCCCGCAGTTTGCTCTTAACTGAATCCCGTGCTAGATGTATGTGACAATCTATCGTTAATGTTTTTTTTCTTCTTTCTTCTTTTCTCCTTCTCTTGTCGTAGAGGTATCATATTTATGTGATCTAGATTTAGAGTATTAAAATATACGTGGCAGAAGTATCATTTATTAACATTGCCCTCATCAGAACGTGCCCATGCAGTAGAATTGAAGAAAGAAGCAGCATGCACGCTTTCTTAAACAAGAGAGGACATGGCAACTGCAGGATTGAAACAGACCATTTTCACACTACCATGAGACAATCATATGCAATAAACAAGAAGAACTGCTAGTTTGTTTGAATTAACCCGCAAGTTTCCGCAAACAACCAAGAACATGCAAGCTGATAAATTAATACGATGACCCTGTTGAAGAACTTGACAGGATAAACTAAGCAACAAGTGTTAAAGTTCATTTGAGTTAAATGCACGTTTGTATAGGCCATTCTTCCATGTGTACAGTGTTCAGACCACAAATATCATGTACTAACGACCCAAATAGACAGTACTGGAACTGAAAGATTTTTAAGAGAATTAGAACTAGATCTCTCCTTCTTATGTCTTAACGAAATAGATTAGGAGCATAAACTGTCACCTAAACTTTCAGGGCAACTACTCTACCTTACGAATCTCCAAGCCTCCGGCCAAGAAGCAAGCCTGCCTACAAGCGCGTACAGCACGATTTTGAATTCCAGTCAGGAGAGCGGTACATTGATTCTATTGGATCCAATATTGTACCTATTGAACTCACTTTACATTAATTTTCTTTTAACAATTTCGTGTGCTGATAGTTCTGGAGTCAATTTTCAGTACTTCTCAACTGTTTATTTAATATAAAGTGCTTAATTAATTTCACCCGCAATTAATTTGTGCATTCAGATGCTATGTCACGTGGGGTTTTGTTCGAGCCAATAAAAAAAGGAGAAATTACAATCCTTTTTATGTGTTCAATTTAAGGCCCTCATTGAAACAGAGGATTGTCATATGAATTCTGGGGGATTCAAGGTTCCTTTGCATTGGAGGAAAATGAAAGGAATTTTAAAGGATTTCAAAGCTTAGGATTTTTTTCATATGTGACAAAGGATTTGAGAGTGTCAAATACCTATGGATTGCTATCCTATACACCAATTCCATAGGAATTTTTACCATAAGCTCAAACCTCATTTTATTTTTCCTTTGAGAAGTCTGATGCATGTTTTCTCTTTATCTCTCTTCTCTCTCTCTTAATTCCATCAAATTATTATATTTATATGAACCATCCAAGCATAACAAGTTTGAAGTTCCTATGTTTTGAATTCCTGCAGGATTCATTCATATGTGACATCCCAATCCTATATTTTTCATATTCCTGCATTCTCCAAAATTTTCATTCGAAAGAAGCCCTCAACTTCCTAAGGAACTTTCCTTAGGAAACAACGGTCATGAAAATCTTTGCCAGCTATGGATGGAGGTTAAGTGATAGCATAAGTTCAACCTCTTGGAAACTTAACTTTGCTTTATTTGTTTCGTGTGATGTTATCAAAGGCCTCCTCTTGTTTTCCATTCCTATAAAATTAGATAAACATACCACTTCAGTTCATGTGTTTTTTCTATTTAAGTGTTTTTTCTATCTTGCATTCTAAAAAGAACCTAACACTTGATGCACATCGAAAAGACTACACCTACACTTGTCTAGACATGCTAAGGCCAAAGCCTTCTAGCATGAACTAGTCCTGCATGGAGATCATTGAAGCAAATTAAGAAATCAGCAATATACAGAAAAAAATAAAATTCTCTGCTTCGGATAAGGCAAAACATGCCATCTCCCACTGTGCACCTACCATCTGGTTAACAATCAGTTCAGAGAGATTACAAGAATGCTAAAAATTTTGAAACAGAAGTTTTTTTCATTAATATACAATTAATATCAATAACTATTCCTGACCTTACAAGCATACTATGCGCATGATTTAGCCCATTAAACTATTGATTTCACATTTCAGTCGGGATTGTTCCGCTAGTGTTACATGACATATAGTAAATGACTTAAGGTCTTTATTGCAAATTCCAGATATGGAGCTGCAACATAATTGGGAGATGAGTGCTATCATAGGCCTAAGAGGAACGGAAGTCCGAGGTCCAAGGAGAATGGGTACCTCCTTGTGGGACGTACGTAGTTTAGTTGGATAGAGTATGTTCGGATAATGGGATTAGATTGGGTAGTCATCTATCTGTATAGGGAGAGATCTTATCCCAAGTCATGGCAGGCATTAGATTTGAAATTATCTTGTGCTCTGCTCTATCTCAATGGCGCAGTGTTGACTCCACCGTGTGGTACAGGACCAAGGCCATTCCCATTTTATTCCTCCTCGTATAATCTAATATGTTCCCCCTCGCACCCAAATAACTCGAATCCGTTAGTCATTTAATTCCAGTAGGCCGCAACGAGCTGCTCAAAAAGGGAGTAATGTCATGGGTCTAAGAGGAACTGGAGTCCGAGACCCAAGGTAATGGGTACATCCTCGTGAGACATACATAGCTTGGTTGAATAAAGTCAATTAGCATTATTATGGGACGTATATAGCTTGGATAGATAGAGTATGTTAGCATAATGAGATTAGATTGGTTAGTCCTCCATCTATATAAGAAAGAAAGAACCCTATCTTGAGTCATGGTAGGCATTAGATATGACATCATTTTCTATCTCTCTCCACAGTGCGGTGTTGATAGCCATTCCTGGTTTCTTCCTTCTCATATAATTTAATATATTCCCTCTCACCCCGAAATAACTCTTATACGTGAAAATGGATGATACACATACTTGACATATATTGCTGTTTATTTCATAAAGCTAAGCCCTAATTTGTTTTTACTATCTTACCTGTGGGATGTGTCATGTGGCATATACACGAATTTTTACTATCTTACTCCGCCTGCATAAACTTCAGACCTGACTATAACCATGCACCCAAACCAGCTATGAACTTAAAATCCGTGTATATGTGAGACTACAAAGAGTTTTTTTTTCCTTTGCTTTTTTCCTGAGCAGGAGAACCATTTATTCGCGTCATAGTGCGCCCATCCGTAAATAGGAGAAAAAAAAAAGTACCATGGTTTCTTCGACAAGAGAGAACACGCCAACTGCAAGACTGAAATAGGATTTTTCACACTACCATAACCAATCATAGGCGGCAATATACAAGCTCTGGATTACCCGACAGGTCAGCAAACAAACTATGGACAGATAAGTTCATCTGACGACCATGTCGAAGAACTTGAATAAAATTAAGCAATAAGTGATTAGTTTTTCAGTTAAAATTTTAAGCTGCAAGCCTGCAAACTGATAACTTCATCTGACGACCATGTCGAAGAACTTGAATAAAATTAAGCAATAAGTGTTTAGTTTTTCAGTTAAATGCACGTTTACATGTAGTCAGTCATTCATGCGTACAATATTCAGGCACAAATCTCACTGTCACACACAAACAGATGCACTACATGCACCTTAGCTATGTCATACAAGCAGTTACAACTGAAATAGATTTTTCGGACAATCAGAACTAAAACTCCCTCTTAACCAAATAATGAAGCGAATAAACTCATGTCACCTAAACCGTCAGTCCAACTCTACCTCACGAAGCTCCAACCAAGAAATGAGCCCACACGCGCGCATTTGAATGGAGTGACAGCTTTTGTGCGTGTACAGCATGATTTTGCATTCCAGCCAGGAGAACTGTACATTTCTATTGGATCCTATCCTCGTACTTACAGAAACCAGTAACACAGAATTACAAACGAAATCTGGCACATAGGAGGTTATCTTAGCTTCGACTAGATCTCATCCTGTTCCATTGGTTGTGCTCCGTTTCCACTATGGATAAAACTTGAGGCATTGACATGCCCCCTGACACAACAATCTCTGCAACAGCACGAAGCAAAATCAATTATTGATGCCATTCAAGTTGTAGGGATGAAAATGCATTAGGAAAACAGAATATGCACATACCAATGCCCTCACGAACAGACAAGTTTGGTCTAATCACATCACTTGAGTTGACCAGAAATATGTCCCCAATGTAGAGATGATTGGTAGGTACATATACACAGTACATCTGTTCCTCACTAGAATAACCCTGATGTAAAAAGGGAAACACATAATCAATATTTTGTGCATAGCTTAGTTCGCCGAAAGAATGCAACTGAGAAATGCCGGTGCGAAACCCTAATATACATAGAGGAGAACAAGAAAATCCATGGAAATATTTCATGCAACATACTCCCTCCGTCTGAAAATAAATCAACTCCTAGAGTTCAAAATTTGTCCCAAAATAAACCAATTCCTACCTTCTCACCTATCCCCGGTCCACAAATCGAGAAATTTTATCCCGTCAATACCTACATTAATGGGGGGCACTGTAGTCTTTTTTCTCACCACTAATCTTACCTCAGGATGTGAGGGTTGGCTTTTTTTTTTTTGGGACGGAGGGAGTATCAACTAAGGTAGCTGCAGTGCTGCACTACCTGAGCAACATATCAACTAAGGAAATTCCACGTATTTGGAAAACTAAACGGATAAATTGAAACTAGGCATTTAACTCATTCACAGACTAACAGACTTTTTTCAGTAGCTGGTACTAGAAAAAAAAATGTATGGAGAATTGGCCAAACGCATTTACTTCTAAGTGATCTTCCATTATAACTGAGCACGTTAGGCCAATTCTAAATTTACAACATCTGCAGTTTCTGCACTCAACACATGAATAGCAGTCAACCCTCCTGCCATCACGTATGTGAATGTCATGAAGTTATCCATCAAACATAGAAGCACTAAACCCTATAGCTAGCATAAAATGAATCATTATGTTGGAGCACTATTGCTTTAGTTGGTTAGCTGCATGCATATCTCATAACTTGTTAGCCAATTTTGTCAGTTGCTTTAGTCGGTTCGTATAAAGGTTTGATGACCGGCAATAAGGTCCTTGATGTTATCAGTGGAAGTTATGTTAAACAAAAGTGTTGTTCACATCACCTTGTTATATAATCTCAACACAGTGATAGTACACAAATATAATGCATGAAAAATAATTATGTTACTAGGAAATAAAGAGAGAGCAATCCAATTATAACAGCTAGTATCACTCAAACCTGAAGTAGAACTTCTGAAGTGATAAATCCAAATGCATATTCGCCGATTCTAGGATGCCTTATAATGACCACTTCCTTGAATGCATGTTTGTTTTGATCTGTGTAAAAAACCACATTAGTGATCAACAATTAAACTGTGATTTATAGAGTCACATTAAGGTTGTGAATATAACCAGGTGAAATGGCAGCACTGATCTGCTTGGATGCATTGTAAATATGGCGAACGAACGGCATTCGCTTTATAAACCACTCTCCCAGACCAAGAATAGATGCCCCCAACCAAGATGACATGAACACACCCACCACAAAAATGAATGATATTGAAGTTACAAAACCAAGTCCTGCAAAAAAAGGTGAAAATCGTCAACTTCAGAATGTAGTGGAAATCCATCATAAACCATGAGAACCCACAGTAGAAAGAAGACACACACAAGAGTGGATACCCAGAATAACCTAAAGGAGAACAAAGTTGCTCAGGATGCACACTAAGCAGGTTATGACCTTTGAAAATTGTGCTATGATATCTAGTTGTATACTCAATAAGAGCACAGAGGTTGGAAACCAAATTTGAGGAAGAGCTTCAGCCCATCATTAGATTAAGAAACCAGCATTAGAAAATTTTAACTGCAGAATTTTTTCTTAAGAAAAGATGATTGTGTGGGTCATAATTGAAAACCGGATTGGGCCAGCGGTTCAACCGGAAAAACCAGAACCGGAGCCTGCCACGGTCCGGTTGAGTCAAAAGACCGGACATGCATGCAGACCGCTTTGGGCTGGTAGAACCAGACGGTTTTTGAGTGAATTGGGCTTTAAACCGCCATCGGTCTGATCGGTCTAGGCCCATAGCAATCTTGAGATAGGTCAGGCCCAATTAGGCTGCCAAGCCCGTATCACCTTGTATTTTTGGCAAAAATTCAAGGAAACCGCACTCCTACAGGGATTTGATCTCTGGATTCCGTGCTGGAGTAGAGCTGCGGTAGCCATCCTCATGTCCGAGTGGTTGTGATAGAACAGAAACATACAGTATACATATACATAGTGAACCGCGGTTCGACCATCGGACCGGTGGACCAAGGGGTCGACTGGGTCACCCACCGGTGCATTTTTTTCGTACTATGGTGTGGGTTTATGCATAAATAACACTGTAAGGTCAGCCTGATTCTTGTATCAATAATGCATCACGAAATATAAGGTAAACACAATTACTGGTTCCATATAGCATGTAGCAATATGTTGTGCACAGTGTACCATGGAACTTTAGAAACAAACTAAATAGACCATGGTCTGCTTCCAAACTGTATTAATGCGTATTGTACATGAATGTATGACATTAAGTTTAGAACAATTATAACGAAAAAATGACATTACACTGAAGTATATGGGATTACACAGAAAATGGGGCTTTATAGCCCATCTAAATCGTAATTTATATGCCATAGAGACATAACAGCCATAGGATAATTAGCTGTTCAAAAGAAATCAAGCTATCAAAACAGGATAAAGGCTAAGTGTTCTCAGGACAGTTGTATCAACATGATGTAATTGGCTGAGTTCAATAAAAAGCTTCCTTTATCTAAAAAGGATAAAAGCTAAGGAGTGATCAGGTTATCATGTCTACAAACATCCTGTGTGCAACAAAAATACAGAGGAAAATAGTAATGAGATGGAACAGGCATTATACGTGATAATGTGAATAAAGGTCTGAAATGGAATGGCAATAATAGCTGGCCCTATATGCTATTGATATTTGGTGCATATATATATTACACTACAAATCTACAGTACATATATATTTGTGATAACTCAAAAGAAAAAGGTGGGTGAAAGTGAAACTTAAAGAACCTACAAATCTACAGTGGGAAGCATATTGCTGGTGTTAGTAAGGAACAAAGGAAACAAGATTAGTTCTCAAATAATAAAAATGAAACATAGTTCTAATAGGATTGTGATTCCCTTGATCATCTATTAAGGTAGTAATTTAGACCAACAATTACAGTATTGTTTCATGTATTGTACATACCAAATATATTGATTCCAAGATGAGCATATATTGGCGAGAAAAACCCATCCACGAAGCGAAAGAACCACCATGTGATATAGAATGTAACTGCAATCGGAAAGAGGATTACACTGAAACAGAAGGGAGAAATCCCATCAGCAATCAAGCAATGTAGGTGCAACTTTACAAGAAAATCACCGTCGTTAGTATTAAGTTTCTTACTTAGTATACAAAACGGCAATAGCATCTGAATATGGCAATGAAGAGCTAATATAGTACACTATTTACTCATGTAAAAATTATTTTATTTCGAATCTCATCACATAGATCATTTACCAACAGGCAATAAAAATCCAGAAATCAAAGAAAGTATTCATGCTACCATTGCAAAACAGCCAAAATAAAAACTTAGCTTTCATACTGGCGGTCTTGCACTATGTTTGGACTTTTATTTTCATTTCTGTAGCCAAAGACCAAGTACTATTTGATAGCAATTATATTCATGCTATTTTTATATTGAGCCAGTGATGCATTCCTTATGAGAGAGAAATTCAATAAGTACAAAAGAAAAGGAAGTGAGTTGATGAAAAGGATAAATTGCATGAGATTGGGAAATGAAGTGAAGCCTCAGTGAAATAATTAAATTCATTATTTAGCTCTCTTTGACTCCTGTTCTCTCCAAATGCACCAAGTTTAAGAAAGTATAGACTAAAGTCCCCTTGTCAGAGCTTAATCTGAGACCATTTATGCTCTACACCAAATCCAGTTCATGTATGTTCATTTATAATCTGCATCTATCAGATCATCTGACTGGAGAAATGTGACTGCACCATTCAAGTGATAAAAAATCAGTTTCTGCCGTTCTCGCAAAACCAAAAAATTCAAAGCACACTAGCATATATTCTACTTCCATTTATACTTCAAAGAAGGATGGATCTGACTGGATAGTTTTACAAGGTTGAAAAAGCATAGTGAGCAGTTCAACTAGTAAAGTGCACAGCAAATAGGGGCAATTAGTTTGAAGGGATCTGAACACCAAGACATGCCTGAATAAAGACAAAGTATACTATTACAATTAATCTCTTTCATGAAAGCACAAAAAAAACAAATTGCGAAAATGAAATGCAAACAGGCAATCGTGAAAAGGTTCTGTAAAGTTTTTCCAGGGTTCTAACATCACTACCAATTGCTGTCAACAAGAAAAATAATATATGTCGCACCAGCACAACTGTGAAAACTTAGCAATGCTGACTGCCAAAACTTTTGCGGTTAGCTACAGTGCCAGTTCAGATAATTGAAATCCCAATTCCCAATGCTCTAATCGAGAGGGCAACAACATTGGCATTACAGAACACAAATATGGCATGCATCCAGATTCAATTCTGTGGATCCCAATCTAACAGCACAACAACAAACCTGCCACAAGTTTCATGCTGGTTCGTTTTGCATCCGAAAATATAACACCTAAGCTTAAAAGAGACAATTTTTCCGATGGTACAGAACTCCCGAGGTAATCCACCAGTCCAATTTCGAATTAGCAAGTTGCCCTACGAAATTCGGATCCAATTCTGAACCGCAAAAGCAAAATCCTCCAAAATTTGAGGAGCAGAATCACAGAACACAAGCAACAGACATACCATCCGGTCATGAACTTCTTGGACGCCCAGCTATGCACAACCTTATGAAACGCCTGAAAACAAGAAACACAAAGAAAGGCGTCACATTTCGAAACACACATTACTGCTCTCCCCCGATCAAATCTGCCTCGACACTACATAGGCCACGGCAAAATGATTTCGTGGTGAGGGGAATCGGAGGTCCGGACCTCACGGCCAGTCTGCGCCGCGGCCGAGGCGGCGGAGGCGGAGGAGGGCTTGGACTCGTCGTCGTCGGAGTCGGGGCCCGCCGACGCGGACGCGGCGGTGGCGACAGCGGCGGGCGGGACAAGCAGCAGCTCGCTGTCCCGGTCGCGGGCGGGCATCGGGATGTGCACCGAGGGCTTGGCGTCGCCCATCGCCATTCGGGGAGGGGATCCTTCGTCCTCTACCTCGCCGAGCTGCTTGCAGGCAAGCCTCTCCTCCAGCTACCTCCCCTCTGGCTTCTTGTGTTTGGATGTATGGGATTTTTTGTTTCTTCGTGCTGTGTGCCTCATTCTTTGCTAGGCGGTCCATGGTATTGGACGTTTTTGGACTAAACCAAGTGGCGTTTCATGTTTTTTCCTGATTTTTTTTGGTTTTTGAGTTGAGAGGTTTCTTAATTAAAAAATACTGTCTTCGTTTAAAAATATATGATGTATTAGGTTTATACATGGTCTCCAGCATTATACTTTGATATTTTTTAATAATATATTATCAATAACCATAAAATTAACATCATATAAAAATATTATTAAACATGAATACAGTGATACTACATACATAACATTATATATTTTTAATTTAATTATTTATTAAATTTTTTAAATGCTGACTTTAGAAAATGAAGATATTTTATATTTTCAAACGGAGGGAATAAAGATAAATAATTAGGCCCCTTACACGTATGGGCTACCGGATCCATGTACTTGAGATGTGAATATTGCTGGAAAAAAAGATCTGTCAAACATAGAACAAATAGTTTTCATGCCAAAAACTTCACAAGGGGATACGAGAAGGAAGCGCAACTATAAGGCCAACCAAACTTCGACACATGCAAAAGCACATGAACAAGTATCGACTCTCACCTTCATTCGTTGGACAAAACAACAAACAGGTGCCATGAAAAAGTTGATGTCCCAAACCCTAAAGTCGGCGCCATTAATTTCATCACCAGACAAATAAGTCCTCTTAGGTCTTTCAACAAGGATCTCCTCAACAATGTAGCCACCAACAGAAGAAATAGAAAAGGAAAAAATCTCTCAACAAGCCTAACTCCATAAATCTTGTGAGACAAACCCTAAAATTTTAATGGATCTAACCTTCCAAAGCATTTATTAAAATAATCACTAAAAACTTATTAGAGATTACAAAGATAGATCCATGTTCCCTTGTTTTCGATGTAAATGTCGAAAAAGGAGGAAGGGGGACGAGATGAGAGTGGCAGCTGGAGCCCTGCACACAAATCGTGTGATCGTGAATTGCAAAATAAATATATTAAATCTTGATCACTAAGAGCAACTGCAAAAGCCTACCCATCTGGCTCGCTAAGCCAAAATCTAGCAATTTCATAGAAAAACAAGGTTCTAAAAGACTTACCATCTGGCTTACCAAACCATCTAACTGGCCACGTGGGTTCTCTGGCTAGCCAAATCTGACTAGCCAAAAGGGCTAGCCATTTATGTGGGACCCACATCGCTTCTTCCCTCGTCCTTGCATTGCTTCTTCCCTTGTCTCCCTACACCTCCCCGACATCTCCATGCCTGCTGCCGCGCCGGGCTGCCGTGCCTCCACAACACCTCTGTCGAAGGATGAAACTCCGACGGCGGGGGGCCTGGAGACCCCCCTTTGAGGTTCGGCCAGGGGAGTTGTTCACAGACAGCGTGCGGCGTCAGATCGGTGACACTCGAGGAAGACAGGAGGAAGTAGACAGGTTCGGGCCGCACGGAGGCGTAATACCCTACTCCTGTATGTTTTTTGCTATGTGGGAGAGAATATGGTTTGGTGTACAAGGTGTTCTCCCGGGGCACTCAGGAGCTCGGAGCTGAGGAAGAAGAAGACGGCCCGGGGAGTTCTGGAACCTCTCGGACCGGAGTCAATCTCAGCTGCTTTCTCTAGTGGCATAGACCCTCCTTTTATCGTGCAAGGGGGTCCATGGTGCCGAGTACAAATGCCGAGAGAGAGCGTCCCTCGGTTCGATGCGTCTAGTCGCTCACGACCGCCCGCTGTTGCCACGCCGGAGTTGGTGCTGCACGTCTGGTCATCACGTCGTCGGGCTGCTGTGGGCGGCTGGAGCGTGGAGATGGGGCGCGCACGTCTCCGCTGCCGGAGCGTGGAAAAACGAAGGCCCGTTAGTCAAAAAGCCTCTGACTGCACAGGGAGAGAGCTGCTCGGAGGCCACGAGAGTCCACGCGTGGGCGACAGGCGGGACGCGCCCGTCGCCTCGCCATTAATGCGGGTAGTTGGAGAGAGCTGGTCCGAGCCTGTCGGGAACCGACATGTGGGACCCGGGCCCGGGCAGCGCACCCCGGGATCGCGGACGTCTAAGCAATGTGCCCCGGGGACGCGACCCGGGGCCGGAGCTGTGGGTCCCGGGACTGGGAGGCGAGGCCCGGGCACGGGAAGTCCCCGGGACGCGGGGCCCAAGGAGGCGGCTCCCGGGACCCGGCGCCGAGGCCCGGGCACGGGAAGGTCCCCGGGATGCGGGCCCGAGGAGGTGGCTATGACATCCTGGCCCAATTAGGATATGGCCCATATGGCCCATGAGTGCGGTGTGCACATGATTAGTACCACCTTGCTAGTTGAGCAAGGGTTGAACCAACTTATAAGGCCTTGTCCCTCCAACCATAGTACTTCCGGGTTAACCCTTTTACATGAAGCGAGGACGAAAGTGTAAGTGGGGTGCTATGTGTAAGTGGGCCCGCCCGTCGGATGGGCTGGGCTGTGCGGTTCTGGAGGGCAGGGTGTTACAAATGGTATCAGAGCCGACCCTCGCGGTTGCGCGTACGGGTCAGTGTGCGGGCATATGGCGCATGTGGGCTCGGTGTGAGGCACATGGCATGGCATATGGCGCCGGCACTGGACGTACGGACGTGCGCTAAGAGGGGGCGCGTTCCTGGACATTTGCCTATATGCCTGTGTGGCTATGCGGGTAAGTTGGACTGGCGGGGACGCCAGGTCCTTTGAGGGGGGGTGTGTGTGACATCCTGGCCCAATTAGGATATGGCCCATATGGCCCATGAGTGCGGTGTGCACATGATTAGTACCACCTTGCTAGTTGAGCAAGGGTTGAACCAACTTATAAGGCCTTGTCCCTCCAACCATAGTACTTCCGGGTTAACCCTTTTACATGAAGCGAGGACGAAAGTGTAAGTGGGGTGCTATGTGTAAGTGGGCCCGCCCGTCGGATGGGCTGGGCTGTGCGGTTCTGGAGGGCAGGGTGTTACAGTGGCCCTCGGGACCGGGCACGGAAATGTCGCGAGCCGTCGTCGCGACTCTCCTGGCGAGTGCGTACCCGGGCAAGGCAGTGCACGGGCCCAGGTACTTAGCGGGAAGGCGGCCGTGGCCGGCCTTTACTTGCGCAGAATGCGGCCTCGGAGTAGCTGACGTGGCAGAGGGCCCACGCGATCCCCGGGGCATGTGGGACCCCCTGTCCCGTTTCGCCAACAGTGACCCCTGGCCCTGTTGCTCGGCCGGGACCTACTCCGGGCAGGAACAGGGCCACGTCTTGGGCAAAACAAGGATATGCGGGGCCCACCTGGGATTGCCGGTGGCCAAAATGGCGAAGAATGTTGCCCTGGTGGCCGTTGTCCTGGCCGTCACTTCCTGGAGCTGCGCTGACCCCGGTTGGACCGGGGCCGCTGTCGCGGTTACTGCATGTGTGGTAGTGAGCATGGAGGCCGTGGCGGCCACGCCAGAGCGGGCCGTCGTGGAACTGACTGATGTCCCCGCTGCCGAAGAAGAGGGGAATGCCTGGGCCCAGCCGTCTCCCGCGAGGAGGGAGCGGGCCCTGGTAGTTTTTGCTGCCCGGCGAACAGGAGTGGCGCGCGGACACGCGACGCTACATTCCGTGGTGGAGCAGATGGCGATCGCCGCCAGCCAAGTACAGGCGGCAGCTCGTCGAGACCGGCCGGAGTCCGCCCGGGGCCCGAGCGGATCTCGAGAGCGGGCGGGCAGCGATCGCGATGGCGATGCAGCAGCTCACCGCCCGTACAGTCGCCACCGAGATCTTCGTGGCGACGCGCCAGCTGGAGATTGAGGCGGGAGAGGGGCGCGGCGTCCAACTGGAGGGCGCCGCCAAGTCCTCCGCCGACTAGGCCTCCCGCGCCCGGTCCGAGATGGAGGCGCGGAAGATGGAAATGTCCTCTCCGGGAAGATCGCGTCTGGGCCCGAGAGGCCGGGCTCGGGGCCCGGAAGCGTGAGATCACCGCGTGCGAGGTGGTGGTGGAGGCCGCCGAGTCCCGGTTGGTGGAGACGGAGCGGGAGGCCGAGGCCTCCCGGAACTGCGCGGCCGGCTTCAGGGCTGTCGCCGACACCGCAGCAACGGTGGCAGGGTTCTTCGAGCGGGGCGAGCACCTCGTGGGGCTGACGCCTGACGAGAAGTCCGAGGGAGACGTAGATTTCCTTCTGACACCATCCGCGGCCGCCTTCAGGGCCCGGGGGCCCTCCATGCCCCCGAGCGCTCCCCTTCTGACGCCGCCCGGGGTCCGGTCTCAAGTACACCGGTGACCTCCCCCCGTGCGACGACATCTCCGGGCCTCGCTCGTGCTTGTGCTCCGATTTTGCCTGTTTTGTACAAAGAAAGACATTTGCGTATGTATATGATCATGTTTATATTTTCGTACCTTGGTTTATTGTGTTGTTCGGAGGTTGCTTGTATTTGGGGCCCCGTGTCCGGGAGCGCCGAGTACCGGGCGCCATCCGACAGCGAGGGCCAGGAGCCGCGAACAGCCGTAGTGCCTGAGGCCCCTGTCCGGGCCCTGGTGCAGCCGCCTGCCCGGAGCTCGGTCCCCAGGGGCAGCGAACGCGACGGTTGCCCTCCCCGGGAACCCGGTCCCCGAGGCCGCAAGCATCCGGACGCGAGTCTTGCGGAGCGACGAAGTCCGTAGGTTTGGCCCCTTCCGTCTTTCGGATCCGGGGGCCCTCCGTGCCCCCGGGCGCCGTTGGCCCAGGGAGCACAGCGAGGCCGCGAGAACAGTCTTTTGACTCGCCGGGAGCCCCTCGGGAACTGACCCTGACCGGGCACGGGGTCGCCAGGCAGCGAAGCACCCGGCGCCCCGGCGGGTGGCCGGGGAGGAGCTGGCCAGGCCGGGCACCGCGGCCCGCCCCGGGAATCTAGGCTGGCCATACAAACGGGGGGAAGAATACAAATTAAGCAATATGTAAAGTCGGATAAGGTTACGTATTGGAAGTTGCAAAGGGCGGTATGGCCCCGCGAGCACAATCCTGGGGCCGGGAGCGTTGCTCGCCCCCGGGAACGCCGAGTATCGGGCCGACCCACCGTGAACTGCCGTAGCGCCTAGGTCCCCGAGAGCCCAGCACCAAGGGGCCGCAGGCGACCGAGCGCAAGCCTTACGGAAACGGTTAAGTCCGTAGGCTCGACCCTTCCCGTCTTCCGGGTCCGAGGGCCCTCCGTGCCCCCGGGCGCCATTGGCCCAGGGAGCGCGGCGAGGTCGCGAGAACGGACTTGACCGGGCACGGGGTCGCCAGGCAACGGAGCATCCGGCCCCTCAGCGGTGGCCGGGGAGGAGCTGGCCAGGCCGGGCTCCGCAGCCCGTGTCGAGGTTCGGAAAGCCTGCCTAATCCTGCCGGGAATTGGTCTAATCTGCACACGGTGAATTGTGAGAGTATTTGGCTCGTTCTCTTGTCCATTCCATGCTACGAATCGTGGCGTCGACCACCTCCCGAAGGCGTCCTCTCAGTCGCGACCGTGCGGAGGAAAAGATTACGCATAAGCATTTCGCCCCCTACCTCCGGAAAGAACCGATCCCGAGGCTAGCCATCGGGGGCACCGGAGCCACTGGGACCCGGGGCACCACACAGAGGGGTGCCACCACGGTCCCACGAGCTCGACAGCGCCCCGGGGTTAGCCCGGGACATGGTAGCTCGTCGGTAGGGAACTGATGATGATGCGCAAACCCCAACCGTCGCACGGGCGCGGCCGGAATATGCCCCCAAGGGATGAGACTGCCACGAACGCAACACACGGAAAAAGACGAAAGGGACGACACCGGGAAGGATATTAAAAATGCCGTTTATATGAAAGCGCATACACAAGGAGGCCCCGGCCAGCGCTGAGATTTGGAGAAATCCGGCGTTGGCCCGGGCACACAGCCACTCACAGGATGTATTTATGGAAGAAATTTGTGAAGATGCTCCCAGGCTTACCGAGCCCAATCGGGAAACACCGATCATCAGGAAGGGGCCTTCCCACAGGGGGAAGGTTTATTTCTTTCCAGCACGTGTAAGGACACGGCGGAGAACCAACCCCCCAACCCGAAGTGATCGGGCCCGAACCTTACGCTAACGATAGCGCTTGAGGCCTTGTTGGTTACGAGTGATGCGGAGCGGGGCGCGCCGCCTTCGTTCCTCGAGGAAGTCGAGGTCGTCGAGCTGCATGTTGTCGTGGTTGATGTCGTCACTATAGCGCTGTTCCCGAGGAGAGCCGAAGGTGAGTTCTAACGGCAGAACGGCTTCGGCCCCGTACACCAGGAAGAAATGGGGTCTCCTCGGTCGCCCGGCTTGTGTGGTATGATTCGCCCCCAGGACCGCCGAGAGCTCGTCGATCCACTTGACGCCATGCTTTTTGAGGTCGTTGTAGGACCTTGTCTTGAGGCCTCACAGGATCTCCGCGTTCGCCCGCTCAGCCTGCCTATCGCTCGCAGGGTGGGCGGGGGAACGAAGCAGAGCCTGATGCCGACGTCGGAGCAGTACTCGCCGGAGAGCTTGCTCGTGAACTGCGTTCCGTTGTTGGTGACGATTTGACGCGGTGTAGCATGGCTGATGAAGTACACCTGCTTTTGTTGCGTGCTTCCTGATCCCGGCCCGACGGGGGCCGGCGGCCCGGGCTCAACTCCCCCGGGAGCGAGCTCTTCGCGGCCGGGAGCACATAGAGGCCCGGGGCCCCGGCTCGAATGTGGTTCGATATATGCCAGGATCCGGAGGCCCGGGCTTGGATATGGGAGGTGTCGGGACGACCTTCCTGGACTCGCTCTCGCCTTGGCGAAGCTATCCGGGTTATCGGTCCCCATCTGGTTATGAAAATGTTGAGGTTGTCCCGGGCGCCACGTTCCTAGGCCCGCACTCGCCTTGGCGAGGCTGCCCTGGTTCGAGCTCCACGGTGCCGGGCCCAACAGGCGGATCCCGGGCCACGCCCTTATCGGGCGAGGGGCCCCGGGACCCGGGGGGCCGAGCTGGAATGTGGAATGAATCGGGACGAGCTCCCCGGACCTGCTCTCGCCAGGGCGGTGCTGTCCGGGTTACCGCGCCCCATACGGTTGTGAGAATATTGAAGTCGTCCTGGGCGCCACGTTCCTAGGCCCGCACTCGCCTTGGCGAGGCTGCCCTGGTTCGGTCTCCGCGGCGCCGGGCCCAACAAGCGGATCCCGGGCCACGCCCTTATCGGGCAAGGGGCCCCGGGACCCGGGGGGCCGAGCTTAGATGTGGTTTGATATATGCCGGGATCCGGAGGCCCGGGCTTGGATATGGGATGTGTCGGGATGACCTTCCTGGACTCGCTCTCGCTTGGGCGAAGCTGTCCGAGTTATCGCTCCTAGTCCGGGTGCCGCGTTGCTAGGCTCGCACTCGCTTTGGCGAGGCTGCCCTGGTTCGGGCTCCCCGGAGTCGGGCCCGGGAGGTGGATGCTGAGCCGCGCGTTTGCCGGACGAGGGGCGCTCGACGACGAGTGCCACGCTCGCCGCGTGCGGGGTTGCCGCTGGACTTGGTGCCGCGGCCAACAACCCACGCATGATGGCTTGGAGCCATGGTGCAAGGAGCGGGCGTGCGCCTTGTCACCGAGGGTAGCGAGGACGCTCCTGGGTCCTTGGAACCCGAGAGGTTGCCCCGGATCGGGAGCCTGGTTCGGCCCGTTGATCATCTTGACTGTTGCCCAAAATCGGACAGTCCGGACAAGGATCGGACCGTCCAATCAAGGCGATCGGACCGTCCGCCTTAGGATCGGACCGTCCGAAGCAGGGCGATCAGACCGTCCGCGTTAGGATCGGACCGTCCGAGTCCCGACGATCGGACCATCCGCCGAGGGTTCGGATCGTCCGAACCACCTCGATCGGGCTTGGCCTGCTACTGCTCCTGCCGGAACTTCCTGACACGCTCGGCCAACTTTTGGACGGCGCGGCACTTCGTGAGGTCGTGCGAGTCCGTCTCGTGGATGGGGCACCACTTCCGGGCCATTGCCGGCCCGACACGCTCGACCAAGCCCTGGACGGCGCGGCACTCCGTGATGTCGTGCCGGTCCGTGTCGTGGAAGACGCACCACCCCCGGGCTATTGCCGGCTTGAGACGTTTGGCGAGGCCCTGGACGGCGCGGCACTCCGTGATGTCATGCCGATCCGTATCGTGGTAGGCGCACCACCCCCGAGCTACGGCCGGCTTGACACGCTCGGCTGAGCCCTGGACGGCGCGGCACTCTGTAAGGTCGTGCCAGCCCGTCTGGTGGAGGGGGCACCACTTCCGGGCCGTTGCCGGCGGCGACGGCGCACGTGCGGCCTTTTGCCGCTTGCCGCCGTCATCGTCTCTGTGGGCAGCATGGCTCCAGGGGTTGCCCGTAGCTGCCAAGGCGAAGTCCTCGGCGGCCTTCCTAGCCTTCTGGCGCTTCCTCCTGTTCCGCCATGACACGGAACGTGAGAGCTCGCCATCCTCTCCAGGGCCCTTGTCGGGGGCCTCGGGAGGCGGAGAGGAGCAGCGTGGCGGGCTCGCCACAGGGCTAACATTGCCCGGCGGGGTGAAGCCGCCGGACCCCTCGCCGTAGTCTCGCGGACGATGGCCTCCTGCCATGGAGTGCGCCGGTGTTGGGGACGCTGGCGTATCACCTGAAAAGGAAACTCCCCCTACCTGGCGTGCCAGCTGTCGAAGGATGAAACTCCGACGGCGGGGGGCCTGGAGACCCCCCTTTGAGGTTTGGCTAGGGGAGTTGTTCACAGACGGCGTGCGGCGTCAGATCGGTGACACACGAGGGAGACAGGAGGAAATAGACAGGTTCGGGCCGCACGGAGGCGTAATACCCTACTCCTGTATGTTTTTTGCTATGTGGGAGAGAATATGGTTTGGTGTTACAAGGTGTTCTCCCGGGGCACTCAGGAGCTCGGAGCCGAGGAAGAAGAAGTAGGCCCGGGGAGTTCTGGAACCTCTCAGACCGGAGTCAATCTCAGCTGCTTTCTCTAGTGGTATAGACCCTCCTTTTATCGTGCAAGGGGGTCCATGGTGCCGAGTACAAATGCTGAGAGAGAGCGTCCCTTGGTTCGATGCGTCTAGTCGCTCACGACCGCCCGCTGTTGCCACGCCGGAGTTGGTGCTGCACGTCTGGTCATCACGTCGTCGGGCTGCTGTGGGCGGCTAGAGCGTGGAGATGGGGCGCGCACGTCTCCGCTGCCGGAGCGTGGAAAAACGAAGGCCCGTTAGTCAAAAAGCCTCTGACTGCACAGGGAGATAGCTGCTCGGAGGCCATGAGAGTCCACGCGTGGGCGACAGGCGGGACGCGCCCGTCGCCTCGCCATTAATGCGGGTAGTTGGAGAGAGCTGGTCCGAGCCCGTCGGGGACCGACATGTGGGACCCGGGCCCGGGCAGCGCACCCCAGGATCGCGGACGTCTGAGCAATGTGCCCCGGGGACGCGACCCGGGGCCGGAGCTACGGCTCCCGGGACCGGGAGGCGAGGCCCGGGCACGGGAAGTCCCCGGGACGCGGGGCCCGAGGAGGCGGCTCCCGGGACCGGGCGCTGAGGCCCGGGCACGGGAAGGTCCCCGGGATGCGGGCCCGAGGAGGTGGCCCCCTGGACTGGGTGCCGAGGCCCGGGCACGGAAATGTCGCGAGCCGTCGTCGCGACTCTCCTGGCGAGTGCGTACCCGGGCAAGGCAGTGCACGGGCCCAGGTACTTAGCGGGAAGGCGGCCGTGGCCGGCCTTTACTTGCGCAGAATGCGGCCCCGGAGTAGCTGACGTGGCAGAGGGCCCACGCGATCCCCGGGGTATGTGGGACCCCCTGTCCCGTTTCGCCGACAACCTCTATGCCTGCCACCGTGCCGGGCTGCTGAGCTTCCCCGACACCTCCCAGCCCGCCGCCGCCTGACGCAGATCGGACCACCCTGCAGCCACAGCCACACCACCCTCACGCCCTCCACGTGGCAGAGCCGGAGCCACCGGTGCACACGCGGCCTGGTTGGCCCCGACGGGGTGCAGGCCGAACCCCTCCGAGCATCTCCTTGCCTCTCTGCAGCACTGCCTCCTCGGTCGCTGCCACCTGTCATGCCCGCTACCACCTGCGCGCCTCCCCACTTGTACGCCGGCCCGCCAAGAGCAGGCCCACCACGCGCCTACCTCCAGCCGTGCCTGCCGTCGTCGCCGCCTGTTGTTGGACCCAATAAATTTGGAGAGTGAGGTATAGAGAGACCGTTGGTGTATACAGGAAATTTAGAGAGGGATTTTTTTGCTTGCTAGCCATATGGTTATTTAGAGAGTCGAATTTGGCTAGGTTTTTGGAGATGCTCTAACTATATAGTCATTTGGAGAGTCAGATTTAGGTAGGCTTTTAGAGTTGCTCTAGGTGGAATTAGCTATAAGCCAGTTTTAATCACTTTTTGGACATATGGAGGAGAGAGGAAAAAGGAGCACGAACTCTCATGCAAGAACCATCTTTGAAGGTGCTAATAGGGAGATAGAATTAATGAACAAATAAGAGAAAAGATTAATGTTAGTTATTTTTAAAGACAAATATTATAGCTAATCTATTGTAATAGCTATATATATATATATATATATATATATATATATATATATATATATATATATATATATATATATATATATATATATATATATATATATATATATATATATATATATATATATATATATATATATATATATATATTTGTCTCTAGAACAGATAGCTATAAAATGACATGGATATAACTTACAGTTTTGGCTCTACTACTAAACTTAATAAAATTATAACATTTGTGGAATTGTTTTATTAGGACAACTACGTAAATATGTGGTTTTTATGTACCTAATCTCAATATTCGGTGTACGTAGAAAATGAGAAGTTTTCATTTGCAGGGGAAGTATTATGGATTGTGACAGCACGTCTTTTCCTAATAAAAGGTAAAATATTT
Source organism: Oryza meyeriana var. granulata (assembly GCA_003991445.1). Lineage (NCBI taxonomy): Eukaryota > Viridiplantae > Streptophyta > Magnoliopsida > Poales > Poaceae > Oryza > Oryza meyeriana. The sequence continues at coordinate 75,107 of RYFJ01000343.1, read as the reverse complement.
TGTCCACCAAATTTGGTCGGGCGTATTTTTCTAAAACAAGTTGAACTTTAAAATTTTTTACCAACAATTAATTAAACTACAAGTATATTTAGGGAGCATTCGGCAGTCCGGGTTGGGGTGAAATTTTTAGTGCATGTAATACGAGATAAGTCATTAGCGTATGATTAATTAAGTTTTAATTATTAGAAACTTGAAAAATAGATTTATTTGATTTTTTAAAGCAACTTTCATATAGAAAATTTTTTAAAAAACACACCGTTTAACAGTTCGGAAAGCATACTCACGAAAAAGAGAAAGTTTTTAGCCCCAACTTATACCTTCGAACGGTACCTTAGTGTGTAAAAGTTATACCAATAAATTTACATTTCAATGTGCTTTCCCCTAATGGTTAAAGTGTAGCTTTTAAGACTTTTTTTGAAATCAGAATACGCCTTATACAAAATAAATGGAGTGAGTAATTCTTTATAAACAATTGTTTCAAAAGTAAATTTCACAAAAGTGTATTTTGGCAAAACGTGAGCATGCCTCTGGTACAACAGCTGGCCAGACATGATTCTGAAGACATCCATGATTCCATGTCTCCATTGACAACTCAATCTTTGCATACTCCAGTTTCTAAATTGATTTTCATTTTCCAACGACACGCTTGCTTATTTTGTTGAAATCTTGATGGCACATCCTGAAAAAAAAATAGCTTATCTCACGTGGTACTAATTAACTCCCCGTGCTGCTTTTCAAAATAAGGAAGAAATGTGTGTAGGAAGGAAAATTATTCGTAAGCACACCTCTTTGTTGCCGAACTCGGGTGAGCGTAGGTGGGCTGAATTCAGTTGTGGGCTGAATTCGTTGATGGAAACTAGATAGGATGAATTTGTTAATGATAATTAAATGGGAGAAATTTATTCGCTGTTGGCGGGCCGAATTGGTTGATTGGGACTGGTTGACTGAATTTGTTTGCGGGCCGAATTCGTCGATGGCAATTAAATGGGCCAAATTCATTCATGGTCGCATGTGGGCTGAAAATTTTTATGGGAAATATGCCGGTCAAATTCAGTTGTGGGTTGAATTCATCGTAAGGAAGTACGTCGGCCGAACTCGTTAGTGGACGTAGGTGGGCCGAATTTGTTGATGGGAAAGAGATGGGCCATATTCTTTACTAGGCTGAATTTGTGTACGGATTTGAGTGGGCCTAGTTCAATTGGGCCATACTCGTTAGATTGACTTTTTTTGAGTGTTTACCATCTTTTATTAATTTGTTTGATTTCTAGATTATTTTTGCTGGTTAAAATTGTGAAATATAACTTCAATTTATTTTCTTGTGAGGATGAAGTAGAACTTTAAAGAAGCTAAATTTAGTAAATTGATTCCAAATGACAAACCTGGGTGGTGCAGTATGTGGGATTTATTTTTGAGCTAAAAATAAAGGTAAGAAAATGAAGAGAGAAAGATCAAGGGACAAAATGGTCATTCATGCCCCCCCTTGATTGGTAGTATGTGATATAGCAATGGTATTTCTTAAAGCTTTTCACGTTGGCATTTGGCAATGATATTGGTACACAGGTCCACAGTGACGGTGCTTTATAGATCAATAAAATTTTAAGCAGTGGCAGAGCCTGAATTTAGGCAATGAGGTTAGGGGTGGTTCAAACTTTGAACTTAAGTGGATTGGTTAGAAAGCGATGATATTTACATTTAAATTAATGAAGTAATTCATTTAGATTGATGAAAGTTAAAAATCTAATAAAAATAAATGACTTTTTACTCCTTGCGTAGCTAGACTTCTCATTGAAGTATAAATTACATACTTCCTCCATCCCAAAATATAAATATTTCTAGCTATAAATCTGAACAAATGATATAAGTATTTCTAACTATAAATTTGGATAAGTGCTTGTCTATATTTATAACTAAAAATACTTATATTTTGAAACAGAGGGAAATTATATTTTTGTTATTGTGAAAAAATAGATGTACCCCATGTCTCCACTCTCTCCGCCACTGCTTTTAAGGTGCACCTAAATTATTATGAGTGATCCATTATCCATTATAGAGGAGTTAAGTTGACCTATGAATAAACGACTGCGAATAACACAGCTAGAATGAATTCTACTGTGTCAGATCCCCAGTCTTATCCACATCTTGATCGCCACGTCATTGCCGCTCCCGTTTACGGATATATTCCGTCAGTGCTTTACTAATACTACACGACATGCCCATCCCGCCGATTATTATGTAACCAACCGACGCTCTTGTCCGGAGCGTTCAGTTCAGCCAGGACAAACGGCCACAAAACTCGCGCATGGATCACGTTTTCCTGGAGAGCGGTGGTTACCGGTGTTTGCCATACTCAGTTACCGCAATAACTATTTAAAATCGTATAAAATTTATCTTTAAAAATTTAAATTTAAAAATTTTAAATTTTACCGTAAGATCGTGGTTATCATGCGATATCGCGCAGTAATCGTACGATAAATCACGATATATTGAAGCTAAAAAGAAAAAGTTATGAAAAAAATTGTAAGACGTAATGTAAATTCTAAAAAATTATAGAAAATTTAGAAAAAAATTATAGATATCTGTAGAAAAATAATATAATATTGTAAATTTTTTTTACATAACCCTTGCTATCTTTTTATACTTAAATAAAGTAGTAATTATATCACAACTTATCTCTTATTTTTTTAAATTTTGATGGAGCTCTAAAATATAAAGTAAACTTTATTATTTTCACAACTTTCTTCATCTATAATTTAAATACTACCTATTAAAATTTTTAGATTTTTTTATTTTTTTAAAAAATTTAAATTTAGATAAAATTTATTTAAACCAAGCTGTCGCTAACCGATACCGTTTAGACGATAATCACGGTAACCATGCAATCACTGGTTGTTACCCAAGCCGGCATTGCCAGCACGATCGGAGATTCCGTTTCAGGACGCAACCGTTGGTCGGCGACGACGACTTATACTTTTCTTTCCCAATATACTGTTCAAAGCGCACAGATCTTCATCCGAGAGAAATTACTACTCATGATCGCCGGCGCAGTGGCGGTCGATTCATTCGTTCATCACAAGTCCGGCAAAATCGAAGCAGAGCTGGGAATCTGCAGTGTCCGGTCGGGTCGAGCTGGAGCCGAACGGAAGTCGTCGGAGGACCGACGTCTCGGCGCCACCGCGACGCTCCCAGATAAGTTTGGAAAGGCACGTTCATACGTGCGTCCTAATAAAAGGATACCTCTTCTTTTTCCTCTCTTTCTCTCTCCTCCATTTATTCGGGCTCAGAGCTGCAGGCGCACAAGCGGCCGGGTCGTCCTCTTCCTCGCGTTGGGGAATCAAGAATCGATAGGAATCGAGAGCGACTGCTAGGTAGGTGGGAAAGGAGAGGAGGGTTCAGGGTAGCTAGTTGCTGGCGGCAATGCTGGAGGGGAAGGCGCGGGTGGAGGACACGGACATGCCGGCACGGATGCAGGCGGCGGCGACGTCGGCGGCCTCCCGCGCGCTCGATCTCTTCGACGTCGCCGACTGCCGTGCCATCGCCGGCCACATCAAGGCGGCAAGTCCTCCAAATATCCCCGTACCCCCATCTCCTCCATGTATATATTTGATTGAATCCTTCTCTGCTGCCGTAAGTTCTTGGCAGCCGTGGTTGAGAAAGAGGATTCAATCAATCAATCAATCGGTCAGGATTGAGGATGATTTTGTCGATTTGTTGTTGCAGGAGTTCGACAAGAGGTACGGGGTGGGGTGGCAGTGCGTGGTGGGCGCCAACTTCGGCTGCTTCTTCACCCACACCAGCGGCACCTTCATCTACTTCTCCCTCGAGCGCCTCTCCTTCCTCCTCTTCAAGGCCGCCGCCGCTGCCGCCATCGCCGCCTCCTAATCCACCGTCACGTACTCGCTCCTCCCAGGCGAATGGCGACGTGTAAGAGACCAACTTATGTACGTGTGAATTTATGCTCGCTGAAATGTGCCCCCTTTGTACATACAACATGGTTGTGCAATCTTGCCTTCTTCTCGGTGCTGCTCATGTTCTTGGTCACCATGGACGTCAACCTATCAAGATTCCATTTTTAATTTACAGCGTTTTGTTTCCACTTCCGAGTTAAGCACATTCAGCTCAAAATCAAGAAAAATCTTTGGCTGGATGTGCAAGATCTTTTCTCCCAGTGCATTCAGCGCTGACGTTTGGATGGATGTGAGATGTGAATTACGATCGAGATGAACTTTTCCCTGTACCTTTTTCCAATTAAAGTGGCAAAATGGACCAAATAATGGTGGTGCTTTCTCTTTCACTTGCTTGGATGGTTGAGGGGTCCTATTAAATCTTGCGAAAACGAAAGCAGAACGCCTGCCCCATGATTGCGAATGATATGACCACTCGTGTGAAGGAAAGCGACTTGCTTAGTGAGATGATTATCCTTTTCTGAATGTTCAGATAATGAAAGCCTGAAACTGGAGCTGGTGTTGGTCGTGTACTCGTGTGACCAGCCAACAACCACTCTGTGATGGACTGATGATGGTCGTTTCTATGAGCCCACTGGAACTGAATCACTGCCGCATCTTGTAGATATTTTGCAAACTAATAGTATGGATCTGAATTGTATCATTCATGTTTGGCAGCTCTGACGAAGGAGTAGCAACGGTGGTTTCTAAGCATTTCGCTCCAATAATTACCCCAAGTAGATGTACTATCAGATGGGCAAAACTAGAAGATGAGAGTACAAAATTTTTTCATAATCTTTTTCTCATATCATCTCTGAACGTGGTTCAAAGGCAGAAGCTTTCTAATCAACTTATCTTTACCTTTTTTTCCTATATAGTTACAATCCACTGGTAATTATTACATCTAAAAATCAAAATATAAGTATGCCACATCATCATCCACTAGCAATTATATATTCTAAAGCTTAACATGCAATTATTACATCCACAGATCAAAATACAAGCATGCCATATGATCACATACTAAAATTTATTATACCTAAAGCTTAATATGTAAGAATGTCACATCATCTATAATTTATTATATTCTAGAGTTTAATATATAAGCATGTCAAATCATGGTCCCTCGTTTTTATAATATTTCAATTTATATGCATTTATTGTTTCTATAATATTTAATATATATTTATTCATGTATTTTATAATAAAACATGAAGAATCATCTAGTTATAATGTAATCCCGGGCCACAGCCTATCAATTTCCCCTAAGGTACCAACAAGGCAACAACTCTTCACTGTCGATTAGGATTCAGCAACTTGCTAGTTTCTCTTTGGCCACTTTACTAGAGAAGAGATAAGAGGAAGGGGAAGCTATCAAAGCTATGCCAAACGATAGGACACCATGACATCATGGTTTCAATCCGTTTTATAAGCACTTCTGGGATATTGTTTCAGAGGATTTCTACGATATTAGTGATGAGTTTTGCACGGAAAATTAGAATCTACTCCCTCTGTCCACCAATTTAAGGGCACCTTTGATTTGATTTGAAGGAAAAATTTAAGAATTCTGTAGAATTTCATTTCTATAGGATTTCTTTTTCTAAATATAGTCCTTTAAAATAAAGGATTGGATACTATTGAATCCTATGGAGTTCTTGTGGAATGCCTAATCCCATAGAAGTTTTGGAGGAAATTTAACATGAGGTCCAACAACCTCGTGGAAAGTTTTCTTTGAGTCTTTATCTTTTCTTAAATTCTTGTGTTTTTCCTGTGGTCTAATCAAATGATCATTCATGTGTTTTACAATCCTCTATTTTACAATTTTACATTTGTATTTGTGTCAAAAATCCTGATCAGTGGATGTCAAGAACAAGATGTCACCTTCAGTATGCCGGGAAACTTGGTGCCTGGTCCTCTTGACGAGAATGTAGCGATCCTCAGTGACAGCACCCTACTTCTGACCACGGTGACGGCCGGCGACACCTTCACCCTACTTCATGATATATGCCCGTTCTGTTCTTGTGATACACAATATAGCACATCAGATATGGCCTTTTCTTGTATATCTTTAACTTCCATGTGCGGTATGGGTTTGCCCCCAATTAATCACTCACTATTGTCATAATGCATGAATTATTTCTGGTGGTTCAAGGAAAGCTGAACAATCAAGTCCATAGAATGAATCTGCTAAGTTAAACAATCATATAGTCCATATTTAGCCCTTGAGATCGGATAGCATGGCTCATGAATGTATATCAAGAGCCTATATTGTATAGTAGATAGTCCATGATTTATTACTGTTTTAAAATTCAAAATTTAGATCATATGGTGGTGGGATAATTGATAATTGGTTTTTGGTTTGCTAGGAATGATGGTTACCTAGAATCGACATGAGTGTGGAGGCGCCGACAAGGTTGATAAGGCCTTCCTGAATACAGTTGGAGATGCAATTCTACTATTTCTATAATCCCTTACTTGTGGTTGTGTTGTATATGCATGTAAATATATATATATCCTTTTGCTTGGTTGCTTTATATATATGTATGTATATGAGTTTGTACATCAGAATGAAGGAAGAAAATTGAAAACAAACGAAGAGAAAGAAAAAAAACAGAGAGAAAATTGGAAAAAAAGGGGAGAGAGAAAAAAATCGGAAATGGAGAGAGAAAAAAATCGGAAACTTAAGTGTGTGCGACGGAGGAAAATCGGAAACTTAACGTGCGGCGGATGAGCTGAATGAATGGAAACAATTTCGATTTTTATAATAGTAGAGATATGTATAACTCAAAAGTTTTTTAAGTCATCGTGTACTTTTTTCTGTTCATACAGAAGAATTGAATTTTTGATTTTCCTAATTGGAATACAGATATTAATGACGTGGTAGCTTGACTGCTTAATATCAAAGCAAAAATAACAAGTAAAAAAAATGGCATGTCCTCTAATTCATCGATTTACGGCCACCTATGCCAAATGAAGGCAAAATTTTACAGTTTAAGAGGGTGTTCGGTTCATTGTCTTATTTTTCCATGCCACACTTTAATCATGTCATAATTCCTTAGACGCGTATATTTGTTTCACTGCCATAGTTACGCCGTGTTACACTTTCTTACCCTCAAGGTCCCACATGTCATATTCACAATTTTAGAGCTAACAATGCCACATGTGATGAACTATACATTTCATAGCCACACTTTTGCATGATGCACCGACTTGCCTAAGCTTAGTTGGGGCAAGCTTATAGGCATCAACCAAATTACATCGCCTAAACCTTAAAAAAATGCATTTGGGTACTTTCACTTAATTATGATCTTCTACCTTCGACTTCAAGTTTGTTTGAATTAAATATTCAGTCCTTTAAACTTTATTTAATTCTAGAAATTATTTCCTGCCACTTTCATTTGTAAAAAAATTTATGTTTCTTACAAAGTATATACGAAATTCGTATGAAGTTGTCGAGTAATCTCTCCGTCTCAAAATATAAGAATTTTTTGAGTTATGCACGGGTATTAAGAAAATAGGTAAAATTAAATGGAGGATAGTCATGATTGGTTGAGATAAGAGAGTAGATGTGTGGAGGCCATGGGCCCGGGGTACCTCATCACAAGCATATGGGCCACTCGGATAGAGGATGGGCCGAGTCTTGTAGTTAGAGATATAGTAGCACCCGGTAGATTTTGCCTTGTACAAAAAAGAATATACAATCTTAGCCGGGTAAGATGTATCTCTAAGAAGGAAATCCCTTGGCCGTATCCGGCTGGGATTCCTACCTTGTACCTTTGCCCCCCAGTATATAAGGGGAGGTAGGGCGCCCCCTGAGGGCACGAAATCATTGATCGACACACATCCTCAAAGGAATATCACCACAACTAGACGTAGGGTATTACCTCACATTGAGGGCCTGAACCAGTATAAAATCTCCTTGTGTTCCTTTGCAGTCCATCGAGTTTCCCCTCGCCGAGTAGCCTTATAATCATATTGCCGATGTAAAACATCGACAGCTGGCGCGCCAGATAGGGGCTTTGGTGATATCTTTATCAACAATCTCGATGGATCCAACAAGCGGAGTTGACGGTAACAAGTTCTCCCTGGAGATACAATTTCTTTTGGAAGCCTCGACTTCATTGCCGACTAGATCGGCAACCTCACCTTGGCCGAAGCAAATCCAATCCAACCAGCCGACGTTGCGCCAGTCGGCCCACAGGACGCCGCAATCTCCTTCATCGATCTACTGTGGCAATCCTTCACTTCGCCGAGCATTGGGACAACTCTCTCCTTCGGCGTCCGACTCGCGCTAGGCCTCGAGCCAGCCCGGGTCAGGCTAGGAGGGGGGGAGATCGCCAATCTCCCACACGGACTCGGCAACGCCACGGATCTACATCTCACGCGGCAGATCCGATTTCCCACGGTTCAGTTTGGATAAGACTCAGAGCTGTTTCAGATTGGATCTAGGGAGGACAGAGTCGTTCTTACTCCGATAAACTACTCGGATTCTGACTCCAAGTTGAACAACGTTTCGAACACTAGTTCGGACTCCAGTCTAGCGAGTTTTCTCCTCCCCTGCTAGATCTTCATGGCTTCAACACCACCACCTGAGGTGCGCCGACTACAAGAAGAGCAACAGGAGGAGGCTCGCCGACTGCGACAACAAGAGGAGGCTGACCATGAGGCTCGTAATGACGGGCTACGCAAGGCTGGGCGAGCCGCTCAGCAGCAGATTCTCCAGACTAAAGTCGGCGACCACGATGTCTTCGTCACGCCACAACAGAACGTCGTGGCCGCTGCAACCCTGCTGGACACGCTCCAACTTGGGCCTGATCACCAAGCCACCCCGACTATCGCTAAGATCAAGGCAATGATTACAGCTGCTGCCTGTCAGCAACAACAATAGCAGTCAGGTGACACACTTGTACCGACCAACCGGTCGGGATCTCCAGCGGCGGGTTCATCTACATCAGCGCGGCGTCGGGCGGCCGGCTCAAGTCGGCCACACGAGGAATTGCGGCAAACGTCACTCGGCAACACCAACAACAACAACCGGCGGTGTCACCAGTATGACCACCGGCCCAACCAAGATCTCCGAGTACGCCTACAACACGACCTCCGCCACACCATCAATGCCCGGTGCCACGAACGAGAAGAGGACGAGCGCCGCTGACTGGAGGATGAAAACGAGCGTTTCGGTCTCCACCACGAGCGGTTCAACCGCCGTAATCAGAGCTGGAGCCTTCACGAAGACGAAGTCGTTCCAGCTTTCACTCATGAGCTCCAGGACGTCGATTGGCTGTCGGGCTTCAAGCCTACGGGGATCGAGAAATACGACGGCAAAACCAACCCCGAGTCCTGGCTCACTATGTACACCCTGGCAATTCGAGCTGTCGGTGGTGACCATAAAGCCATGGCTAACTACCTCCTAGTCGCACTAGCCGACTCGGCGAGGACATGGCTGACAGGGCTCTAGAGGCGGTCGATCGGTTCCTGGGGAGAACTCAGGGAGCAGTTCATCGCTAATTTTCAGGGAACTTACGAGAGGCCATCTTCTGAGCACGATTTATATCAACTACACCAGAAGAAGAACGAGTCTCTATGCGATTTTATCAAGAGATTCTCCGAGAAGCGCAACAAGATCCCAATGATCAGAGACGAGGCCGTCATCGCCGCCTTCCGTAAGGGAGTAAAGGACGCCCCATTCATTGCAAAGTTCACTCGGAAGCCACCATCCTCTGTTCGGGCTCTCTTCAACATGGCGAACAAATACGCCGACTCGGCAGAAGCGGTCGCAGAGGCCCTCGACGAGAAGAAGGAGTGTAACGCCCCGATTTCCGGGCCGTTAAAAACTATTTTGGTAAAAACCCTAGTTTCAAAAACTTTTGACTGTTTGTGTGTGCTTAAGGACTAAGTGCCGTAGATCTCAGTCTCAAGCCTCCCTTGAAACCCTAAAATCTCAGTCCCAAAATTCTCTCCTGAATTCCGAGACTCAAATTTTGCAATTCGATTGTCTCTCTCAAATTTCCTCCGAAAAATCCCAAATCAAAATCCCCTTCGAATCCCTTCGGAACCCTTTGATTGAAATACTCCTATTTCAAACCTCCCAAAAATTCTTTGTACTCGGGTTCGAATTTTGCAATTCGAAGCCCTCCAATGAAACCCTTCGGAAATCACCTTTGAAGCCCTCTACTTAAATCCCCTGATTTTGTAACCCAAAATTCTATCGAGAACTTCCTTCCCGAAATGGCCAAATTTATATTCCTGAAACCCTCAAATCCCAAGAATTAATTTCAAGTTCTAATATTCCCTCGAGGTCCTCCCATTTCTAATCCCTTGCAAAATTCCCAAAAATATCCCTGAGTATCAAGTCCCAATTTAAATCAAAGTCCCGATTCAAAGTCACCTGTTGAATCTCCTCTTTTCTTTCCCAAATACCATCCAGAAATCAATCTATAAATAATTGCGCTCAAATCCAAGCCACAGAAACACTTCTCAAAAGTCCCCCACAAATTTCCCCGAGTCATAATCTCGAATTAAAGATTTAGTTCGAGTCCGAACCCTCTTTTGAAACCCTCCCTCCAAATCCTTCTTAAAAATATATATACATATATATATATATATATATGTATATGTATCGAGAGCCCCCTTAATTTCCAAAACTCTAATATCCAAAACAGTATCCAACCCCTAGGAATTTATTATTTATTCCCTACAAAATCCCCATCCTTTTTCCTTCCAATATATATATATATATATATATATATATATATATATATACACCTCAACCTTGTGGTAGAAATCCTCCTCAGAGAATCCCGAGGATTAAACTCCCATTTCTAAAATCCCCTCAAGATCTTTCTTCCTATAAAATTCTCTCAGAAGTTTCCCAAAAATCCTAGAAGTCCAATTATCCAATCCAAAATTAAATCTCCAATTTATCCTCTCGAAAACTCTCTCTCTCTAGACCTCCCTTTAAATATATATATGTATATATATGCATATATATAAATATATCCAGGTCCCTCTTCAAATTCCTTTGATTTAACTCCCGAGAAATCGAACATCAAATTCCCAATTAATGCCCTTTCAATTCCCCTAAAAATCCCTTCCATAGTCCCTCTCTTTTTACCTTTTTCCAAATAAACTCTAAAATCAAAACCTCCCAAAAATATCAATATATACACATATATTCAATTCCTAGCCAGAAAATATCCCATACAAAATCTCCAGAATTTTGTGATCCAAAATATAAAATTTTGGATCAAAATCCCTATTGGAAATCCTCCAAAACCAATCCAAATAATCTCCCTGGAAAATCCTAAGAAGTACTGTTCCAACGGGCCGTCCTCTCCTCACTCCCGGCCCACTCGGTCTCTCTCTCCCCCGCGTGGCCCAGCTCGCTCAGCCTCCCCCTCCGCGCCCGCTGACGGCTGGGACCGCTTGGCAGCCACGCGGCGCACGCCTGCCCGCCCGCGGACGTCGTCGTCGTCTTCCTCCGTCCTCTCTTTTCTCTCTCATCTCTCGAAACTTCTCGCTCATCCCCGAGCCGGCTGCCTCCTCGCGCACGCCCGTCTCCCTGGGCCCGCTCGCCAGCTGCACAGAGGCCGTGCACGCCCGCGCGCCCGCCGCACATGGTAGCCGTCTCCCTCCTCGTCATCTTCGCTCTGTCTCCTCTCTTCTCTCTCCTTCTCTCGAACTCTCTCGGCTCCACCCCGACACAGGACGCCCGCGCCATTCCTCCCTGTCCCGGCCAGAGCAAGCACCCCCTCTCCTCTTCGTCAACCCCTCGAGACCCGAGCGGCGCAGAGGATGACGCCATCCACAGTGACTGCCATGGTGCTCGGACAAGAGCTGGCCGAAGCCGAAGCGTGTCTCCCGGCGAAGTCAAAAGCTGCGTGCACAAATCCTCGACTTGTCCCGTCGCCTTTCCCCTGCCCTTATCTTCTCCCTGGCGACCGCACGGCCCGGCAGTGACGCCAGCCCCGCAGTGCCGCGTCACGTCGGACGACCGCGCCATGCCATAGGCGCCACCGCCATGTCCCGTCGCCATTACCGCCGTAGAGCTCCACCGACCTTCTTCCTCGTCGCGACGCGCCTCCTTCCGCCTATAAATGGCCGCCGCCCTCCCGTTTCCCCCTCGTCCCTCAGCCTCGCCGGAACATCCCGAGCCGAAGCCCCCAAGCCGCCTCGCCGCCGCCGTGTGCTGAGCCACTCCAGCCGTGCCGCAGTTTTCCCCCATGCTCCCCTTCTTCCTTCTGCCCTACGCACCGCGACCGGGCCGCCCCGAAGACACAGCTCCTGAGCCGCCGCCGCTAGCACTCCTCTTCGGTGAGCCCCCTCTCCGATCCCTCCCCGTCTTCTTTTTCTCTCATCTCGCCGCACCCCACGGCGCCCGCATCCCGCCGCCAGAAGAGGCGCCGCCGGCGAGATCCTGTCTTCTTGGCCGCCGCTGACGCCCGCCGCCGTCAATCACCATCGCATCCACATTCCTCCCACCCAAGCCGACTCCTTCCTTCTTCCTTCCTAAACGCCGAGCCCGTCGTCGGTGCCGCCGCTTCTCTCGTCACCGCCGGCGCCTGCGTCTCGACGCCGCCGCCTTGCGCCTTCCTCTTTTCCCGCCGCTCTCTGCATCTTCCCGCCGGCCGCCGTCGCATCTCTGTCCATCAAACCGAGCCGGCTATCGCATTCTTCCCCTTCCCCGCTCCCCGACACCGCCGCCGCTGCCGCCGGCCCGCCGCCGCTCGTCGGCGCCGCTCGGAGCGCCGACCGCTGTCGATTCCCCGGTCTCTCTCTGTCTCCCGTTCGCTATCTCCGTCTCTCACTCTTTCTCTGTCTCTCTCTGTCAGTGGCCCCTTCCCCTTCTCTCTCACTGCTTAGGGGCCCACTGACATGTGGGTCCCACTGACCGACGGCCCCACTCCATAACCCCTCCCAGTACCCTCTGACACATGGACCCCGCACGGTTTAAATATATGAGCCATTGACATGTGGGTCTATGCACAGGATAAATGCACAGTAACTCCCTCCTATTCCCTCTGACATGTGGGTCCTTGTCCTGCTGTCAGTCTCTCACATATTCTCTACCTATGACATGTGGGCCTTTTCATTTATTTCTCTCCCTGTGCCAATGACAGTGGGCCATCCCCTCATTCCTCTCTCCCTGCCACTGACAGTAGACCCTACCTGTCATCCACTGTTTCAAAAATAATTCTTTTTCCAAAAATCCAATTAAATCCTTTTCTATATTCTAGAAAAATCCTAAAAACTTCCAAAATTCATATCTTTCCAACCATAACTCCGATTGAGCTCGTTCAAGTCTCTAAATTTTTCTAAAAATAAGATCTACCTCATGTCACTCTAGTTATTAATAATAGTATATTATTTCTAGGGTTTTGTGTGTTATTCTCTTGTTTTGCGCGTAGTCGATGCTTTGGAAATTCGTCGGACGTCGGATTTTCGCGAAGTTTGAAGACGAAGTTTGAGGCAAGTCACTCCTTGACCATATTGCTCCTAAATTTAAAATGTTTTGTTTGCAAAATTGCATTGCTAGTGTGCACGTTAAATTGATCGGTCTCGGTTTGCGTGTCGAACCGATGGACCTGCCCGATAGTTGCATAAACCTTGTAGGTCTTTGGTATCCGATTCCTTGTCGCTCCACCTTGTGGTACCTCGGTGATCATACTCTCTGAGCACTGATTCCGATGGTTCCACCCCTAGCACAATTGTTTGTCGATTTGGGAAAATAGGGTTTCCAAAGATTTGAAAACCTGACAGGCGATGTCGGCGGATTTGCGAAACAAAATTTGTTTGCGAAAATTTCCGCGGTGCAAAGTGATCGCCTGTATGGTGGCACTTCGTATTCGCATATAAGGACCGATTTCTTGGGGAATTCCATCTGAGCATATTACAGTGCGATCACACGGGTGGTATGGGACACCCCTGGCTGAGTAACTAGTGTTCCCAACATAGTTTTCGGTTGCTAATAAATGTGGGACTAGCTGGGTGCCAAGAGAGCGATATACCCCCGTCCCTGAGTACAGGAAATGAGTTCCTAGTACTTGGTTAAGTCTGAGCACCCATTTATAGGGCAGCGTGCTATCCTGGGAAGGCTTTGGAAAGGCCCTGTCGCGAACCTTCCCCACTGACGAGTGTGGGAAGTAAGCTCGCGTCGTGTGGGTAAAGCGTGCAATCTTTGCAAAGATCAAATGAATTGTTCGAACAGCCGTGCCCACGGTTACGGATAATGTGAGGTGATTCCTCTAGCGTAGATTTGTTTGTAAGAGTTTGTAAAAGTAATTTGTGGTATGGGAACCGTTATCAGAATCGGCCTCAGTGGCTGATGGATGACCTGAGTGGTCTGAAATGGGACTGTGTGACCCGGAATGTCATTTGGCATCATAGATTAAGCTTCCCAAGTGGAAGCAGTTTGAGTTGAGTTTAAGGATGGCTTGGAGAGCCATCGAGATGAGTTATGAGATGAGTTATGAATGGCTCGAGGAGCCGCTGAGATGAGTATGAGATGATGTTCTAGATAGGACGAAAGTGAAAAATGAGAATACGTCCTGGTGAGGACTAAATTGAAAATAAAGTAATAGATGACACAGTGGAAAGCTGTTTGAGGGCAGCTCCACTGAACCGCTATCGTGAACCGACAGGCGGTATAAGAATATCTAAGATCAATTAAAATCTGGTTAGTCCGCTCGAGTTGTTGAAAATCAATTCGCGGACAGGATCGAGGCGAGAGTCTCTTTCCAGTCACTTTGAGACAACCCACACTTAGGTTTTCGAAAATAATTTCAAATAAAAAGGTTTGCGAAATAAACCCCAGCCTATCTTTGATAGCCTGCATAACTCACGTTTTCCGTGACTTGCTGAGTACGTAAGTACTCAATCTATTTCTTTTCTCCCCTCATTCAGGAAGAGTGGAGTTGAAGTAAAGATTAGGGTTTCCTTCCTATCCCAAGCCGTTGCTTGCGGATTGGTTCGCGCTGCGCTGTCGTTCCGCTGCTGCTGTTCTGTTTGCTGGTTGCTGCTCAGGGCTTGCCCGAAGTCGCAACTTATAAATGTATAATATATATTTATTTATTTAGCTATTTGCTGTGGTACATCTCCGTTGACTGTGGGTACCAGCAAGGTTTCCTGGGACTGGTACCGGCATCGCGGTTCCGTGGGAGTTGGTTCACGCCAATCTCTTGCGGGATGCTTCCTCTCTGGTATCACCGTATGGGGGTACCGAGAAGGAGTCCCGATAGAAAGACCAAAAAGCGAAACCTGACAACGAGCCATCAAACAAGACCGGCAGCCGCAAGCGGAAGTCGAACAATGAGGTGGCCAACATGGAGCAAACTCGGTCGTGGCCCCCAACGCAACAACGACTACTAGAAAGTCATGAACGGGCCTTGCCCCTTCCACCCCAAAGGCAAGCACATGGCCAAAGACTGCTTCATGCTTAAGAAGTTTGCTTCTGAGCAAGTTTCTTCATCTGGCGTCGACAAGGACAAGGATAGGCCAGATCAGGGCCCGGCTAACGATTTTCAAGATCCCCAAGCTGAGCTCAACCACATCTTCGGAGGGCCGTCCGCCTACGAGTCCAAGCGAAAGCAGAAGCTTACAGCACGGGACGTCAACTCAATCTCCACAGCAGATGCCCCCCAATACTTGTGCTGGTCAGAGACGTCAATAATGTTCATCCGCGCAGATAACCCAAATCGGGTTTCATACCTAGGGCGCTACCCACTCGTCCTGGACCCGGTCGTGAAGAATATCAGATTGAAGAAGGTTCTCATAGACGGAGGCAGCGCGCTCAATATCCTCTTCGCCAAGACCCTGGATGAGATGAAGATTCCTTGTTCAGATCTGCGGCCGAGTACGGTGCCCTTCCACGGGATAATTCCCGACCTATCTTCAACACCACTCGGGTAGATTACCTTGCCAGTCACCTTTGGCACGTGGGATAACTTCCGCACAGAAAACATCTGCTTCGAGGTCGCTGACTTCGAGACTGCGTACCGCATGATACTCGGACGACCGGCGCTCGCCAGATTCATGGCGATACCACACTATACATATATGGTGCTCAAGATGCCAGGGCCAGCAGGAGTCCTCTCCCTCTGCAGCGACGTCAAGTAAGCCTTTACCTGCGACAAGGAGAGCTGCGAGTTGGCTCAATCCCAAGAGGCAGCAGTCGGGCGCAACAGCATTCGGCAAGCCGTCACAACTGAAGTTGAGGAAGACCCAGTTCCGGCCAAAAAAGCGGCGAAGTCGGGAACTTCAGCGGACTCTGACACAAGGAAGATCCCCCTGGACCCTTCCGACCCCTCCAAGACTGCTCTAGTCGGGACCGGACTCGATCCCAAATAGGAAGACACGCTCGTCACCTTCCTCCAAGCCAACAAGGATATCTTCTCGTGGAAATTGTCTGACATGCTGGGCGTACCAAGGGAAGTGATCAAGCATGCCCTCAACGTGAAGATAGATGCCAAGCCAGTCAAACAACGGCTGCGGCGCTTCGCTCAAGACCGTAAAGATGCTATTCGGGAGGAGATAACCAAGCTTCTCGCAGCCGGGTTCATCAAAGAGGTCTATCACCCGGATTGGCTGGCAAACCCAGTTCTGGTCCGGAAGAAAAACGGTAAATGGCGCATGTGCGTCGACTACACCGATCTCAACAATGCGTGTCCCAAAGACCCATTCGGTTTACCAAGAATAGACCAGGTGGTGGACTCAACTGCAGGGTGCGACCTTCTCAGTTTTCTCGACTGCTACTTGGGATACCACCAAATTAGCCTGAAGGAGGAGGACTGTCTCAAGACGTCTTTTATCATGCCGTTTGGAGCGTAGTGCTACATCACTATGCCGTTCGGTTTGAAAAATGTTCGAGCAACGTATCAACGGGCGATTCAGCGGTGTCTACACACTCAGATCGGGCACAACGTGGAGGCCTACGTTGATGACATGGTGATCAAGACCAAGTCCAAAGAAGACCTCATCGCTGACCTGGAAGAAACCTTCCACAATCTTCGAAGATTCAAGATGAAGTTGAACCCGGAAAAGTACGCCTTCGGTGTGCCATCCGGCAAGCTACTCGGCTTCATCGTCTCACATCGCGGCATCGAGGCCAACCCGGAGAAAGTCAACGCAATAATGAACATGACTCCCCCGACCAACCAGAAGGACGTCCAGAAGCTGACAGGCTGCATGGCGGTACTCAGCCGGTTTATTTCCCGACTAGGCGAACAGGGTATGCCCTTTTTCAAGCTATTGAAGAAAGCAGACAACTTCCAATAGACTCCCGAAGCCCAACAAGCCTTCGAAGACTTCAAGCAATTTCTCACATCACCCCCCGTGTTGGCGTCACCCATGCCCCAAGAACCGCTAATGCTATATCTGGCGGCAACTACTCAGGTAGTCAGCACGGTGCTGGTGGTCGAGCGATCTGAACAGGGTCACATCCAGAAAATTCAACGGCCAGTTTATTTTGTCAGCGAGGTCCTTGCCGACTCAAAAACAAGATATCCGCAGGTCCAAAAGCTGCTCTATGGCCTACTCATCACTGTCCGGAATCTGGTGCACTATTTCCAAGCACATCAAGTCACGGTGGTCACATCGTTCCCACTCGGAGACGTCCTACATAACCGTGAGGCCACCGGCCGAATCACTAAATGGGCGCTTGAGTTGATGGCGTTCGACATCACCTTTCAGCCATGGACAGCAATCAAATCACAAGCTCTAGCCAACTTCGTGGCCGAGTGGACAGAAGTTCACATGCCTACATCAACAGCGAAACTAGAGTATTGGACAATGTACTTCGACGGTTCCCTACGGATCGGCGGTGCCAGGGTTGGCATCGTATTGACATCCCCCACCGGCGAAAAACTCAAGTATGTTCTACAAATTCACTTCTTAGCTTCCCACAACGTCGCCGAGTATGAGGCACTTATCCACGGGCTCTGCATTGCTATATCACTCGGCATTCGTAGACTGGTCGTGCGGGGAGACTCCCAACTTGTGGTAAACCAACTAATGAAGGACTGGACGTGTCTCAACGACACCATGGCGGCATACTGTCAGGAGGTCCGCAAGATGGAGAACAAGTTCAACGGGCTGGAGATAATACAATGATGCTGCAGATGAGCTGGCAAACATGGGATCCAAGCGAGAAGCGGTCCTGACTGGAATCTTTGTTGAGAAACTCATAGAGCCGTCAGTCAAGAAGAAACCTGTGCCAGAGCAGTCGGGAGGCGAACCTACCCTGGCAACAGAAGAGGCGCTGCACATATGTCATGATTGGCGGACTCCTGTCCTCAAATTCCTCCTGGACGATGAACTCCCAAAAGATCGCAGTGAAGCCGAACGAATCAAACGTCGAGGCAAGAGTTTCCTAGTCGTCGGAGAAGACCTGTACTGAAGAAGTACATCCGGTGTCCTCATGCGCTGCGTCACCACTGAGGAGGGCAAGCAGATACTACAGTCAATCCACTCGGAAGTATGTGGCAACCATGCTGCATCCAGGACGTTAGTCAGAAAGGCTTACTGGCAGGGATTTTTCTGGCGAACAGCAGTAACAGATGCCAAAGACATTGTTCGCACATGCGAGGGTTGCCAGTTCTACGCAAGACAAACCAATCTCCCAACCCAGGAACTTCAAACAATCCCAATCTCTTGGCCTTTTGCAGTATGGGGGATTGACATGGTCGGGCCTTTCAAGAAAGCGCCGGGAGGGTTCACACACTTGTTCGTCGCAGTGGACAAATTCACTAAGTGGATCAAGGCCAAACCTGTTGCAACTATAACAGCAGCACGAGCAAAGGACTTCATCTTGAGTATACTATACCGATTTGGGGTCCCCAACCGCATCATCACCGACAACGGCACTAAGTTTACAGGCGGCATTTTTCAAGATTTCTGTGACGACCTCGGCATTAAGATCTGCTATGCGTCTGGGGCACATCCGCGGAGCAACGGGCAGGTTGAACGAGCCAATGGCATGGTCTTACAAGGCATCAAGACAAGGATATTTGACTGACTACAACCATATGCGGGCCGGTGGGTGCAAGAACTCCCCTCTGTTCTCTGGTCTCTCAGAACCACCGTTAGTCGGGCAACAGGGCAATCCCCTTTCTTTCTGGTTTACGGTGCTGAGGCTATGCTACCAACCGAGTTAGAGTTCGGCTCACCACGAGTTTGGGCTTACCCAGAAGACATCTCAAATAATACCCGATTGGTCGAATTAGATCAGTTGGAAGAAGCAAGGGATATCGCAACAATCTAGTCGGCAAGGTATCTTCAAGGCCTGCGTCGCTACCACAATCGCAATGTCCGTGGCCGCGCCTTTTTGGTCGGAGATCTCGTCTTGAGGAAAATACAAACCACCAAAGACAGGCACAAACTATCCCCAATCTGGGAAGGGCCGTTCATTATAGCTGAGGTCACGCGGCCAGGTGCCTACCGACTGAAGACTGAAGACGGTGCCCTCATAAGCAACTCATGGAACATAGAACAACTACGTCCTTTCTATACCTAAGTTTTATACTTTTCCATGCGTACAGTTCCTCTGACTCACTACGCCGCTTGTTTAAACCGAGTAGTGAGTCAGGGCCTGCATGTATCTTATGTGCTTTGTTAATAATATACAAGCCTATTTTACTTAAGTTACGAAGCTTCACTACGACTTTATTATGTTTGCCCGAGTATAGCTTTCTGCGGTGAACGATTTTATTAAGTTCCTATAGACTAACTCGGTGCAGACCATATAATCGAGTAAAGCTAATGACAACTGAGTAATAGTTTAAGGCTTGGCGGCATTGCATATATATATCTACACATGTCTTTACATAAGAACACAATACACCGACCGCATGACGTATTGTTTTTACAGATCCAGATCTCTGGTGATAAGCTCTGCAGTCGGCCTCGCCCTGGCTATCAGCTCTAGCGCCTCCTCAGGAGTTGTCTCCTGGGCAAACCCCTCCCTGATGGCTTCAACATCCGCCCTTGGGTAGATGGACTTGGTCATAGCAAGGGTTCGGGCCACGCCGGTAATGACATGATCATCCGAGTACCTCTTCAGGGCACTCGGTGCATCTTCAAGGTGCGCCTCCACTTGGGCGATCGAGCTGCAGCTGGTTCCCACGGGGCGAGGATCCATGATATTAAGGAGCCCTCTCACGGATTCGAGGAGTGCCTCCCGTGACTCCTTGACGACCCTTATCTCCTCTGTGTAAGCCTGAAATTGGGCTTGGGAATTGACTCTAGCAGCTACTCGGGTTCACCGACAAGTAAACTTGTTAGGTAAAGCCACAGATGGAGTAATTAATGGATTGGTCAAGATCAGTGTCAACAGGGAGACTTACTATCGTAGTCGGCCTCCCATCTGGCTATGGTCCTCTCCAGTTCAGCTTTGTCCTTCTCGAGCTTGACATTGGCCTCCTCTAACTCGGCCTTCTCTTGCTCAAGCTTGGTCTTGGCCTTTGTCAGGTCGGCCTTGTCTTTTTCAAGCTCGGCCCTGGCTTTCTCGGCCTCCTTCAGCTGTATTTCCCTCTCTGTTTGGCCCTTCAACTCGGCTTCGAGGGCTACATGACAGATTAGTCAAGGACTCGACATTGCAGTCAAGATACAACCGGGCAGTCAGGAACAACACGGCTGGAGAAATATACTATGGATCTGGTCAGAAAGATACATCTTGGAGGATTACCTCTTATCTTACTGGCTTGGTCCCAATTCTCGGCCCTGAGCTGAGTAACAGAGTCCCTCAGCCAAGACTTCCTCTCCTGGCAGCGCCCTTCTACTTCGACCTTCAGGGCCCGGAGCTGGTCTAACTCTTGGAGCTGGGGGACAACCCGCATCAAGACTTCGCTCATCTTCTCCGAGTGATCAATGTGGGACCCCAAAACAGGACCCTCTGTGTACACGTACTAGCCCAGGATAATGCTAGCACACATAGTCACAAGAATAATATCACAGCCAACATCCTGAAGGAAACTAAACTATTTATTAATAAATTGACTGTGACAAGCCTTATGGCTAAAGTTTACATTTATTATGCCACGAAGGGCCTAAAGAAAATAAGATAACAGCGGAAATAAAATAAATACGTGGAAGCTCCATTTAACATGCCACAGGCAGTCAACTGGGACTCACGGCCTATTCCTCGTCTTCAGCAGCAAACTCCTCCGAAAACAGCGGAAACCTTTCTTCTGGAATTGGGGGGAATTGCAAGGTGAGTACATGTAATACTCAGCAAGTGCACGGAAATATGCATATGCACAGCTGACAAAGAAAGGCTAAGGCTATTTTGCATAACACAGCAGTTGCATTTATAAACAATTTATAAACAGAGTTAAAAACAACATTTAAAAATAACGGGTATTACCATCCAACCATCCACACAGGATCCGTCCACAAAGGACCACATAGCTAAATACATTTTCCTGCACACAGCATCATTACCATCCCTTGTTTTTGCAAACTACCCCTCATTAGAACTCACCGAGCATTGTCCATGACCGCGGACGCGGCTATTTGAATAGATTAGTTAAACACTCTGTAGAGGTTGTACAGCTTTACCCACAAGATACATCATCCTCTTAACGGCCATGCGCAAATGTTACACTTCTCCTTGTGTGCGGCCAAGGAATCTGTAACAAGGCTTTTTAGAAACTCCGCCTCAACACTGCCTTCCCCCATGAGCCACCTTTCCCTCACACAGAGAAGAAAGTACCCATGGCTAACCCTAAAACCTATCATCTATCCACCTGGGCCGGCAGTGCCAAGACTCAGAATCTTACTAGGCTGGGTCCTTCCCACTAGGGCATGTGGTTGTACGTTAGGCTCAGATCATTGACTTATGAAGTGAAGTCCTTAACTGACCAGGGCAACTTGCCAAAACTACAGTAGCACACAGATTCGTATTAGGCTCACACAGAGACCTAATCTGGTAAGGATCACACAGATACCTTAATCCCTTACTAGGTTCACACAGAACCACCCATCACACCAGTCCAAAACATTTTTATCCGCCTGTTGTTTACTACACGGTGCAACACATGCTACCGAAAAGATAGCACACAGCCACACAGTTCAAATAAAACAATGATAAGTATATCATTAATCATCATTATATTTTGCTTGTAAAACAACTTGAGCGGGCTAAGCAATTACTACTCTACCCTGAGTTGACCCCTATGTTCAACTCACAAAGGCTAGGGTGACAAGGTATCACAGGATATTCAATAATCAAAGGCATGGAATGACAACAATTAGGTCATGCTACCCATCGATAATTTATAAATAAAATAATGCATGTTTCATAACAAAAACATTTTATAAATTGGGTTCAATATGTTCAAAGGGTGCACTTGCCTTGCTTCAAGTACTGTCCTTGCTCTGCGTCTTCGGTGGCGAACTGCTCCTCGGCTTTCGCGTCTATACGTTCGCAACGAAAATAAATAAATAACAAGAAAACAGCATAAATAACATCAATTAAAATAACCAACTGAACCAGGAGGTAGAGCTCGATTTTAGAAGAATTTAGGAAAAAGAACGGGTCGAATCGGAGTCCGGATGGATGAGATATGAACTCCGGAAGTTTGGAAATCAGGAAAAATCCGAGAAAAAGAGAAATAATATTCCTAGAATATTCTCTGGATTTTAAATTTGGAAATTGAATTATTTTTGTGGAGGAAGGAACAGGGACCACCGGTTAGTGAAAAGGTGCATGACGGACTCGGTCTATGGACCGGGAGAATTGAAAGATATGGTGGACCAAACGACGTGGACGCCACGTGGCGATACACGTACTGGATTGGACGATGTGGCGATGATGTGGTGAGGTGATGTGGCAAGAATGGATTAGGAAAACCTAGGGCAGAGATTTAATCTAGGGAAATCTAACGGTGTGGATCAACAGGAGATTTTACAGGCGGGTCCCACGTGTCAAAGACACAAGGGAACACAGAGCTTGCCGGCTGCTTTGGCCTCAGCCAGCCGGCAGCGCAGGGCCACGGCGCCGGGGCGGAGCAGGGGCGGTGGACCGGGCGGCGGTGGCGTCGGCGAGCGGCAGACCGGCAGCGGCGGGCGGTGGCGTTGGGGAGCGGCGGCGGCTTCGGAGGAAGAGGAACAGATGACGGCGGCATCGGCGGCTTCAAAAAAAGAGGAAAACGACACCGGCTGTGCACACATACATATATATAGGCGGCTCGGCGTGGCTAGGGTGGGCGGTGATTAGGGCGGAGGAGGCCGGCGGCGCATGGGAGCAGGCTGGATGGCGCGGGCCAAGCCGCGGCGCGGCGCGGGTGGAGGCAATTGGGCCAGGCCGGGCGTGGCGGCGGCAGGAGTAGGCCGGGCCGGGCGGCCAGGCGGCGCGGTGGCGCGGTGCAGGGGCGGGCCGAGCCGGTCGCGGGAGGAGGGAGGCAGGCCTTCGGCCTCTGGCCGAAGGAGGAAGAAGAGGGAGGAAAAGAGAAAAAGAAAGAAAAACAAGGGGCTGAGTGGAAAAGGAGAAAGGAAGGGAAAAAGAAAAGGAAAATGGCAAGGGTTTTGTGGAAAATTTCTGAATTCGGACCCTGAAGTTATTGGAATTATTTGGGGAATTGGAGAATGAACTTGGACCTCCGGAAAACTAGGAATTCATATGGATGCGAAAATTAGAGTCTGGAGTCAGGGGAAAAATAAATTGGGAAAATGAGCTCCACTTCCGAAATCCAAATAAACCCGATTAAGCAAACGGAAACAAATCCTACCGTAATTAATTATTTAATCATATTAAATCCTTTTTATTATGAAATTTTTCATTAAGCTATTTTAGGCGAATAAACCAAGGGTGGATTTTCACAATTGGACAAAAAGAATGGAAAGCGAAAAAATCCGGACGTGACAATCAACGAGCTTCTACTCGGGGAAAAACAGAGCAAAATAGAGTCAGTCATCAGATAACTCATACGAGCAAGAAAACCAAGACTGCGAATAAGGCAAAGGTCATGCCTGGATCCCCTGGGACGTGGCGAGTGTGGCGCGTAGCAAGCTTTCACGCTCCCTTTCCGCTGCAGCCTCGTCATGCCTATTACTCTTCGCGGTTTCGTTGGGCGCCGTCCAATGGAACGTCCGCAGGAACTTGCGAGGAGGAACTTCGAGCCAGGGGAGGTCTGGCTTATCCGAAGGAGGAGACAGCGACGACGATGACGACGATGACCACGACGGCGATGGACTCCTAGCCCCCAACTCGGCGACCTCTGGGGCCTCGGGAGTTGGCTCAGGAGCTGCTACCACGGCTTCACCAATAGGCGCCGGCTCAGGGGCTGGAGCAGCGCTGCCGGCAACCATCCCTTGGTCGACCGGTGTCAGCGGCCCTGCAGTCGGGGCCGTCCCAGTTTCTGTAACTGGGACCACCACCGGCTCAACAGGTGTGCTCGCTGGCGCCGACTCGGCCAGGGTAGGATTAGCGGCGGGAGTGGCCGGTGTCGTCCTCTTGAGGTCAATGTCGACCCGCCTCCTGCACAACGAACCCAACATCAAGACGACACAATCATAAACATGATTCTCAGAAGACCCAGAACAACCTACTTTTTAGAGAACTTGAGCTTCGATCTAGGAGATCCAGAGGACAGCGCTGGAGGGCTGTTGGCTGTTGGGCCGGAGGGCGCGGCAGTCGGCGGCGGCACTTTAGTCCTGGTCGGCCCCATCCGCGGTGTGGCCGGCTAGGGCGCTCGGGTACTCGGAGGCACTGCGATCAACCTCGTACTCGGCGGCACTCTGGTTGAGCTCGGCCGCACGAGTCCTGGTCTGGGACTCAATGGCCTAGGCACTGTGCCGGCGGTGTCCCTTATCTTTAGGCTCCTGGCGGCGGTACTCGACTTCACAACCTTCTCCTTGCCCCGATCTGCAGCGGATTTCTTCCCCGCTCCCTTGGAGTCGGGCTGGGCGGCAGGAGGACTTCTCGGCCTCTTCTTCGATTTCGTGGCCGACAACGGACGGGAGTCGTCATCAATCTTCTTGCACCACTACAAGCAATTCAATAATATACATCACACAATGCTGGACAATTACGGATATATGTCTACAAGCATTCATTACAGAAGAAAAGCAGATGCTACCTCAGGACGGGACCGGTTCCAGTTATAAGCCGCGATGCAGCGCTCCGCGTCCTCGGTCTCGATCACCCCATTGGAGAAATAGGTGAACAAGATCTCGGTCACTTCTTGCTGGCTAATCACCTCTCGGCTTTCTTGGTCGGGATCATCCTTCCCTTGATAGTCCCAGCAGAACTCGCTCCTCAACTTTAGCGGCTGAATGCGCCAGGTCAGGAAACGCTTGGCCACCCAAGGGCCAGTCAGGCCGGCTTCCTTGAACTTTTCCAATCTGGCCAGCAACTGACGCACCTGGCCCATCTCTTCGGGGGTTGGCTCCGACGACCAATTTGGCAAAATCGTCGGGGGCTTCCTGGTGAATGCAGGCAAGGAGAGTACCAGATCAGAGCAATAAAACCACTCCTTGTGCCAACCTTTCAAGGAAGACTAATATATATCTTTTTCATCTCACTTCTTAACTGGAGGCCAGCCCCCCAATCACCTGAACCTTATTTTTGGAGGGTTGGGGCTTTATGTGGAACAAGTACCTAAAGAAGTTAAGGTGGGGTTCTACACCCAAGTAGCACTCGCAGAGAGTCACACAAATTGAGATTTGTAGGATCGAGTTGGGATTCAGATTCACCAACTCCAATCTGTAAAAATTGAGAAGACGGCGGAAGAACTCGGAAGAAGGGAGAAACAAGCCCCGGTCAAAGAAAGAGGCAAAAACAACAGTTTCGCCGGATTGGGGATTTGGGATCGACTCACCCTCGGCCGGCCGCCAGAGGATAATGTCGCGGCCCTGCAGCCGCAGCGACTTCTCCAACCTCTCCAACTTTGCCTGGCTGCAGTCCGAGATCGGCCACCCATCGTGTGACGCCCCAATAACATCTGGAACCTTCGGCATGGTTGGGGGGACAAGAGATTTGGGGGAAACAAGGTCGGGGGCTTGGAATCGACAAGCGGATGCAGAATAGCTCGAGCTTTAGTGGGGAGGAGCAAGCAATGGCGAACCCTAGCAGAGCGGGAAGCGAAATTTCAGCGCGGAGCTAGGAAGACGAAACGATTGGTCGCGTGGGGAAGATGAGGAATCTTTTCTCTCTCCCTCAACCTTTATAGAGCCCGTGCCGACTAAATGGGCTTGGGCCTGCAAAGTCGACACTGGGCCACCAAGATATGAGTTTCTACAATAGCACGTTCAATATGGGCCATTCGCAGGCTAGGCTAAAATCGCAGTGCTGGTGCTACCAACCGGAACCGATGAGGTAAACAGATATGCTTTATGAAGGCCTAATTGCTAAACACATATGTTTGGGTATCTGTTTTATCTACCAGGTATCAAGGATATATCCTTATAAGGATCACAAGCTGGTCTTCATTAAAATTGGGGATGCAGGTATCTTTCTCGAGTACACCTGACCACGCAATGGATTTATTTTCATAAAGTGGTACTCTGCCTACATGCTTGGCCACCAGTTGCCATGAGCAACATTATTCCAGCCGACACGACGCTGAAGAGTCTAACTTCCGAGTAGTGCACTACTCAGGAGAGACTATAAATATCTTTTCCAGCTGGCATGACGCTGAGGAGTCTAACTCCCGAGTGGGACGCCACTCGAGAAAGACTATAAACCCCCTATTCCGGCTGACATGAAGCTAAAGAGTCCTATATACGAGTGGCATGCTACTCGGCAAGACTATAAATCATATTCTGGTTGACATGATACTGAAGAGTCTCATATACCAGTAGTAATCTACTCGGGAAAGACTGCAAGGTTAAAGATCTTTGACTTTATGTTTAATTGTCTTCACAATTAAGCACAAAGTCGGGGGCTACACCTAATAGGTGTGCCTATCGGCACACACTATTCATACATCTACATGAAGCCCTTCATAGCCTCGCTGCCAGCTGACATGAAGCAGGACTCGGGAAGAGAAGCACTCGGACAAAGAGTACTCGAGAGCAATGCACTCGGGCAATCTTCACCATGGAGGATGAGCACTCGGCATCAGCTGTGACTCAACTATGAAGGTCTCAGGGGCTACTGTGGAGGCCATGGGTCCCGGGTACCTCATCATAAGCATATGGGCCACTCGGATAGAGGATGGGCCGAGTCTTGTAGTTAGAGATATAGTAGCACCCGGTAGATTTTGCCTTGTAAAAAAAGGAATATACAATCTTAGCCGGGTAAGATGTATCTCTAAGAAGGAAATCCCTTGGCCGTATCCGGCTAAGATTCCTACCTTGTACCCCTGCCCCCCAGTATATAAGGGGAGGTAGGGCGCCCCCTGAGGGCACGAGATCATTGATCGACACACATCCTCAAAGGAATACCACCACAACAGGACGTAGGGTATTACCTCACATCGAGGGCTTGAACTAGTATAAAATCTCCTTGTGTTCCTTTGCAGTCCATCGAGTTTCCCCTTGCCGAGTAGCCCTATAATCATATTGACGGTGTAAAACATCGAGTAGATGAAGAAGTTGCTATATTTGGGATAAATTTTAAACGCTAGAAGTTGCTATATTTTTTTGACGGATGGAGTATTTAGTAACTTCCCCGAAATAAAGTGAAATTACATATCTATAATACCATGTGCATATAATCAAAGTTTGTGATGGAAAATTGACATCGCTTTATGTAACGCCCCGATTTTTCGGGCCGTTAAAAAACCTATTTTAATAAAACCCTAATTTCTAAAAACTCGGATTTTTGTGTGTAATTAAGGACTAAGTGCCGAGATCTCAATTAAATCCCCTCCTTGAAACTCCAAAATTTCTTTCACAATTCCCTAATCAAAATCCCGATCCAAAAATGTAACTCTCGAATTCGAATTTTACAATTCGTATTACCCCTTCAAAAACCTCTAGCCAAATTCCAAGTTGATCTCAAACTCAGTCAAAATTCCTTGCTCAATTTCTCATCCAAAATATTCCCAAAAATTTGAATTTAGAATCCCCTAAAATTCCTTTCCCTTCCTTCCTCAAAAACCCTTTTAAAAATTCCATCTCATATTCACATATATATATTATATATATAATATATATATATATATTATATATATATATATATATATATATATATATATATAAAGTTCCTACAATTGAAGCCCTTTCTTGAATCCTTGAGATTTTCTTCCAAATACCAAATTTTGATTCGAATTTGTATTCAAATTCTCTTTGAAATCATCCCTGAAAACCTTAGCAAAAAAGATAAATGTCACTGCTTAAAATGGGTCGCCCTTCCTCCCTTCTCGTCCCATCCCCCGCTGGCCCCAAGGCCTCTCGCTCACCCACGAGTCCCCTGACAATAGGGCCCTACCTGTCAGCCGCATGACGCACGGCTGACTGCAAGGGCCCACGCGTTAGCTGCAGGACGGGCGCCGTGCACGCGCTCGCCCACTGCCACCTTGGGCCTGCACGTCAGCAGCCGTCCCTCCCTCGCGCCTCAGCTCGTGCCGCTGCCAACTGGGGCCCACGCGTCAGGGTCGTTGTTCCCCCGCACGGCTCTCCCTCTCGCCCGCCGCGTGTTTGGCAGTATGCCCGTGTGAACCCTTTGCGCCGCCGTCGCTCTGACACTATCGCCCGACCGCCTCGGCCTCCCCACCATCACGCCACGTCGCCTCTGCCACCACTTCACATGCTCTGCCACCTCAAGAAACCACCGCAGTAGCCGCCCATGCCTCACATCCTGCGCCACCGCCATGGCCGCCGCTCGGACCTCGCGCCACTGCCCTTCTCCCTCGTCCTCTAGCGCCGCTCTTCTCCTATAAAACCTGGCCGAACCCCCTCCCCTTTTCCCCGCCGTAGCTCGCTCCTCCCTGTACCTCGCCATGGCCACGTCACTCGCCGGTCCGAGCTCGAGCTCGAGCTCGAACTCGGGAAGCCACCACCGCCAACCCCTTCGGTAAGCACACCACCATCTCCTCTCTTCTCCTCGCCCTTGAACACCCAACATCCAAATCCCCCATGGCCCTAGCCCAGCCGCCGGCGCCTGCGCTTCGTCGCCATCACATGGCCATCCTCTCTCCCGTGGCCTCTGGATGTCGCCGCCGGCCGCCGTCGGGTGTTGTCCGGCCAATCCGAGCTGCCCAAAGCACTCCCCGTCTCCCCTACTCTCTGCCACCGTGCTCCGCTGCCGCTGGCTCGCCGCCATCTCTGAGATGCTCTCGGCCGCCGTCGGCCGTCGATCATCCCCATTAGCCTCTCCCTCCCATCTCTCTCTGCCAAGCAGGCCTGCCCTGTCATCGGCCACCCTCCAATCCTCTTCCCTCTTCTCTCTGACAAGTGGGCCATCCTCCATCAAATCACTTACATATGGGCTCCTACTCAATAATTCTCTCCCAAACCCAGTGACATGTGGGCCCTAACCCTTTAATCCTCTCCCTCTTCTCTCTGACATGTAGGCCCACCTCACTAAACCTTTCTTTTTATATAATGCATCACTTACATGTAGGCCTCCTTGTCATCCTTTTTCCCTGTGTCACTAAAAACAGGGCCCTACACCTCAGCTTCTCTCTCTTTGACCATGGGCCCCACCTATCAGCCAAGGTAATATATATTCCTTTCCTATTCAAATAATTTTTTTTAATTCCAGAAAATCCATTTAAACTTCAAAAATTCATATCTTCTCAACCATAACTCCAATCGACTCCGTTCAAGTCTCCAAATTTTTCTAAAATTGAGATCTACCTTATGGCACTATTAGTTATCAATAACAGTATTTTATTTCTAGGGTTTTGTGTGTTTTTCTCTCATTACACTTAGTCGACAACGACGGAAATTCTTTCGGACGTCGGATTTCGAGGATTTTGAAGACGAAGACTGAGGCAAGTCACTCTTTGAACATATTGCTCCCAGTTTACAAAATAAATTTTTTGCCAAACTGCATTTTAGTGCACACATTAAATTATTTCGGCCTCAGTTCGTCAATGGACTTACTTAGTAGTTGCAATAAATTGTAGGCTTGAAAAACCCTATTCCTTGTCGCTCCACCTCAGTGTTACCTTGGCATCCATGCTCTATGAGCATGGGTATCGATGGTTCCACTCAAATCACATGTGTTGTCGAAATGGGAAAACCTGGGTTTATAAAATCTTTTAATCCAACAAGCGGTGTCGGTAAGTTTGCGAAATAAGAAATGTTTGCAAAAACTCATGATGCAAAGCGATCACCTGGATAGGGATGCTTTGTATTCGCATATAAGGACCGATTCCTTAGGGAATTGCACTGACCATAATACAGTGCTACCACACGAGCGGTATGGGATGCCCCTGGCTAAGTATTCAACCGGAATAGGGTTACCTCGCATGCCAGTAGATGTGGAACGCCGGGATAAGGTGTTTGGGGATATCTCCGAGTTCCTGAGTAGAGCAAGGAAGTGAAGCTTGCCTAGTACTTGGTCTAGGAGTTTGGGGTAAATTGCAAGCCGAATGCTTGATTGAGTTTGGCCCATCTATCGGGCATGAGGTACCTTGGGATGGCTCCTGAAAGGCCTAGTCGCGAACCTCCCCCTCTTGGCCAGTGAGGGAGTAAGCTCGCGTCGTGTGGGGAAAGCGTGCACCTCTGTAGAGTACTGAACTGTTCGAGCAGCTGTGCCCACGGTTATGGGCGATGTGAAGTGATTCCTCTAGCATAGCTTTGTTTTTATAAACGGTTTGCAAATCATGTTTGTGGTTGGGAACCGTTACCAGAATCGGCGAGGTCGGCTGATGGATGACCATTACATGGTCTAAAACGGTCCTGTGTGGATCGGGATATCAAATGGTATCATAGATTAGGGTTCCAGTGTGGAAGCAGTGTGTTGGTGATAAGATGGCTCTGGGAGCCGAAGTTGAGATGATGAGATGAATGAGGTCTTGGAAAGGACAAAAGTGAAAGAAAAATAATAGAGGAAATATGAGACAAGCTTTTGTCCTGAAGAGGACGAAAGTGAAAATAAACTAATAGATGATATATACTGAACCACTGTCGTGGTTTGACAGGCGGTAGACTGGGCTAGAAACTTCAATCAATTAAAATCTGTTCATCTGCTTGAGTTGTTGCAAAGCAATTCATGGGTAGGATCGAGGTGAAAGCCTCTTTCCAGTTACAACTGGATCAACCCACACCTAGAGTTTTGAAAAAATGTTATAAAATAAAATGTTTGCGAAATAAAACCTAACCTTTCTTGGATAACCTGCATAACTCACTTTTCCCGTGACTTGCTGAGTATGTATGTACTCAATCCATTATCTTTTTATTATGTATGTACTCAATCCATTATCTTTTTCCTCCTTCAGGAAGAGTGAAGTTGAAGTGAATATTAGGATTTCTTTCCTAATCCCAAGCCGTTGCTTGTGGATTTGGTTCTCCCTACGCTGTCGATCCGCTGCTACTGTTCTGTTTGAAGGTTACTGCTCAAGGCTTGCCCGAAGTTGCAACTTGTAAAGGTATAATATATAGATATATTTATTTATTTAGTTGCTATGGTATATCTTGGTTGACCGTGGGTACCAGTAAGGTTTCTTGGGACTGGTACCGGCAACGCGGTTCCGTGTGAGTCGGTTCACGTCGATCTCCTGCGGCGCTTCCTCTCTAGCATCACTGTAGGTGGTGCCAGGGCGGGTGTTACACTTTATGGTTAAAACAAGAAGAGAAAAAAAATATGTAAATGACCATTTTGTCCCTTAGGACTAAGTGATAGTTAAGTGAGTTGTAAGGGTAAAAAGGGAATTTTCATTAGGGTTCCACCCATTTAGCTCTATAAATTGGGAGGTAGAGCTAGTGGAGGAGGTGCACCTTGGGAGAGTGCCTTTAGTGGCTTTTGGAGATGGGTAGAAATATGAAGACTAAGCCTTTGGCTTGAAGAGCCTTGCGAAGCTGTCGGCGGCTCGCGGAGTACGAAGGTTCGGCGACTCGCGAAGTGTGAAGAGTTTACTCCAATGTGAGTTTGAATCATGCGTGGGCTTGTGTTCTCCATAAGGGAGTGGTTGTAAAAACATCCCTCCATGAGAAATGAAATCTCCATTTCAAGATATGAGATGAATTTTGAGTAAACATTCATGGTGACATTACTCTAGTTTTTTCGCTGCGGATTTGAGTACAATGAGAGAAAAGTTACCACGCTACATTCACCCCCTCTATAGCCATAGTTTCAGTCCTACAATATCCTCGAAGTAGAAGTATGTTACTCTGGTTGATGCAGTAGCAAAAACAGGGAGCCCCAAGTACAATAACCAGTAGTAGTATAGAAGAGAAAGTTGATCTCAAATCTATGTTTTATCTTGAGGAATATGTGCTTGTATTTTTGTGTTCTTGTGCTCTCCCATATACGTATTATACATAGCCATGAACATTCATGAGTTGGAAGAAAAGAACAGACAAAAAAGCATCATTTTCTTACACAAGTTCAAGCAGCTAACAAAGACTAAATCATGTAAACATATATGCGTGGAAAGCTTTGTGATGTGATTTGTTCCATCATGTTTAAACAACTGACGAAGTAATAATGTAGTTGAGATGTAATGATCAGATCAGCTTCATGTGATGGTGAAGGGGATCACTAGAGTTTTTTTTCGAAAAGACAAGCCAAGGAGGCTGCAGCTATATTAATAGAAGGAGAAAAATTACATGGTCAGCCGAAGGCTAGCTGTACAAACGATGTCGAGCAGAACATCACCGAAAAAAAAACGCCAGGTAGCAATTTTACGGTGATAATCTCGCGATATGTTTGGCGCCTCCCATGCTCTAGAAATCCATTTGATCCTTGATTCGGCTAACCAACTGCTGTGGACTGAGTTCATCACTGCTGAAAACCCGTCGATTTCTTTCCTTCCATACTTCCCAAGCTATCAAGATGAAGACTGACTTGAGTCCCTTGGCTATGGAGGCATCCATGTCTCGGGTGCACTCGAGCCACCATTCTTTCAGGGGCATATGTGAATCAGCCAAGAGGGTGACATGGTGGTTTCGTAGCCTATTGAGGACGCCCTCCCATACTGTAGCTGAAAAGGGGCACTCTAACATCACGTGTCTTGCCATTTCCAAATTTCGGCGGCAGAGCTGACAGAAGTAACAGTTAGGCCATCCCCTTTGTTGCAGTCGATCAGCTGTCTAGATCCGATTTTGCAGTAGCAGCCAGATGAAGGTTTTGCATTTGGACGACACCTAGGGCTTCTAGATTGAGCTCGCTATCATGTCGTCCGTCAAGCCTCTAAACTGAACCTGGTAAGCTGACCATGCACTGTATATTCCATCAACCATCCATTTCCATTTGATCTCATCCTCGACGTTCTCCCGGAGTTGTACATCAGCCCGTCTTAGTATGTCCCAAACCACAATGTACTCGGCCAGCAGTGATGAGGTTAGGTTGTGTTGAATGTACTCGATCCATCGCGCATTCTAGAGCGTGTCGAAAACCAACCTTTTCTTTCTCTTGGAGTGTTTATAGAGATTCGGCGTGATGCTTCGCAGGTTCCTTCCTTCAATCCAAGAGGATTTCCAAAAACTAGCTTTCCTCCCATTTCCAATGGAGACCTTGGTCGAGGCTACAACAGTGTTTTGTCAGTGTCGTCACATGGCACCGGTGAACCTATCGACAGCTTCTCTGGCGCTTTCCATTCATACCACAACCATCTTAACCGCAAGGCCCTACCAAACTTCTCCATGTTTGTTATGACTTGGCTGCCATACCTTGTTGGTGTGCATACCTTCGACCAATTCACTTTGCATTTACCTCCATGCAGGTCCTCGTTCCTAGCCCATAAGAACCGCCGTTGAGCCTTGTATACCTCCTTAAGGGATTGTTTTGGCAATTTCAAAACTGTAAGTGCATATGTCGGTATGGAGCTCAATACCGACCTTACCAAGGTGCATCTTCCTCCTGGTGAAAGCATACACAGTTTCCATCCCGCTAGCCGTGATTTGATTTTGTCATAGATTGGTTGTAGGTGTACTCGTCTTAGGCAGCTTGGAGTGAGCGGCAGCCCCAAATATGTGAGGGGAAAGGAAGCCCTAACCCCGGAGAAGTTATGTAGAGCTACATCAAGATTTATCTCACCATAACTAATGGGGGAGACAGAGCTCTTCGCTAGGTTGACATGTAGGCCCGTCGCTTCCCCAAAACCTTTAAGGATGGTTAGGAAGGAGTCCACTTCCTCCTTGACCGGGTTGAGAAAAACCGCTGCATTGTCCGCATAGAGAGAAATCCTTGAGCTTATCTGGCCGGGGAGGTTGTTCAGATGGCCAGCAGTGGTGGCCAATTGCAGGAGCCGTTGTAGCGGGTCTATGGCCAAAATGAAGAGGTAGGGCGAGAGCGGATCACCCTGCATGTGTGATGATGTCCTCGGGATCTCTATTTAGCAGCAATCTTGATGAGGAAGCTGCTAGAATTAGGCTTATCCAATCTTGCCAACAGGATCCAAAACCCATGTTCTGCATGAACTCCAGGAGGTACTCGCAAGAAACTGAGTCAAAGGCTTTCGCTATGTCCAATTTGAAAAGCAGGGCTGGTTTCTTCGAGCTATGGAGCTTCCTAACAAGATTTCGGATATGGAGAAAATTATCCTGCATACACCGTCTGGATATGAGGGCACTCTGTGACACCGAGATCAACGAGTTGAGCTACCTCGATAACCTGATTGCTACCACTTTTGACAGCAATAAGGAGTGTATGAGACTGATTGGCCGAAAGTCCAAGACCAAAATCGAGACATTCTTTTTTGGCAGGAGGATAATGGCCGCTCAATTCAAAGCACCAAAATTTTCGTCTGATAGGTTATACAGGCTGTTGAAGGCTGCTAGTATGTCATGCTTAATAATTGCCCAGCAGCTCATGTAAAAGGTGCCAGTGAAGCTATCTGGTCTTGGCGCCTTCTCCATCGGGCATTGTTTTACTGCCGCCCATATCTCCTCTTCCGTGAAGGGATGTTCTAATTCTACCGAGTCCACTTGCGGTAGCTCCAACCCCTCCCAGTTAAGGGTGCATCCTCTTTGCAGGTTTGTGCCCATAATAGAATAGTAGTGGTCAAAAAGTGCTTACTTTTTTCTTTGTGTCCAGTGAGGATGGAGTTCGTGGTGTGCAACCTGTGTATAAAGTTCTTGCGCCTTCTTGTGTTTGCATGAATGTGGAAGAATTTGGTGTTTGCGTCCCATTCCTTTAGCCAAACCAGTCTTGAATTTTGTCGTTTCCTGGCCTTGGAGACGGCCGCCAGCCCCAACAGTCTCACTTTAAGTCTTTTCTGAGTTTTTGTTCCTCGGAGCTCAGCGCTCTTCGTTCTTGCGCAATGTCTAGCCGCAAGATGATGTCTTGAGCAATGTGAAATTGCATACGAACTTCACTGAAAAGCTTTCTACTCCAGGTGCGAAGGGCCTTTGCCGTGGCTGAAAACTTGCGGCTTAGGTTTTGAACAGGATGGTAAGCTCTAGTTGGTTTTGCCCATGTATCCTACACAGTCTCAGTGAAGCTAGGGATTTTTGGCCAGAAATTTTCAAAACGGAACACTGCTTTACGCGGTGGGCTGACCGTGCTAGCTAGGAGTAGTGGACAGTGGTTAGAACAAGAGGTTGAGAGTGCTTGGAGAGTGTGGTTTGATAGGAGCATTCTAAGGTTGGGTTTTGTCTCTCGCTACTCCAAGTGAATTTGTGGTTTTGAAGCTTGATCTCCTTGAGTCCGCATTTGTTTAGGAAGTTCCTAAACTACCCCATTAGCCTTCTATTTAGATTTAGGTTGTTCTTGTCACTAGCTTGGTAAATCATATTGAAATCCCCCATGATGATCCATGGTGTGTCCGGGGGGGGGGGGGGGGCTATGGCCTCCATTTCCTGTAAAAAAAATAGGCTTTCCTACATCCTTCGAGGGGCCATAAACTGAAGTCAGGACGAAGCTCGCATCCCCCACAACTGAGAACTGCACACTAATGGAGTATGTGCGCCGCTCTATATTTGAAGCTTGTAGCATCTCATCATCCCACAAAATCACCACTCCCCCTCTTGTTCCATCTGCTGGTAGGAAGACAAAGTTTTTTAGCCGGGATCCTCCAATTTCCCTCCCCAAGGCAGGGGTGATATCAGCTAGCTTAGTCTCTTGGAGGCATACAACACCTGCCCTCACGAAATTTGCTATTTCACTAACAGCCTCACGTTTGGCTAGGCAATTGAGCCCACACACATTCCAATTCAAGATTTTAAGGTTGTCAATCATGATGAAACAACAGGTAAACTCCAAAGGCTACTGGTTCTATTAGAAACACATGCCGAATCATATGTAGGGGTTGAAGCTGCTGCCTACCTATTGTCCCAAAAGAGCAGCTTCATATGTGAGCCAACCGTCAACCCAAGTCTAAGCAACACCATCAGAACCAGCTTAAGGTCGGTTGCCATTGGCTGCACTAAGCGCCTAGTAACGGACTTCGATGCTAATCGTTGGGTGGAGGTCCAACCAACGCTAAAAATCTCAGATCATTTGTGGCTGGAGGCCATCCTCTGCTGCCGCCACGTCTGGTGGGAGTGCGCCGCCACCATCACCCCCGATGCCAATGAGAGCTCGAATGCCTTCCACCACATGCGAGGGGAGCAGCGTGTCAAAAGTACTGATGTACTCCTGCACTGCTTCGTCCCCTACCGTCTCACTAGGTTCGAGCAGTCCAACCTCCTTCATGATGCGGACTTGTGCCCTCTGTGAAACTAGGACAGAGTAGTGGCGTGCCGCCTGGCGCTTGCTGTGGCGGAGAGTCTCCAGCTGCTGGTGAGACTTCCCACGTGGACATTGTGGAGTTGCCACCATAATCGGTGTCTCAAGCGCCTGGAACAGCTGAGCGTGCAAGGCCATTAGCTAGCCCTCTTGTCCAATCACCATAGGCTATCCCACCTATGGCCAGCTGACTGCTGGCTAGCTACTAGGCCTAGGCCAAGGCAGCCCAAAGCCTCCACTACTGCCTATTGGGTTTGTGGGTCCAAAGCCTCCACTACCTCCTATTGGGTCTATGGGCTGAGCGGCCCAGCTGGGTCACCCGTGCTCTCTTCTAGTCTCGGCTTGGTTGCCTCGACCATGCCACCTCCACCGCTGACCGGGAGAAGAGGAGTCTCCATCACTGCTGCCAGCTCCAAAAGCATTGGGTCGCATCCGTCGTCGTGGTGCTGCTCACGGGTTGGAGAGCAGAGCAGCAGATTGAGTGCAGAGGCATGTGTGGCAGGCTGTAGGCTGGGTGGGGCTGGTACACCCTCCTGAATAGCCTTGGGGAGAGCGCCCCACCTTGGTCAGCGCGCCGTGGTCCCTACATGACCTGCTCCTCTGACGGTCGCGGCACGGGCCAGGGAAGATGGTGCGGCGGGCTTGGCTCGACGAGTGTGACCATCGGGAGTGACCACGACAGGAGAGAGGCCGGGGATGGGCGATGACTAGGGGAACGACCAGCGCAGCACTGCACCGGCGATATCACGGCTGCGGTAGCGAAAGCCGTCTCCCTGTCGGGCATCCTGCGAGCGGCCCCGGCGGAAGACGTCTTTCCATGACCGGCGTGGGGGCTCCTGGTCGCCCCCCTCTCCCCCATGGGGACCGTCGTCATCATCATCCTCCTCGCGGTGGAAGGGCTGCTGCTCTCGGCACCCACTCTAGTGACCACGCTGTTCACCTTGACGACCTCGCTACTCAGCTCGACCTCTAGTGGGCAGGGCAGCGCATTGCGGCAGAAGAGTGTGGTCTTCATAGCCCAGGTGCCAGTCAAAATGGTACACATGTGGGCGCGGAGGGTCATCAGAGCCAGAGGAGACCGATGAGGGGAGTCCACTGACACCAGAGCTTGGGGAGCATGACCGTGTGGGATGTAGGGTCTAGTCTTCCACCAGGTCAAGGTGAATGAGCAGGGGGCGAACTTGCCCGAACGGTGGAGCAGCCACCTCCTAGCTTGGTGGTGGCATCCCACCCCTCTCTGGTACCTGACTAGCTCCCGGCGGGAACAGGGAGAAGGTGATGGCTCTAGGAAGCCTATACGGGTTCCACATCCACGCCTAGCAAGCAAAGGCCGTGGTGTCCGCCCGATGTCTGGTGCCCTCTTCCAGGCAATCCACTATACAAATGTTCTCCAGGATGGATTGCACAGTCTCCTTCGTCCAGGCCTGGAGAGGGTGCCGCTCGATGCAGATGCGAGCTCTGTACCACCAGTTGTGGTAATCCGAATGCCTCTCAGCACTCCAAGGCAGGACGGTGAACTCAACTCCTCCCACATGCACCGGACCAGCTTCCACCGCTGCATCGTGATGTTCAGAGTAGTCGAAGAAAGCGAAGAAATCCTCCGGGTGGTGTTGCATCACCCGGAGGCTGCAGATGGGCACCCCTACCTAGAGTTGGATCGCTTGCGCCATCTCCCTAGTACCGGCAACAAAGTTGGGCTGCCTGGCTGAGATCACGGCGCCGTGGTTGCAAAGCTTCATGGTTTCGTGCTCCATTGCCCTCGTCCCTGTGACCGCCGCGTAGCCCATCACTGGGCGATTCGCAGCCAAGCCCAGGACGTGATCCATCCTGGTGCTGTGCCTCGAGCGGACGAGGGGCTTAGGCTAAAAGCGGCAGAGTGGAGGAGAGGCGGCAAGGGGCAGTGGTCGGAGCAGAGGGAAAGCGTCAAGAGGCCGGCGGTGGTGCTGCAGGTGATAAGCGTGTGAACGGTGAGGCTGATCCATCACTACAAGAAGTCGTTCCTGCACCATGGATGCATGTAAACGGTGAGGCTGATTTTAAAGCCTAAAACCAGTTGTGATTGTTGGCAATAGGAGTCGGCAGGAGAACCGGACTGATGGTGTAAGCTAAATATTTAATTACCAATTTTGTTTCTATGCATGTATAAGGGAGCTGTTAGTTAGTAAAATAAACAAAGCAACCAAAAATGATTTTAGGTCAATACTTTTATATTTTTACTCTTAGCAATTTAAAAGCTAAGACTGAAAAATAGGAGTATGCCAATGAAAAACGCCTAGATTACTTAAATTAAGTTTTAAAATTTAAATTTTTGGCTATGATTTATAAGCAGAAGAGCTGCCAATGGAGCATTCATGTAAGACATGTTTCGGATTGAAAAAAATTCAAGGTGGTCTTTCAATTAGTAGTTGCTATTTTTGTATATTTAATTCTTGGGACAATGGTGTTCTTAGCCTACTTTGGAGCTTAATTATGATTTTACCCCTACCTTTTTACTTTGTGGTTCTGCCCCGCTTTTTCAAACTAAATGACTTTATCCCTATTCCATAAGAGCAGTTAACGGTGCCAATTCAGCTGTAAAAAGACACCCTTGCAGATTTGCCCCTACTTTTCTGAGAAAACTTTATGATTTTGCTCATGTTTTGACAACAAGCATTTTTATAGCAGTTTGACAATAAAAGTTGATACAATTTGCATATATTTCAAATGTGACCGAACTTTGACAAATTTTGACATAATTCCGATACCATTTTGACAAAATTTTCTCACAGCTTGCATGTATATTCAAGTAGAAATAATATATGACAACCATCGCATAGAAGAATCATATATGGCAGATAAGGCAGGGTAGTTTAGTCAATCATCAATTTTGTGAACATTTTATTTTTCAATTAATTTAATTCAACTCAAACTAACTGAAGTCTAAACTAGGGGCAAACGGTAGCTTCAGTTTGAATAAAACGGGGCAAAATCACAAAATTGTAAAAAATAAGGGGAAATCACAATTGAGCTCCGATGTAAGGGTAAAAACACCATTGTCCTACAAGCTTAGCGATGAGTTCTGTACAGAAAATTAAGATCCAAGTTGTTGTACCAATAATGCATTCTTTACCTTAATTAGAATGAAAAACAAATGCACTAGAACTTCAAACGATGTTAGGCCAAATTTTCCCTGTTTTAACTTGGTGATCAAACTTTTGACGAAGGTAATGGCTAATGACTCCAAAAGTGTATCCTTCTTCTGGCTGCTGGTGCATATGAATCAATGAAGGGAAGAACTATTCAGGATTGCTTGCCTTGGTGTTTTGAATACTTTTATTATTGCTATCTGTTCACTTTAAGAAAAGGTCATATGTTCTAACTAGATGATTGGTTAAATTATGAACAGAAGAAAAGTTTCTCATATGGATGACTAAAATATTATAAAGCTAACAAATAGCTTAGAAAAAAAGTTATCTAAGTGATGTTGTGGTAGAATTTTTTTTTGAGAAATCGTAACTTTGTAAGTGTAGCACGAATAATCCATAAGTCCATTAGCCGTTTAGAATGTGCTAGCTTTTGAAACAAGTGTGATCTATACTCGTATAACCATGGAAATAAAATTTGAACAATCAAATCGAACTTAGTATTACAAAGGTCTTCTGGAACATTTCCTATAAATGCTACAGACTAATTAAATACTCATCACCAGACGTTGTATTTGCAAGAAGACGCATGAATCAACGCTATCCAGGCACCCAAGTAACAAGGGTGTACATGTTTGCATTATTATTACATAGTACTAAAAAATATAACTTAGATTTTTTTAGATAATGGATAATCCAGCCTTTACATCAACTGAAACCACAGCCAATTCACTTAGATACTAAAAGGAATGGTACATAAGTTCAATAATACATGAATTACAAAGTCTATGACAAAATCAGTATTGCACAGACTTGTTTATTTTTCCTATAAAAAAAATTACGCGGTATCTGAAACGAAGTCCTGGATTATAGTGCGTACTGCAACCGGAATCCTCACCCAGTGTGCGCTTTCGTCCAGCCATGTCAAACTCCCAAAGGTGTATCCACCTTGCACTCTCTGCCTCGCCGTAAACATGACTCTAAATGTTGCACTCTGACTACCGCCTCTGGCGAATGTGATCACCGGAGGCTCCACAACTACATTCACCCCAGCCGGTGCCTCAACAGCTACCCTGTAAGTTGCTTCCGGCCCTCCAACATTGGTGACAGTGCGCCAAACTGTGACAGAGTTCTTGAGGTCTGGAACGGCAATGGATGGGAGGTTGAGCTGGTAGAGTTGCCCCATGTAGGACTCGCAGTCATCCTTGGGGTCAAGGGAGCAGTTTAAAGAACTTCGTCGTACTCTCTTGGGTCGATGTCATAGACTAGGCCAGGGTCAATTGCCTTGTCTGGCTCTATGTGGCCGCCACCCAAGTCAAAAGGGTCGGCCACTTTCCTTGGTGATCCCTCAGCCTGAATTGGCATACCAAAGCGGTCTGTCACTGATGCTGCAATCAGCAGGAGTATATACGGGTGAGTCCTAATTAAGCTGAAAGTCATGAATTCCTCAAAACATTTCGAGGTAGCATATATCTTCAGCTCGTACCTGTAGTGATGATGGCAGACTTGATCATGGCGGGTGACCAGTCTGGGTGAACCGACTTGAGCAGTGCCACCACCGCCGAGACGTGCGGGCACGCCATGGATGTCCAGACAATGGAACTCGTAGAGTTGCCCACGGCTCCAGTATGCTCACCCCGGGGGCAGCTACGTCAGGCTATTGAAACAGCACAGTACACAAAAAGGTTTTGAAATGTTCAGGAAGCAGCTCATCCATCACATATATTAAAGTAAGAGAGCGTGATAATTTAGCATTTGATTAATGGATGTCATGAACAAATATTTTCATCCTTCAATATGCGGGAAAATTGCTGCTCGGTCCTCTCGACGAGAACGCAGCGACCCTCGTGACAACACCCACTTCAACCACAGGGTGACGGCCGCGACACCATCACCACGGTGTGCTGGAAAGTGAGAAGAAACATCTAATGATATTATAAATTTTTAGGTAAGGAAAATAGATTACATCCATTGTGTGACAGTGAGTATGGGTGCATGATCACACGGGTTCAAATATTGGTGTTCACAAATATGGTTGTCTACATGCTTAGTTTGTATAGAGAGAGGTGTCGGAAGTTATAGCACTTTGTTTGTCCATAAAACATGATTTTATATATAACACAAGGTTTTTTTTAGTCATCTATATTTTTTCTATTCGTACAAAGAATTGAATTTGTGTTTTCCTATTTGGATATAGACGTTAATGATGTAGGCCGGAAAGTACTTCCTTTGTTAAAAAATAATTATATATATAACTCTAGTTTTTTTTTTTGACATCGTGTACATTTCTGTTCATACAAAGGAATTGAATTTTTGATTTTCCTAATTGGAATATAGATGTTAATGATGTGATAGTTTGTCAAAGACTCGATCTCACTTGTGTCCTTGGTCGCATAGGACACAATTCTATTTACACTCTCATAGTCACACTACACAGGGCAATTATGCATTGCAGGCGTCCAGGATTTCAAGAATATTGACGGTAGTCTTGTGCTGGAAGAAATGAGGCCCTTGGGCCTGCCTGCCCATAAGGCAATTGTTTCCTCGCTGGTCCGTTGTATGGCCCCGGGCACAGCACGACATTGCGGTGACGTTGATCGACGCCCAATATTCTCTGCGTTGCAGGCCTGCACGCAATCCAATAACATAATCAAGATCTAAAGAAAGCAGAGTTATGATAAAAAAAATGTAACGACTATCCTACTTTGTAGGAGTAGAAATGATCGAGGTTTGGTTACCTAGATCACCCACAACAAATGGAAATTTGCTGCTGCTCGCTGTCCATGCATTCATGTAGTAAAGAGATTGCCTGCATGCACAATATATGTACTCCTCTCATCTTAAAAAAAATATATAAGACATACTTATTTTTCGTAAAGTTAACATGTTAGTATTTAGCTTATATATTAAACTAAATAAAAGTTTTAATTATGTATCTGAGTAATCATTAATCGATTTTTAAAAATACTTTGTTAATTTCGTAGTATCACTTAAAAACCACACACACGTAACAAGATGGCAGCTAGCATGTTGTTTCTTATGCTTAATTCATTACCACCAACTTCTCGTTGTTCCCAAGCGAAATGACGGTGGGGAAGTCATCGATGGTAGGCGGCGCACGTGAATGACCACGGCGCAGTGTTACCACAGTCTGTGGCACAGGGGCCAGCGTTCCCGCCAGCGAACACAACGGTGATCCCCCTCGCCACGGCGTGCAGCGTCCCGGGGATCTCACTGTCCAATGCCAGCGACAGCGACAGCACGTCCGACCGCCATCCTTTATGGCGTCGTCGACGGCAGCGAGGACAGTGGCGGTGCTGATACGCCCCTGGTGCCCCAGCACGCCTTGTAGATCGCCAGCCGCGCGCGTGGCGCCCCGCCACGGGCCAAGCCAGCGCCCAGGCCGCTCTGGTGGTGGCTCACGTTCCACATCTGCTTGCGGCGATCGTCGAGGCGGTGTGCTGTGCCGTTCCGTTGAAGTCCTTGGCGACATGTACTCACCCTTTACCATTGTCGGATGCTCCGCCGGAGACCACCGCGCGCCGATGAATCTTCCGGTTGCAGCCCGTGGCTGTTGAACGCCACGCCGGTATGGCACTTACCCTTCCACCTGCGGTAAAGGGCCGAGCCATTGTCATACCAAAGCTTCCGGATTCAGGCCATATACTGTCACGTTTCTCAAAGCTTCAACTCTTGGAATTTTACATATATTGCAAGTGATTTGATTAAATATAGTATAATGTTGCGTAATTTTAACCTGAATCGATGACACCGACGATCACATCTTCACATAGTTTGCTTTCTTTACAAGACCTGATTTTCGTAGTAGTAAGACCAGAAAATCCCAGCTTCGAGTCGTGTGTGCTTTATGGTAAGTGTTAGGCTTCACGCTGACAACTTCAGGTAATTCTGCACCAGGGATTCGTTAGTTCGTTGATGATCATGCATGCAAATCGATACATTAACACAACATATGCTCAAGCCTTGTAGGACTGATGATTACTTACTTGCAAGTTCCTCAGCTTGAGATTCTGTGAGCATAGCTGCGAATCCAGAGAACCCGTGCTTGTAACTGTAAACTATAGACTTCATGGCTCCATCCTTACTGTTGTGTTGCATTGACAAAAACCACAGAAATTAAACGTGAGCAGCAAGTGGGAAGACTAGGATTATAGAGGTTTTCTATCGCTTTCGGTGAAGATTTAGTAAGAAAGTTAGGGGACATGAACTACTCCTTTTCACCTCCCCAAGAAGAAGTA
Organism: Oryza meyeriana var. granulata; assembly: GCA_003991445.1. Classification (NCBI taxonomy): domain Eukaryota; kingdom Viridiplantae; phylum Streptophyta; class Magnoliopsida; order Poales; family Poaceae; genus Oryza; species Oryza meyeriana. The sequence goes on along the minus strand of RYFJ01000343.1, from coordinate 31,069 downwards.
AGTGTGTCATGGTGCGATGCCGTGACACAGACGGTTCATCATGTTTTTCCCCCATGTTACCACATGTAGAGCTGAAATTTCGATGCAAAAAGGTTCAAGATCAGCACCAGTAACCTTGGGGAAAAGCTTAGGCAAAATTACATGCTGCTTTGAAAGAAAAAAAAAGGAAAAGCCATCTTACTCTGCTCGACGGCAATTAGCGAAAAAGGGGAAAAAAAGAACTAGTATAAGCAACTAGTAGCAGAGTAGAAAGAAAACTGATCTCGAATCCATGTTTGATTTTGAGAAGTTTGTTCTTGTGCTCTAGTATGCATGTATAAATAGCAACTCGGCCCCCAACAACCACGCGGTGCAAGAATAGTTCAAAAGACATCCTCCTTATGTTTACGTGTTGATAGTTTTGTTAGATTACAAGTAGCAAAAAGACTAAATCAAGTCCGCACATACTGATGTCATTTGATTTCACATGCTTGAACAACTAGGGAAGAGGGATTAGTATTGTGTTTTTAGATGTCCGGGTCAACTTAGTGCGAAAATGATGGCGGAATTAGCATAATGCATTGCACCAATGATGTAAATGGCAAGGCTGAAAGCTTGTGCGGTATGACTTGTTCTTGTTGTGGAGGTTAACATGATTGGGTCCCATTTGTATATATTAGCAGATTTAGTTAGCATATCTTATCGAAACATTTTACATGGGCTTGTAGTGCAATTTGTATAGCGCTGGGTACTGACTTATGTGACAATGTGACAAAGTTACGGGCAATTAATTAGACATGGTCAGCTTATTGATAAATTTTCCTAATTAAGTATACTAATCGCCGACCCATTGTATGGGCTATTATTATTACAACTAGTATCCCGTGCCTCTGTCATCCATGGGAAGTACTCCTCGAGTTAAACTTTTAAAATTCTAATCATCATAATCTATCAAATGTTTACTTTAAAAATAAAAAAAATGTATATATAGATTTGACTCGAAAAGTATTATAATAATGTCATAAATTTATTCTACTATAAAATTAATCGTTAGAATTCTAAAAGCCTGATGAAATAGTATCTAAACGTCAAATATTCGTAACCAGAGGAAGCACTCTATTAAAGAGAAGCAATTAGAAATCCTAATTCCTCCGATCGCCCCACCACGCTGTGAATGACATGTGGGCCAGAGCAGCTGGCAGCTGGGTCCCATTTACCATGGAGGGTCGTCGGAGGGTGCGATGCCGCCGTGCAGCTGTGCTGAAATTTCTACTCCTCTTCGTGCAGTGAATGAAAGAATTACAGGTGAATGTTTGAGATTACTCGTCCTTCACTTATGTTTGGGGATCGGAGAAGAATCTCAAACTCTCGCACCTCTGATAAACTCACCCGCGACATCACTTCCGGCCGGGGCCGATCTTCTTTTTAGACGGCGACATGCTCCTTTAAAAGGTGGTGAACTCTTCCTTTTTTCTCTCCGATTAATATAAAAATTTATAGTGTCCAGTGCAAATTTTTATTTTAGATTTTAATTATTTTTTAAGTTTATTTGGAATTCATATTAAAGTTTATTTGGAATTCATATTAAAATCTAATTTTAGAATTTATTTTATTATTTATTTCAAATTTTAATTAATCTAGTGTTGTGTTCCAGATGTACAGTTATTTCAATATTCTTTTTTATTTCCAAATTTTAGTTATTTCTAAATTGTATTCCTACCTAAACTCTTATTTTTCTTTTTCCTGATTAAAATTAACCTTACTTTTGAATATTTATAGATTGTATTTTGCTATGGACTCTTCTTCGTACATAGTCTTTACTTATTTATTTTTTAATTATATTTTTGTTTTGAATTTTAATGATATTTTTGAAGTTTATTTGGAATTCGTATTGAAATCCAATTTCAGAATTTATTTTATTTTTTATTCCAAATTTTAATTAATACTTGTTGTGCTCTAGATGGACTGTTCTTTCAATATTTCTTATTTTTTATTCCGAATTTCAGTTATTTTTAAATTGTATTCCTACTTGAACTCTTCCTTTTTTTTCTCCGATTAATGCGGGAATTTCAAGCGTCTAGAGCCAGTTTTTATTATATTTCTATTTCGAATTTTAATATTTTTAAGTTTATTTGAAATTCGTATTGAAATCCAATTTCGGAATTTATTTTGTTTTTTATTCCAAATTTTAATTAATCTCGTATTATGTTCTAGATGATTGTTCTGTCAATATTCCTTTTTTATTCCAAATTTTAATTATTTCTAAATTATATTTCTACTTAAACTCTTTTTTTTTCTCTGATTAACGTGGAAATTTCTAACCCCAGAGCGAACATGGTAGCTTTTTTCAATGCTGTCTTTATAATATAATAGATAGATTATAAATATTAAAATTTTAATGTGTGTTCACAATGTTAACTATAAAATTTTATTGAACGTTATGCACACACTTTGTTTTAAATTTCAAAAGACAAAATAAGTTTTATATAGTTCCAAAAATAAAATTATTAATTCCATATATATTATGGTTCCTAATTTTTCAATTTAATAATTTAATACTACAAAATTAATTAGAACCGATATGTACTCATGTCGGTGTCTCAATTTAGTATTTGCTATAATTTCATTTATAAATTTAGAATTAATAATTGTCGAGTTATGCTCAATTTGATGTCTCAATTATAGAATTTTCATGATTTTAAAATTTTGAAGTTTAGAATTAATAAATATCGAGTCGTACTTGGTTAAGTTTGGAGTCTTAATCATATATTTTTCATGCATGATTTAATAAACTCGGGATTAATAATTAATAATTATTGAGTTGTACTATGTTTATCCTTTCCATTGTTCTCAAATTTAGGATTAATAAGTAGTGAGTTGTACTTGGAGTCTTGCTTTTAGATTAATGTAAAAACTTCAGATTTCATGGGATCGTGTTAACTAACTGGTACTCTTTTCTGATCTAAGTTACTACAGTTTTTGTTCCACCTAGATAGATGCACAATTTGAAATCAATAATTATAAAATTCGGCACTTAGTAGACAAGAAATTTGATTCGCTATAAGAAAGTACCATACCTGTTTCACAGCTCTGCTGTTATACACCCAAATGAATAAACTTAATTACTTTGCACTTGTGGATGATAATGAACACTATACATATAGGTAATGTTATTAGCCTCTTCGATCATTATAAAGCATGCTTGTTAAAGGAATATAATGTATTTAAATAATAAATATACCTTTGGATCTTTTATTTGTTGCAGATTTTTACTATAATGACACTGCCAATGAATCATCATCAATTACTTTTTACTTTGCCACTCCGTTAATATGATTCTAACCTTTTCCTCTCTCATATATTGAGTGAAAATAATTACAGCTAACACTTACTATATATTAATTGATTTTGATTGAAGTCACTCAATCTGGATCGTCTTGTCATGAATTTTCCTTATCCCACAACTTGTTTGTGTTTCTTCATTCTGTAACGTGTAGGATACTAAGCAATGACACCTGCAAAGGATGGTGATACTAATATGAATGGAAACAGAAACGCAGTATATTTTATGTCAACAAAATAATATTTTAGCTGCCAGTAAATAATGCTCTGGCAACAACTTGCTAGATAAATATTTTTTTTGCGAGCCTAGATAAATATATTTGCAGGCTATTGTTTTGGAAATAATCTGAATGCATGCTTGGAAATCTAAAGATCCGTTCTAGTTTTGCTAAGTTTTGTGGAGTGTTAACTTTGCTAATGTTACAAAATTAATTAAGTGTCTGTGACACTGTCAATTGGATGATATTCTTCCTCTGATGGAACCTTAAAATTTTGTTATCATGTAGATTGATCGACGTTGTTAATAGCATGAACATATGACATAAAAATTTCCTTATAAGAACATGCATGTATCATGGTTCCCTGCAGCAAATATAACTGTTTGTTAAAAGAATATATGTACTGACCTCTTCATCACTAACTATCATGTTGTCAAGGCTAATTAGTTCGTCACTATTGGGATTTGTGGCATCTCATAGTCAAATTGTTTAGACGTTGACTTTCCATGTTTCTTTTCCATTCTAAATAACATTAAGCAAATCACACGCCATCTTGTTTATCCTTAAACACTGATAAAAGATAAACAGAACATCAAATTATATTGCTAGATTGTGCGTATTTGTCAGCGGAATCATGCAGTTACTAAAACAGTATTAATAAGAAAGATAAATCGCTCAACTCAATTTGGATTAAACATGGTGTAAATTATTGATATAGGGTGACACGTGCTGATTGATCTTCTGGCTCAACAAGCCAAAGAGAAGTGCGTTGGGCTTGATCCACCCCAAGCCCACCTCCTAACGATGATACCGCATATTCAGGCTCACGCGCATGTCTCTCTCACGCGTGTGATGATCGGACGCGTCGTTTTTGTCCAGAGGAATCCCCTCAACACATATATAAAAGGGAACCCCATGCCGTGTACGGGTGACAACTCACGTACGGTAAGCCACTCCCTAAGAAACCTAAGAACACCGATCCTCAATTGCATTGAAGGGAGATCGAAGGGCGAATTCCATCACCACCGCACGATGATCTCCATCATCGGCGCCCCACTACCGTGACAAACTACAACGCCGACACGAGCTAAGAGGCATTAATAGCTTTTTCCTCTACCGGTCAGTATCCATCATTGTTCCGCATAAGAGAAATTAGGTGATCATGCATAGTCTAAGATCATGAGTCTAAGAATTAGCTCCAATATTGTGGTATCAGAGCCATCTTAGGCTACTGCTTCCCATCACCCTGTTGATGAAGCCTCTAAGCTGCATTAGGATTCTGAGCATCGGCTTGTATAAGTGTAACACCCTGAAATTTCGGTCAAGAAAAATATGTAAAAATTCAAATTTTTTAAAACCTTTTGCATCATGCCATATCTTTGGTTGCGATGATTTGATAAAAGTTGACTCAAATAAAGTAACCAACAGACCAAAGTTAATTAAAGGAATAATTTGGCAACAATGGTTAATTTAAGGACAAGAATGAATAAACAGAAACTAAATAGGAATTCAATGTTCATTTAATTTCCTAACCTCATCCTTTGAATAATAAAAAGGGATTCAGTCCATAAATCACAAGTAAAGAGAAATTAAATACCCATTTCATTTCCAAACCATAATGCACATACTACCATGGCCGGGTCTTTAAATCAAATCTAACCCGTGAAACATTAATCGAGTATCCGGAGCTTAACTGATCCGAATAAGAATGCAAATGCCACCTTGTTGGGAGATCAATTTTACTCTCTAAAATGCCATAAAACCACTTAGAAAAAATTTCCCAGATAATGGAAAGTAATTACTAAGGGCTAAGCAACAGGTCTGCTTTTAATAAGAATTATGATAATCCAAATTCAAATTCAGATTCTCGAATTTCCGAGGGGATCAAAATCAAACTCTAAATTATGAACCCAATTTCAACTTCTCTCTTTTGGGCTCAATCCCTTTCCTCCCCTAGGCTCCGTACATACACATATGCTGATGATGGAGACCGGCTACTCCATCATCACCCATCACCCATCTCTGGTCCAGTGTAGTGCCTCCCACCCGGTACCACCCATGGTGACACCAGAGAGGAAGCGCCCCGCAGGAGATTGGCGTGAACCAAACTCCCACGGAACCGCGATGCCGGTATCAGTCCCAGGAAACCAAGCTGGTACCCGCGGTCAACCGAAATGTACCACAACAAATAACTAAATATATATAATACCTTTATAAGTTGCGACTTCGGGCAAGCCCTGAACAGCAACCTGCAAATAAAACAATAGCAGCGGAACGGCAGCACAGCGGAACCCAATCCACAAGCAACGGCTTGGGACTAGGAAAGAAACCTTAATATTCACTTCCACTTCACTCTTCCTGAATGAGGGGAGAAAAGAAATAGATTGAGTACTTACGTACTCAGCAAGTCACGGAAATGTGAATCATGCAGGCTATCAAAGATAGGCTGGAGTTTATTTCGCAAACATTGTCATTTGAAAACCTTTTTGAAAACCTAAGTGTGGGTTATCTCAATATGTCTGGAAGGACGCTCTCGCCTCGATCCCATCCGCGAATTGCTTTTCAACAACTCAAGCGGACTAATCAAATTTTAATTGATCTTAGATATTCTTATACTGCCTGTCGGATCACGACAGCGGCTTAGTGGATCTGCCCTCAAGCAGCTTCCACTATACTCATCTATTACTTTATTTTCAATTTCGTCCACTCGGGACGTAATCTCATTTTTCACCTCAGTCCTATCCAGGACATTATTTTGTCTCATCTCATCTCAGCGGCTCCTCGAGCCATTCATAACTCATCTCGATGGCTCCCCAAGCCATCCATATTCTCAACTTATTCACAAACTGGTTCCACTCGGGAAGCCTAATCTATGATGCCATACGACATCCCGGGTCATACAGCCCCGTTTCAGACACTCAGGTCATCCATCAGCCACTAAGGCCGATTTTGGTAACGATTCCCTTACCACAAATCACTTTTGTAAAACCTTGACAAACAAATCTACGCTAGAGGAATCACCTCACATTGCCCATAACCATGGGCACGGCTGTTCGAACAGTTCGTATACCTTTGTAAAAGGTACATGCTTTACCCACACGACGCGAGCTTACTCCCACACTGATTAGGTGGGGAGGTTTGCGACAAGGCCTTTCCGAAGTGTCTTCAGGATTGCCTGAAGCCAACTGGACGGGTCCCAGACCAAGTACCGAGCGAGTCCCAGACTCCTCGTACTCAGGATCCCACGGGTGCATCTCATATTGCTATCCCGGTGACTCCACGTCCAAAGACGACCAAGCCAACCCTGGGTCTACTAATTACTTGGCCAGGGGTGTCCCATACCACCCGCGTGGTTGCACTTGAGATGCTCGGATGGAATTCCCCAAGGAATCGGTCCTTATATGCGAATACGAAGTGCCACCACACAGGCGATCACTTTGTGCCGTGGAGATTTTCGCAAATAAATTTTACTTCACAAACTGGCCGACATCGCATGTCGGGTTTTTAAATCTTTGGAAACCCTATTTTCCCAAATTGACAAATAATTATGCTAGGGGTGGAACCGTCGGAATCCATGTTCAGGGAGCATGGTCACCGAGGTACCATGGGTAGAGCGACAAGGAATAGGGTATTAAAAACCTACAGGGTTTATGCAACTACCGGGCAGGTTCGTCGGTTCGACACACAAACTGAGGCCGATCAATTTATTGTGCACACTAGCAATGCAATTTTGCAAACAAATCATTTTAAATTTAGGAGCAATATGGTCAAGGAGTGACTTGCCTCAGACTTCGTCTTCAACTTCGCGAGAATCCGATGTCCGACGAATTTCCGAAGCATCGACTACGTGTGAAACGAGAGAAAAACAAGCAAAACCCTAGAAATAATATACTATTATTAATAACTAATAGTGCCATGAGGTAGATCTCATTTTTAGAAAAATTTAGAGACTTGAACAGGCTCAATTGGAGTTACAGTTGAAAAGATATGAATTTTGGAAGTTTTTGGGATTTTTCTGGAAAAAGAAATGATTTATTTGAATTATTGGGAAAGGAGTTAATTCTGGAAATTGGGCTGACAGGTGGGGCCCTTTTGTCGGTGACTAGGAGAGAAATGGAGTCTAGGCCCACATGGCAGTGAAACAGGAAGGGGAGAGAGGGACTGACAAGTAGGGTCCATGTGTAAGAGAGAGGATTTGAATAAAGGGGGCCCACATGCAGTGAGAGGAGGAGAGAGCCTCTGTGCTTTACTATTCCTGGGCCTACATGGAAGACACACAGAGGGGAATGACAAAAGGGGGCCACATGTAGGAGAGGATCACTGTGCTTGGGAAATAAATGGGGCCCACTTGTCATTGAGTCATTATTTAAAATAAAGTTTATTTAGGATTTTTAATGGGCCGGGCCCACATGTCACTGGGTGCTGAGAGAGAGGAGGGCTGGCCCACAGGTCAGTGGCTTGGGGGGATTAACTGAGAGGCCCGCACGTCAGAGGCAAAGGAGAGAGAGATGGGTGTCGGATGGGATACAGTAGACGGCTGGCAATCGACGGCGCATGGCGGCCGAGGGGGACGCCGGCGAACGGCGGCGAGGGAGGGATGGCGGACTACAGGAATGGAACGAGGAGGAGACGAGGAAGAAGATGGTCGGCTCGGATTGGCCTATTGGCGGTCGGCGGCGGCCGGTGACGATCAACAGGGGCTGCGGAGAGAGAGAAAGGATGGGGGCGGCGGCGGCGGAATTCCGGCGGGTGCTCGGCAGGGGTGCTTTGGGCTCGGATTTGGGAGGAAAAGAGAGCTAGGGGAGAGGCTCACCGGGGAAGACTCAAACGGCAGCGGCGGCTTTTGGTGAAACGGCGGCGACTGACTGCGCCGGCGGCGGTGCCAAAATTGGGCGTTTCCGCCTCCGGGGCTCTCAGGCGAAATTGGGGGCTTGGTTGAGTTCGTGAGGTGGCGAGGAACTTAGTGGTGGTGGCGGCTTGGACGATTGTGCTTCGGGGCTGCCGGATTGGAGGGGTACAGGGAGGCTCTAATGGCGACGGAGAGAGAAATAGAGGGAGCTCGGTTTGGGCAATGGCGTGGTGCAGCTGGGATTTTATAGGCGCGGCGTGGCGCTAGGCGACAAGGGAGAGAGAGGAGGTGGAGCTCACGGGATAAGGCTCTGCGCGGGGCTCGGGATGGCGAGGCTGCCGAACCTCTGTGGCCGGCGTCATCATGCCTCCTCGGGTGGCCGCGAGAGAGAGGGGAGAGAGGCAGGGGTATGGCGATGGGACGCACGGGCTGACCTCAGAGCGGAGGGAGGCAAGGAGGAATGGGCATGGCGGCCGGTGTCGGGGCGGAGCCGAGAGAGCTCGAGAGAGGGAGAGAGAAGAGAGGAGACCGAGAGCGGCGAGGAGACGACGATGGCGCCGACTGACCGCGGGGCTCGAGGTGATGATGGCGCGCCGCGCGACAGGGCGGTTCGGCGCGGGACAGAGAGAGAGAGCAGAGAGAGAGAGCTCGGGAGAGACTGAGAAGATTCGAGAGAGGGAGAGAGAAAAGAGAGAGCGGGTGGCGAGAGGAGGAAGAAGACGACAACGGGCTGGCATGCGGGGGCCGCCTGGTAGAGGCGATCGCGTCCGTCCGTGCGCGAGCAGCGGGCAGCCGAGATCGAGGATGGAGCGGGGTGGCTGGCACACGGGCCCCGTGGGATTAAACCCCGTGCTAGGGATGAAAACGGAGCGGATAGTTTCCGTCCGATCCGGAGAAAAACGAATACGGATACAGTTCGGATCGGATAATTTTCGGATAATCCAGATACGGATACGAATACGGATAATTTTTTTCGGATATGGATACGAATACGGTATCGCAGTTTTCGACGGATATGAATACGGAGCCGGATATCCGAAGATTATTATATTCGGATATCCGTGATACCTAAGCAGCAGCCCAGAAGTATCCCATCCCTAAAAAATTGGCCCACTAATTGAACGGTCCAAAAGCCCAATACTGTAGCCGTTAGGTATTGGATGGAATTGGAAGTAGGGCAGCAGAGCAAGTAGAACCAGATCGCGCCGCCCCAGTCGCGCCGCCGACCTCGGCCGCCTCCGAGCTCGGCGCCCGACTCCGCCGCTCCCGAGCTCGGCGCCCGTCGCCGCTGCCCCGCCTCCGAGCTCGGCCGCCGTCGCGCTCTCCTCCGGCTCGCGCCGACTCCGCCGCCTCTTGGCCTCAGCCGCCCGACTCCGCCGCCTCCCCGCCCGACTCCGCCGCCTCTCGAGCCCGAGCTCGGCCGCCCAACTCCGCCGCCTCTCAAGCTGCCGACGCCGCCTCCCGAGCTCGGCCGCCCGGCTCCGCTGCCTCCCGACCTCGGCCGACCGTCGTCGCCTCGGCTGGGCAGGATAATTTGTTGATTTGTTCAAGCCTCAGCCCTCAAGCGGTCAAGAAATGGATGAATGATGATGTTGTAACCTTTAGGCATCGGACTACAATTCTACAAATTTACTTAAAGTTGCTTTTGTGTTATTACTCTATTAGTATATGTAGAACTTATCTGTGTTACCTGTTGAACTTGATTGTGTTGTATGTTATACTTATCTACGCGTTACTGTTGAACTCAATGCACTATGTTTAATTTATGAGGTCTCCTAAAATGAGATTGTGTTGTGTGTTATATTTATCTACGCGTTACCGTTTAACTCAATGCACTATGTTTAATTTGTGATGTCCCCTAAAATGATAAATATTTATAATAAATTAGATAAATATATATGTTCTATTTGTCTCTACGAACAGTTTAAGTGGTTTCTTGTTCCGAGAAATATTTGTTTCCGTATTCGTGTCCGATCCTATTCGAACCGTATTTGTATTCGAAATGATTCGTATTTGTTTCCGTATCCGAGTTATTCGTATCCGTTTCCGTATCCGACTAAAAATATGAAAACGAATACGGTACGAGTATTATCCGTCCGTATCCGCTCCGTTTTCATCCTACCCCGTGGCTGCTCGGTTGGGCGACTGGGCGCGCAGCGATGGAACAGGAGCAGGCCGAAAAGGGAGGAGTCGGCCCGGATTGAACAGTTGTTAACGCCAAAATTTGGTAAGGCCCTGTGTCAGATTCGGTCAAAGGAGAGCGTCACAGTCAACTAACGGAGATTCATCCAGAAGGGACCGAATCCAGGGAGGAGACGTGAAGACCGCAATATGGCAGTTATTTATCGTGTCTACTATTTAGGCAGTATTAGTTTTTATCTTTAGCAGACTTGATCTCGTGTCCGATCAAGTCCTGTTAGTGTTTCCTTTTGTAATTAGGAAGTCTTGTGCCGTGTCCTATCAGGACTGTATTAACTCGGGGTATATATACGTATGCCCGGGTATCTTGTAAATTATCACTCGATCAATACAATTTCGGCGCATCGCCACCCTTCCGACGGGATCTTGCTTCTCGAGCCAGGCTGCATCGGTTAGGTCCGACCTCCTGCGAGAGGGTAAGTCTCGTCACCCCGGCTACCTATCGGCTAGGACTTTCTCGGTTAGGTCCGATATTCTAGTCGATTTATGGTAGTCGGCTTACCATGATATATTTACTTTATCTATGGCTGCATCAGTTCAGTTTGATCTCATAGATTGATTAGGTATATCACATCACGCGTGCATAGATCGTATCGGCTTACCGGGAGCGATTTATCATCAGTTTGTGCTGCATCGGTTAGGTCCGACCTACTAAACTGTTAGCGATAAATCGTTCCTGCTAGGTTGATACTTTAGGTGCAAGCGTCTTATCGGGGTGCATAGCCGATAAGTTATCATGTTTTAGCATCACGATCGCATCAGATCTATCGGCCTATCGAGATCTCGTTATTATTATCAGTCTGTGCTGCAACGGTTGGGTCCGATCTACTAGACTAAATAATAACGTTACCCTTAATAAGCCGATGGGTTGTATGCGATGTTATTATTGGAGTGCTTAGCCGATAAGTTATCCCTTACCAAATATAGCCGATTATGCTACTTGTTATACATTCTGGCCTGCGTTACTGCTACAATCGGCTAAGGGCTAGCCGATCGGTTTATTCCACCGATCTGAATGCGAGCACAAGCAAATTCCCGGGCACGACCTCAGGTAAGGACCCGGGCACGGAGCATAGGTAGAACCTAGGCACGGGCAGGCAGCGGATGAAGACCTCGGGAGCCGATGTGAGCAAGGGCCCGGGCATGGGCGCGGGCAGTATCTTCACAGCAATACCAGTAACTTTAAACTATGATCGGCTGGAGTTTATTTAATCTATTTACTTACGCATTCTGCCTGTTTATTTTACCAAGTTTATAGCCGGTTTTTGAGCATCCCTTCAATGATCGGCTCGCGCAATACTTGTTTATTAGAATGTTATTGCTCTTGCCATCATCGGCTTTTAACCGATGTATAAGTGCTACAGTGCGTATCGGCCATCAGCCGATGAGATGAGTCCAAGCCGGCTTCCAGCCGATTGGCTCACGAATTTGACATCTTCTCCTTGTCAATTGCAGGGTCAAATTGACTGGCACGCCTACGAACCTCAAGATTTTAGGACCTGCATGGAGTGAAGCAAATCTCCCAGGCCTTCGCGTGTCTCCTAGACGCCGAACGGCCCCCGGCGGTTTTCGGCGTCAACACGTTTTTGGCACGCCTGGTGGGACACGAAGTTTCAACCCGAAGTTTCAACGCGAAGTTTCAACCCGAAGTTTCAACGCGGAGTTTTCAACAATCAGATTCGCAACATGGCCGGGAAAGAAGTCAAAACAGATAAAATAATTCCGGTCAGCTTGGAAGATTTAACAGAAGAACAAAAACAGCAAATTGAGCAAACTATGGCCAACTTTCAGAAGCTGTGCTTAGAGTCCTTCAGCATGACGAGGCAAGGGCCGATTCAAAAATCCCAGTTTCCGAAGCCAGTATTGGTTGGAGAATCGAGCCGTACGCCACTGAGAGTCACCGGTAAACCCTTACAAGAGGTGGTGAATGAAGCAGTTCATCACGCGCTCATTAATCAGTCCGGAATTCTGGTGAACACACTTCATAATCTTATAAAGAAGACGGTGGATGGAACAATTATTCAAGAGCCTGCTCGGGGTCCTGTTTACCTCCCACCAAAGGTTGAACCAACTCAGATTGCTTACAACATCAGCAGAGATATACCAGAAAACATGTTTACACAGAACCAGGCTGGGGGGCAACAGGATATTCCTGCTGGGTACCATCGGACTTCTTACGATGGAGGGTATCAGCAAAATTACCCAGGAGGCGGGGCCGATCCAGGTACTTACCAGAGGGAATATAATAGACAGAACCGGCAACAAACTCCACCCGTGCAGTATCAACAAGACAATCTAAGGGAAGAAGATCTATCAACTAAAGTTGCTGAAATAGTGAGGGAGCAGTTCAGGATCAAGCCCAAGGAACAAACATTCATGGATCGACATCCATATCCTGAGTGGTTCGACAGGGTTCCATTACCACACCGATACAGGGTTTCGGATTTTTCTAAGTTTTCAGGGCAGGACAACACGTCTACAGTGGAACATGTCAGCCGATTCCTGACACAATGCGGGGAGGCATCGGCTGAAGAGGCTCTGAGGGTTAGGTTTTTCCCCTTATCACTATCAGGATCGGCTTTTACATGGTTTTCTTCATTACCACCGAATTCCGTTCGGGGGTGGGCCGATCTAGAAAAACAGTTTCACAAATATTTCTTTGCTGGAATTCATGAGTTGAGACTGTCAGATTTGACATCGGTTAGGCAACGACCAGATGAAACAGTACCGGAATACGTTCAGCGATTTCGGGATATCAGAAACCGATGTTACAGTTTGAACCTGAGCGATGGGCATCTGGCCGATCTGGCTTTCCAGGGTCTCTTGGCGCCGATTAAGGAGAGATTTTCTTCGCAAGAGTTCGAGTCCCTAGCACACCTGGTACAGAAGGTATCGGCTCATGAAAGCCGATTTCAAGAGGCGAAAAAGGGTAAGTACCAGAGAAGGGTTGCTCAAATACAGGTCTATTCATCGGACTCAGACGATGAGGAATCCGATGCTGAGGTTGGATTGGCGGAGTGGGTCAGGAACAAGAAATCAGTATCATGCCCATGGGTCAAGAATATCGGCAAGGAGGAGCGGTATGATTTTGATGTTAGTAAGGCCGATAAAATCTTTGATTTGCTGTTACAAGAGAAGCAGATACAATTGATTTTGAATCTTCCGAGGAAATTTAGAAAGAGACAATCGAATTGCAAAATCCGAGTCTCGGAATTTAGGAGAGAATTTTGGGGACTGAGGTTTTAGAGTTTCAAGGGAGGCTTTGATCTGAGATCTACGGCACTTAGGTCTTAAGCACACACAAAGATCCAAAAATTTTAAAGTTAGGGTTTTTACTAAAATAGTTTTTAACGGCCGAAACTAGGGCGTTACATCAGCTCCTCCTTCTGGGCCAATGGCCAGCTAGGCCAGGCCGGCCTAAAAACCAAGCAGCCTACGCGGCCTAGCCAGCCCAGCCTCGCCGGAGGTAACCACCAGGGCGAGACCAAGCAGGTTGCCTCGCCCTGCTGTGTGCCTGCGCCATGCCAACATCAATCGGCCGAGCCGCCGCCCAATGTAGCTCGCCACACCTTGCCATGAAGCCGGCAGAGCAGACACTGCTTCACCGCCGTTGCCCACTGAATGGACGGAAGGATACGAGTGGTACCTAGTGGTACCTTCTAAAAGTCGATAAAATGTTTTTTTTTCACTTACACATACTATATGACCAGTTGGCTAGACCAGCCCCAAGTTACTAGCATTAGGATATGGGACATGCTCGGTCAACAATCACCTTTGTTCTCGAGTAGATACATTCTATATAACTTGTGTGGTTAAACATCGTAATCTTATCTCATCACAGGGCGTTTAGCTAGCCCGGCGTTTACCAAAACGCCCAGTGTTTACTAGGATTTAGAGTATCTTTAGCAATAGCTTTTATTTTAAAGTCCTTAAAAGTTAAATTGAGGCTATCCCCATTTCCTAAGGACTCAAAAAAAATGTCTTCAACTTCAGCAATAGCCCCTATTTTTTGGCCCTCATTTCTTTTTTTCTTCTATTCCACCGTAAACTCTATGTTTATGTCTAGTTTGACACCAAAATAATACGAACATAAATATTTGTAACGCATAGAATTTATCCATATTTAAATTCGTAATTTCAAACACAACAATTTAAAATTAAATTCAAAATTTTTAACCATGAAAATGACATATCCTACAGGCAAATGTTTAAAACACCAAAGAATCCATAGAAAATACAATGATGCATACAGTAAAGATTAATTTATAGGTGTCCTATCTAGGCGCAGTATAGAGTATACTCCTATATTCAACCAAAGTACTGAAAATGGTACTACTCTATATTACTCCTGTGTCCCTTCTCCCTCTCTCTCTCTCGAAAGCTCTATGTCTACCGTCAAATTAAAAACAAAAAAAATCTAGAGCTGCAGGTGGCGGCGCTAGCTACTGAGCAGGTGGTGGCCCTCCGGTCGATGGGAGGGCATGTGGTGGGCCAAATGTGGGTGGTTGTAACGACCCATTTTTCTTTTCCCTGTTGGAATTCGTTTTTTTGAATTCTAACTCCTCTCCAATCCCGTTCAGCTATGCCCCAGTTTTCCTCTCCCTGGCTAGCCGACTGCTTTTCCCCTTGTGCCGAGGAGATTCCTACTCAGTTCCTGAATCTTGCTCTTTTACCTTTGTTCACTCGACCACCCTTGCCGCCGAGTAACCCCTTGCCTTACTGACTACCCTGTTAA
The DNA here is from genome assembly GCA_003991445.1 of Oryza meyeriana var. granulata. Lineage (NCBI taxonomy): Eukaryota > Viridiplantae > Streptophyta > Magnoliopsida > Poales > Poaceae > Oryza > Oryza meyeriana. Next base: position 15,747 of record RYFJ01000343.1, on the reverse strand, counting down.
CCCGTTCTATCTTGCCACCCCGACCTGCTCCGATCCAGTCAAGCTCATGACACCTTGCTTTATCAACGGACGTGCTGTCTCATCGCCTCACCAAGTTGCACCGCAGCCATGTTTTCAACGCTCCTCCCGTTGGATGCCGACTGCAGAAGTGGTGACGTGATCCGACCTCCACCTGCCCGCAACCCCGCTTGGACCAACGGACAATAACCCGCCGCACCTCAAGAACCCGCTTGGACCAATGGATAGTCAGAGGCCCTGTCAGCAAAGTATCACCAACCCGTTCTTGCCACGACCTGAGTGTCTCATCGTTGCTACAGTGTATACCAACTCCACCGGCCACGCCCAACCCCTAAGTCAATCTCTGCATTGACGTTGCGTCACCTTGCCCTCTTATCTTGATTCCTTTTCCCTCTCTATCACTCTGCACCGCCGTGTCCCTGCCTCGCACGCCTGCTATAAAAGGGCATTCATGCCTCCTCTTTCCTCTGTTTTGCAACCCAGCCGTCTCTGCCAAACCACCATCAACAGCTTCATAGCTAAGCCATCATCTTCCTCCTCCCCAGCCCCGGAGCCATTTCTGCCCCCCCCCCCCGAGCTCCATCGCCGAGCCTACCATCTGAAGTTCCTAACCGGTGAGCCTTGTTGCCCAGTCGGCAAGCTTAACTCAACCGTCTACGATAAACCTTCATCCGACTACCATCCATCCTCAGCCGACTGCTACCTTTTGCAGCCGACTACCGTGATGTTCTTTTCCTAGTGTTTTACCTCTTTTTAGCGTGTCAGTAATTATCTTTTCTGCTTGTTTAGATCCTGAACCGGTGGACGATCCAGAAGCCGTCTTTGCCGAGGAAGATCTTCCGCTGGAACAAGGCAAGCCTCTTTGATCATATTGCCTCCTATATGTGCAAAATTATGTTGTTTGCAAAATATGCATGCTTAGTTTACACTTTAAATTGATCGGCCTCGGTCTGCAAGCGCAACCGATGGACCTACCCAGTAGTCTCACTTATTTTGGTAGGATATTGATGTATCCCCTCCTTTGATAGCCCCACAAATGGCACGTTGGCATCATATCCTTTGGGTATAATTGCCGAGTAGAATGGCTTAACCCTGTAGCGTTTGTATTGTCGTTTGGGAAACAGTGGTTTTTACTTAGCTGTTTGAAAACCCGGTACTCTGCGTATTGGCGTGTTTATGAAACAAATGAAAGTTTGTGAAAACCTTGGTGTACAGATACAGTGCCTGTGTGGCCTGGCTGTGTATTATCGATAAGTACCATTTCCTTTGGGAATTGCATCCGAGCATTTTACAGTGCGACCATATGGGTAGTATGGGCTGCCCCTGGCCGAGTAAATTGTAGGTTTAAGGGAGTTTGGTGCCGACTGGAGTGGACTCTTCTGAGTTGTGGCTCGTGAGCCCTGGTGCTGATGGTGGTTGGAGCCGACTTGAGGCATTGATCCTGTGTGGATCCTTCTGCTAGCATTGGATAACCCTAGGCTGGCTTTGGAAATGGCCTTGTCACGAACTTCCGGTACAGGCCAGTACTCGGTGTAAGTTTCGTGTTGTTTGGGTAAAGCGTGCACCCTCTGCAGAGTTTAGCTGAACTGTTCGAACAGCCGTGCCCACGGTTAAGGGCGATGTAAGGTGATTCCCATAGCGTAGATTTGATTGCCAATGATTTCTGAAATGGTTTGATGGGAAGGAAATCGTGACCAGAGTTTGCCGAGTGGCGAACGGAAGGCCCGTGTAGCCAGAAACGGGACTGTGTGACCCGGGGTGTTGAAGCACCATAAGCAAGTGCGTGAAAAAGTTAACAGGAGGGAAGTTTTCGGGTTGTAGCCAGAAGACGATAAAGAGCAGACTACCTGGTTGTAGCCAGGGCAGCGAATTTGTGCTAACTGGTTGTAGCCAATGAAACGAATGAGCTGGTAACTGGTTGCAGCCGGAATTGCTAAAAGAGATAGCTGAGATTTGGTTGTAGCTGAGTCTCAGGGTGTGGAGGCCATGGGCCCCGGATATCTCATTACTAGCATATGGGCCACTCGGATAGAGGATGGGCCGAACCATGTAATTAGAGATAAGATAGCACCCGGCAGGCTTTGCCTTGTATAACGAGGAAACATAGTCTTAGTCGGATAGGTCTCTATCTCTAAGAAGGATATCCCTTGGCCATATCCGGTTGGGATCCTTATCATGTACCCCTGTCCCTTAGTATATAAAGGAAGGCAGGGCGCCCCTCAGGGCAAGAGAGAAAATCATCGATCATCAAACACCTCAGAGGAATAACACCTCAACTGGACGTAGGGTATTACCTCACATCGAGGGCCTGAACCAGTATAAACCTTCTCTGTGTTCCTCTGCAATCCACCGAATTCGCCTTCGCCGAGTAGCCCTATAGTTTTATTGCCGGTGCAGAGCATCGACAGTTGGCGCGCCAAGTAGGGGCCCCAGCGAATTCTTCATCAGCAAATCCGATGGATCCAACAAGCGGAGTCGACAGCAACAAGTTCTCCCCCGGAGACAATATTTCTTTCGGAAGCCTCGATTTCGTTACCGACCAGATCGGCAACCTTATCTTGGCCGGAACAGATCTAATCCAGCCGGCCGAGGAGCCAGCCGACGTAGTGCCAGTCGGCCCACAAGACGTCGCAATCTCCTTCCATGACTTACTGCAGCAGTCCTTCACATCGCCAAGCATATGGACAACTCTCTCCTTGGCGTCCGACTTGCGCTAGGCCTTGAGCCAGCCCGGGTTGGGCCGAGAAGGAGGAAGATCGTCAATCCCCACACGGACTCGGCGACGTTGCGGATTTACACTCTGCACAACAAACCCGGATTTACATGGCCAAGCGTCGTTTCAGATTGGATGTAGAGAGGTTGGGATCGTTCTCACTTTGATAAACTACCCGGAGTCCGACTCTAAGTCGGATAACAGTTCGAACGCCAGTTCGGACTCCATTCTGGCGTGTTTTCTCCTCCCCCACGAGATCTTCATGGCTTCAACACCACCCTCCGAGGTGCGCCGACTACAAGAGTAGCAGGAGGAGGAGGCGTGCCGACTACAACAACAGGAGGAAGCTGATCGCGAGGCTCGCAACTATGGGCTGCGCAGAGCTAGGCGAGCAGCCCAGTAGCAGATTCTCCAAACTAAAGTCGGCGATCACGACGTCTTCGTCACGCCACAACAGAACGTTGTGGCCACCGCAACTTTGCTGGACACGCTCCAGCTCGGGCCTGACCACCAGGCCACCCCAACCATCGCCAAGATCAAGGAGATGATCACGGCTGCTCCTGCCAACAACAACAACAGCAGTCGGGCGACACCCTAGTACCGACTAACAGGTCGGGATCTCCAGCAGCGGGCTCGTCCATATCAGCTCGGCGTCGGGCGGCCGGCTCAGTCGGCACGCGAGGAGTCTAGGCAAACGGCAATACTAATAACAACAACCGGCGCCGTCACCAGTATGATCGCCGGCCTAATCAAGACCTCCGAGAGTGCATACAGCATGACCTTCGCCATACTATCAGCGCCCGGCGCCGCGAGCGACAAGAGGATGAGCGCCGCCGACTGGAAGACGAAAACGAGCGCTTTGGCCTCCATCATGAGTGGTTTAACCGCCGTGGTCAAAGCCCGAGCCCCCACGAAGACGAAGGGATCCCGGCTTTCACTCGGGAGCTACAGGACGTCTACTGGCCGACTGGCTTTAAGCCCACGGGGATCGAAAAGTATGACGGCAAGACAATCCCGAGTCCTGGATCACGGCGTATATACTTAGCAGTTCGAGCTGCTGGGGGCGACAACAAAGCCATGGCTAACTACCTCCCGGTCGCGCTAGCCGACTCGGCGAGGACATGGCTGACAGGCCTCCCGAAGCGGTAGATCGGTTCCTGGGGAGAACTCAGGGAGCGGTTCATCGCGAATTTTCAGGGGACCTACGAGAGGCCGTCTTCAGAGCACGATCTTTATCAACTGCACCAGAAGAAGAATGAGTCTCTGCGAGACTTCATCAAGAGGTTTTCCGAGAAGCGTAACAAGATCCCAACGATCCGCGACGAGGCTGTCATCGCTGCCTTCCGCAAGGGAGTAAAGGACGCCCCATTCATCGCGAAGTTTACTCAGAAACCACTGCTGTCTGTTTGGGCTCTGTTCGACATGGCCAATAAATACGCCGACTCGGCTGAAGCGGTCGTAGAGGCCCTCGACGAGAAGAAGGAGTCCCGACAGAAGGACCAAAAGGCGAAAACCGACACGAGCCGTATCAAAACAAGTCTGGTAGCAGTGTAAACGGAAGTCAGACAACGAGGCACATGGAGCGTACTCGGTCGCGGCCCCAGCGAATAACGACTACTAGAAGTCATGACAGGGCCGTGCCCCTTCCACCCCAAGGGCAAGTACGCGGCCAAAGACTGCTACATGCTCAAGAAGTTTGCCTCTGAGCAGGCTTCATCATCTGGCGCCGACAAGGAGAAAGACAAGCCAGATCAGGGTCCGGCCGACGATTTCCAAGATCCTCAGGCCGAGCTCAACCACATCTTCGGAGGGCCGTCCGCATACGAGTCCAAGCACAAACAAAAGCTAATAGCGCGTGACATCAACACGGTCTCTACGACGGACACCTCCCAGTACCTGCGCTGGTCAGAGATGGCCATTACCTTCATCGCGCAGATCACCCAGACCGGGTTTCCCACCCGGGACACTATCCACTCGTCATGGACCTGGTCATCAGAAACATCAGGCTAAAGAAAACCCTTATCGACGGAGGTAGTGCGCTCAATATCCTATTCGCCAGGACTTTGGACGAGATGAAGATTCCTCGTTCAAAACTACGGCCGAGCACTGCGCCCTTCCATAGGATAATTCCCGGCCTGTCATCAACTCCACGTCGGGCAGATAACTTGCGGTAACCTTCGGCACGCGGGATAACTTCCGCACGGAAAATATCTGCTTCGAGGTTGCCGACTTCGAGACCGCGTACCACACGATACTCGGATGACCGACACTCGCCAAATTCATGGCGATACCGCACTATACATACATGGTGCTCAAAATGCCTGGGCCAGCAGGAGTCCTCTCCCTCTGCAGCGACATCAAGCAAGCCTTCACCTACGACAAGGAAGGCTGTGAACTGGCTCAATCACAAGAGGCGGCAGTCGGGCGCTGTGGACATCCTGGCCAATTAGGATATGGCCCATATGGCCATGAGTGCTATGTGCACATGAATAGTACCACCTTGCTAGTGAGCAAGAGTTGAACAACTTATAAGGCCTTGTCCCTCCAACCATAGTACAATTCCGGTTAACCTTTTACACGAAGCGAGGACAAAGTGTAAGTGGGGTGCTATGTGTAAGTGGCCGCCCGTCGGTTGGGCTGGGTGTGCGGTTCTGGAGGGCAGGGTGTTACAAATGGTATCAGAGCCGACCCTCGCGGTTCGCGTACGGTCAGTGTGCGGGATTATGGCGCATGGCGCATGTGGGCTCGGTGTGAGGCACATGGCATGGCATATGGCGCGACACTGGACGTACCGGACGTGCGCTAAGAGGGGGCGCGTTCCTGGACATTTGCCTATATGCCTGTGTGGCTATGCGGGTAAGTTGACTGGCGGGGACGCAGTGTCCTTTGAGGGGGGGTGTGTGTGACATCGCTGGCCCAATTAGGATATGGCCCATATGGCCCATGAGTGCTATGTGCACATGAATAGTACACCTTGCTAGTGGAGCAAGAGTTAACCAACTTATAAAGGCCTTGTCCCTCCAACCATAGTACTTCCGGGTTAACCCTTTTACACGAAGCGAGGACGAAAGTGTAAGTGGGGTGCTATGTGTAAGTGGGCCCGCCCGTCGGTTGGGGCTGGGCTGTGCGTTCTGGAGGGCAGGGTGTTACAGGCGCGATAGCATTCGGCAAGCCGTCACAACTGAAGTCGAGCATGATCAAGTTCCGGCGAAAAAAGTAGCGAAGTCGGGAATTTCAGCGGACTCTGACACGAAGAAGATCCCCCTGGACCCTTCCGAGCCTGCAAGACTGCTCTAGTCGGGACCGGACTCGACGCCAAATAGGAAGACGCGCTCGTCACTTCCTAAGCCATAAAGATATCTTCGCATGGAAACTGTCCGACATGCCGGGCGTACCAAGGGAGGTGATCAAGCACGCCCTCAATGTGAGAAGACGCCAAGCCAGTCAAGAAAGCTGCGACGCTCGCTCAAGACCGCAAGGATGCTATTCGGGAGTAGATCACCAAGCTCCTCGCAGCCGGGTTCATCAAGGAGGTCTATCACTCGGATTGGCTGGCAAACCCTATTCTGGTCCGGAAGAAAAACGGTAAAATGGCGCATGTGCGTCAACTACACCGATCTCAACAAGGCGTGCCTCAAGGACCCATTTGGTCTTCCCAGGATAGATCAGGTGATTGATTCCACGGCAGGGTGCGACCTACTCAGCTTTCTTGACTGCTACTCGGGATACCATCAAATCAGACTGAGGGAGGAAGACTGCGTAAAGACATCTTTCATCACGCCGTTTGGAGCGGTACTGCTATATCACAATGCGTTCGGTTTGAAGAATGCTGGAGCAACCATCAACGGGCCATTCAGTGGTGTCTGTTTTAACACACTCAGATCTGGCGCAACGTGGAAGCCTTACGTCGACGACGTGGTGATCAAGACCAGTCCAAAAGAAGACCTCATCGCTGACCTGGAAGAAACTTCCAAAACCTTTGAAGATTCAAGATGAAGTTGAACCCGGAAAAATGCGCCTTCGGCGTGCCATCAGGGAAGTTACTCGACTTATCGTCTCGCATCGCGCATCGAGGCAACCCGGAGAAAGTCAACGCCATCAGGAACATGGCACCCCCGACTAACCTCAAAGACGTCCAGAAGCTGACAGGCTGCATGGCGGCACTCAGCCGGTTTATTTCCCACTGGGCGAACGGGGTATGCCCTTCTCAAGCTCCTCAAAAAGGCGAAAATTTCAATGGACTCCGAAGCCAGCAAGACTTCGAGACTTCAAACAATTCCTTACATCACCCCGTGCTGGCGTCACCCATGCCCCAAGAACCGCTAATGCTATATCTGCGGCAACCACTCAAGTAGTCAGCACGTATGGTGGTCGAGCGATCCGAACAGGGTATATTAGAAAATAAACGGCGCAGTCTACTTTTGTCAGTGATGTCCTTGCCGACTCAAAACGAGATATCCGCATGTCCAGAAGCTGCTTATATGCCTACTCATCACAGTCCGGAAGCTAGTGCATTATTTTCAAGCACATCAAGTCACGGTGGTCACAGCGGTTTCCACTCCGGCGGATGTCCTTCATATCACGAGGCCACCGGCCGAATCGCTAAATGGGCACTCGAGTTGATGGCGGTTGACATCACTTTTTAGCCACGGACCCAGCAATTAAATCTCAAGCTCTTAGCGACTTCGTGGCCGAGGTGACAGAAGTTCAACTGCCAAAGACCAACAGCCAAGCTAGAGTACTGCTTTTTAAACAATGTACTTCGATGGTTCTCTACGGATCGGCGGCCGGGGCCGGAGTCATATTGACGTCCCCACCGGCGAAAAACTGAAGTACGTTCTACAAAATCCACTTCCTGCTTCCCACAGCGTCGCCGAGTACGAGGCACTTGTTCACGGGCTCCGCATCCTATTATCACTCGGCATACGTCGACTGGTTGTCGCGGGGATTCTCAACTCGTGGTAAACCAAGTCATGAAAGACTGTGACTTGTCTCGACGGATACCATGGCGGGCATACTGTCAGGAGGTCCGCAAGCTAGATAAACAAAGTTCGACTGGGCTGGAAATCACACATGTCCTGCGTCAATACAACGACACGGCAGACGAGGCTGGCAAACATGGGATCCAAGCAAGAAGCAGTTCCGACTGGTCTTTGTTGAGCAACTTATGGAGCCATAAGTCAAGAAGAAACCGGCGCGGTAGGTTGGGAGGCAAACCTACCCTGCCACAGACGAGGTGTGCACATATGTCAAGACTGGCGGATCCTGTTGTCAAATTTCTCCTGGTTACGATGAACTCCCAAAAAGATCGCGGTCAAAGCCGAGCAGATCAAGCGTCAAAGCAAGCCTTCCTACTAGTCGGGAGAAGACCTATACCGAAGGAGCGCATCAGGTGTCCTCATGCGCTGCGTCACCACCGAGGAGGGGCAGCAATTCTGCATTTGATTCACTATCGGGCCTATGTCTGGCAACCATGCTGCATCCAGGACATTAGTCGGAAAGGCTACCCGCAGGGATTTTCTGGCCCACAGCAGTAACAGACGCCAAAAACGATTTGGTTCGTTCTACCGCAAGTGAGTTGCCGACTGAGGTGTTTGCTCTACCGATAGCAAGACTCAGAACAGAATCTCCCAGCCCAGGAACTCCAAAACTATTCCCCATTGTCCTGGCCTGCTCGATGCTGTGCAGAACCTTTATTTATGGGGCGGTGGCCTCGACTATACATATGGTGTTGGGCCTATCCTTTCTAGTGCAAGAAAAGCAATAGGAGGGATAACACATGAGCTTATTCGTCCGGTGATATATCATGTCACCAGTGGAAATTGTTAAGGCCGTAAACCGGTTGTCGCCAACTACATAAATAATCTCTCAACAGCGCGCATAAACATGACAGACAAGGACCTCCTCCGATGTGAGTAATACTAGAATACTATTACCGGTTCGGAAGTGCCCTACACCGCATCCTAATACACCGAACGGAAACACACGGTACTCAGTTCACGGGCGCGTATATACCAGAAAGACTTCTGCGAAAGACTTATCCAGCACGACTGCTAATTCCAATCAATATTCTGCCGCCATCTGCTACAAGCATACACCTCAGCTGGTACAGCAACGAAACAGGTTCTTCGGCAAGAGCTCGTAACGAAGCGCCAACGGCATACTGGTACTTAACATGGGTGGTTATCGAGAGGCTCAGGAAAAAATAATTCTGATCCCGATCTACAAACCATAATCGGGCCCTGTGTTGATTTTGGTAGGAATACAAAGAACTCCCAATCGCATATCTTGGACGACTGTCTTTGCTCAGAACCTACTGTTAACAGTAATTCATTTTCATCGAATAAGGCACCCACAAGTCCTTGTGTCTCATCCCCTTTCTTTTGATGACTACCGCTAAAGAAGCACGTCGCCCCCGATGAGGACTATCGCTCCGACAGAGTTACATGTGTCGGCTCTCAGCTGTTACAGTCCGGGCTCTTAACTCAGAACGGGCATGACTCACATAACACCAACAGTAGCTATGGTGATTGAGCTTCGTAGATCATCGAGTTGTAAGAAGTCAAGTATGGCGACAACACGCTCCCAACACCATGCGCAGTCTGGGGCAGGTATTCGCCAAGCCTACGCCGCTACCACATCGCAAGCTTGGTCCGTCGGGCCCGCGCCATATTGTTCTTGCCGTTCCGGGGGCACTCGTCTCTGCAGGAAATACAAACCACCAAAGAGGACAGGCCAGTTAACATATCCCCAATCTGGGTTAGGGATACCAATCTTATTTATAGCCGAGAAGGTCACTAAGCGGGAGCCCAGGCGACTACCGACTGAAGACCTCGCCCAACAGTGTCCTCGATAAATCTGTCAACATAATCAATGATTAGAAAATAAGCACTCACTTATCGTCCCACATTATCATGACCTGGAAGTTTATCCTCTAATTTCATGTGATACAGTTTGGACCCTCTGAATACTTCACTTTCCGTCTCTGCTTATATAATTCAAACTTTATGTAGTGATTGTGGGCCGCTCCATAGCGGGATGCTCGAGATATGAATAGTCAAGAAGTTTTCCGTCAGAATAAAACACATCGAGCTGGACCCTATCTTCAGGTACGTAGCTTGTAGCTATGACTGTCATGTATTGTTGCCCGATGTTACAGCTTCTTGACGTGGATTGAACGTTGTTCTATTTAGTTCTCTCACATGGAATACTAACTCAGGCAGCAAACAAACACAACAGGTCAACGATTACTTGCCGCAAGTATAATACGACCCAAGTGACGGACTAGATGGAGCAAGTTTCATGCGGCATATGCAGCACTAACTATTTAACATGTGTTGTTTTCACAGACAATTTTGATACAACAATACCGTTATGCTACATAAACATGTTGCGACCCTTCTACTCAAAACCCATTTGAGTCCTCGGAAGGCTAACTTATGGTATCAGCAGTCCAGTGTGGTCTGTCCCTACGTCTACGCCCGTGCAATCCAGACATCCATCGCATTCCTCCGTAACCCCTCGTTGGGACGTCGTCTCCTGTGGCAAGACCTTCCTCACATCGTGATGGCAACACTTCATAGCGCCCTTGGGTAATAAAGTACTTTATTCGTCATCGCCAGTCATCAATGTTGCTGTCGCGGCCACTGCCGGACAATAAAACAACGAATTCATAAGAACCTCAAGGTAACTGCAGTTACTTTTTAAGCACATACGGTGCTATCCCTCAAACGCACTCGTTCTCTTCTATCATGGAGAGGATCCCTCCTAGCCTAGCAACTAGCCCTCCACAGGCGTTTAATCTATGAGAGTTCAAGGAAGCTCCATTTTACGAGACCTGCCTATACTAGAGGTGTAGGCCTCCGTATGCGAACTCCACTGATCACTCTTATCAATTCCAACCATGTCGAAACTGTTGTAGAACATAACTATTGGGCCTGGACATGGCTCTCATGTTCCCAGTGCTCCACGACAAGTAAAACTTGTAGATTCTAGTGCTACATACGATCGAACCGACTAATGGATCTAGGCTAAGATTCACCCCTCATACGGTCAGCTGTGAGACTTACTTTCGGATCCGGCTCCCACCGCCCCCGGCCATGGTCTTTCCAGTTCGGCCCTGTTCCCTTACCGAGCTTTGACGACGGCCTCTTTCAGCTCGCCTTCTTCCATCAGCTCGAAGGTGTTGGGCTTGATCAGGATATGCAATATTCCCCCTTGGCCTTTGACCTTTCTCTTCAAGCTTCAGCCATCGCTGGCATTATATCCAAGACCTCCTTCAGCGTAAGGAATTCCCAATCTTGTTCGATCAGTTATACAACTTCTGCTTCATGGCCCCGATGAAACTCACGTCCACCGACCAATCAGCCACAGAGCTAACCGTGTTGCCCCAGAGGATCGTGACTAACACTGAGTGCTCTCCGTTCTGCGTGACACTCACTACGTTAAATCCCAACCAATTGTTACCTCTAACCATCGACGTATTCAGTCCTAGAGAAGATGCAGCGAAGAACGGCCTTCCGGCGACGTCCTTACCTCTAAATCTATTTCACCGAATTGCAACGAGGCCTCAAGTCTTCACATGCACACTAGACTGGTCGTGCGCCACTCCTTAACAGTCGAAGTCTTCGCCTCCCACACAATTGGTACGCCTTTAGTCGCTACACACACATAATCGTGCTGCTTCAACAATACAAGACGACCCGGAATATAAAGTGCACACAGAAATCCGAAGTCAACATATCCACAACACACATAAAAAACGGCTCCAACTCCGCAATAGTGGGAATCCGCGCCTGGGGCCAAGCCATTAATGCATCCGATCCAGGGATACTAGACCGTCATTTCTAGCTCCTCCAGGATTGTGATCCGCGGTCGACAAGCTGCTGCTCAGGCATAAGAGACAAAATCAGCTGGAGTCAGCATGTCAACAACGAAGATCCCAAGACTCGCCACAACCAATCATACCCCGACGCCGGAGCGACCCCTCGATAGCGGCGCGAAGCAAACTGTGAGGATCGATCACAATAGTCAGGCAACCTCGTCCATATATTATTGACCCCCGCCGAAGATATCCCTATGGCCTTCACACTTCTCGCTAGACGACCGCTCATCATTAGCCTACATGCTCTCCTATCACAGATGCACCATCCTCTTTGGAGATGTGCCCGTCAGGCGCGCAACGTTCCATCTGTGTAATGTCCACGGCCATCACTCCGTTGTTCGTGTAGCCTTGCCACCCTATCCAGACAGACAGTTGGTGGTCCTCGATATCTTATTGAAAGAGCGGCGGTCCTAGTTGTAAGGTACCCCGAACAATGACCCGAGCGACCTAACGACAACACACACTAACGCGACGAACCGATAGCTGTGCTCCTTTGTCCTCCACATGCCTACCAGTCACTCCCCCGACTGACAAGCCGAGCCTCTATCTTGGGGACTGAGCGATCGGTGACTAGGGCCTATTACTGTGACTCCGGCGCCGCCCACTCTGCGCCCTCACTTGTGTTTGGCAACGCTTCAGGGCTGGGCCCAGACTCTCAGTAATTGCCTCTTGGATCGCCAACCCAATGAAGTGAAGCGCTAACGTGTCGTCTCCCTGCGAAGTCCTGTGCGGCATGACCAACACGACAGGATCTTCCACAAGACCTCGAGGGAGGCTTCGAATAAAGACGGGCTTTCATAGGCGGATTTATGGCACCACTGGAGCAGCATGCGGGTGTGTGTGCAGACACTGTGACCCGCCCGTTGTTGGCCCTCGGCGGTAGAGCAGGCTCTTCAAGGCGAGCTGGTAAGTACGATTGGCTGCTCCTTAGATCTCATTTTAGAGATAATCGTCCTCCACTTTCTAATACCATGACAAAACATTGACTTCACCTTCGCCCCGACGAACCTCTTCGACAGTCAAATACCTCTTTCAAATTGATGTGTCTAGGCATACCATGTCCCAAAAGATTCAGATCATGGCTTCTGTCCGGAAGCAGTCACTACCTTCTCTGGAGAACTTCTCTTTTCCTTATTGGATTTTTCCGTCGCAGCCACAGTTCTCTGTCGCATGTGACCCATCAATGGCACCGATAAGCTTTATTCTTGTGTCGGCAGATTAGCAGAAAACCGGGCCCTCGAAGAACGTCACATCTAGCTGACGGGATAGAATATCAAGGCTTTCCGCCGACTAGATACAGCACAAGTCCCTCGGCCCCCAATCTTCCGTAATTAATAGTGGCTTGGGCGCCTCTGCCTCCATAACCCCTTAATAGAATTAACTACAGATCTGCTTAGTAGTCCTGGCTCTGAGTACCAAGGTCCCTATAAGCAGCAGCCGATCTGTCTAGGAAGAGCGTGACCGCCTAACATGTAGGCGCATCAATATCCCGTGCAGGTCTCAACGGAGACGTCGATCGACCTACAGGGCGTCCGCTCTTAAGTAAAGGTGAACTCGCTTTTAGTTGTGCCTTATCTTTCTAGGCGCTGACCCTCGCAACGGCGCACACATCAGCGTCAAGGTGGGCCCTCCCGTTATGCCGTCCAGTCTTGACTCTCGATTGCTGGCCTTTGCCTCCCTCTACTTCATCTGGAATATGTTCGGTTGTACGTCAGAATGCCGAGAAGGTAGCAAGCCTGACTACCATCGTGTCCGCGTTCTTCTTCGATACGCGACAGGCCGACAACGGGGCAGGCAGTCTTACAAGTCACAACTACTATATACATCCATCTTATATATTGCTCACTGCAACCAAGCAATACACTCACGCAGAATGGTCCTGAACTATTTCCACTCAGTTCACAGTTGCGAGTATCATCACAGAAGAAGTTAAAGGTTATTCCTCCTAGTACAAACGTTGCGCTTGCTGGTGTGCCTAGAATGAACTATACAGCCGCGACCCGGCGGTTATCATCTCGGTCACCGACCATCCCCTTCGGAGAGTAGCGAACAGCAGGGGCACGGTGCCACAAAATTTTGGAATTCCCGGTGACCACACGGTTATATCCCCCCAGAACTACGTTTTCTTTCAGGCTTTCAACCATCCCAATACGGGACTCCTTCCTCAGTCACATGGGCCGCCCTCCTGTTCGCCCTATTCTCTGTCTGGCAAATTGAACTCCCCGGAGTTGACTATGGAAGTTCTCTTTGATAAACCCGTTGCTTGTTCATGCCTATTAATAATGCCCACATCCATAGGCGTGCACTCTCAGCGCTGTTCCAGCGGCTGGGATGCGGCCGGGTCTAGAGAAGCGACGAGCCACCCAAAGTCCTGTCAGGCCAGCACTTCTGTGCAAAGGGTCATCAATCTTCAAACCAACCCAGCTTGATGTGGGCCTCGTCCATGCTTCAAAGGACAGCCCTCTGCCTGAACCAGGTGTTTGGTAAACCCACGCGAATACATGCGAGCAAGCCTTTGCCGGTAAATCGCGCGAAGAGGAAGCCAGAATCTTGCGCATAAGAAACCCATCCTTGTGCAGCCTTCAGAGAAGAGTTCAAGGGAGATCACAGATCAGTCCTCTTCCCATCGCCTCCGCAGCTTAAGACCAGCCCCCCCGTCAATTGAGTCTTATTCTTGAGGGTTGGGTATTGATGTGCAAAGATAGTCGGAAGAGGATAAAATGGGTCAACACCAAGAAGCACTCACCATTAAGAAGCTCAACAGAATATTCGGTACAGAGATATTGCGAAAAGACAAGAGTTGGGCGTTCGAAGCTGCAAACAACTCCAGGCCCGTAGAAGTCCAAGACGCCCCGGCAAGCACATCAGAAGATGGAAGGCACAACCCCCACATCTGAATAGAGGCATGCGAAACTACCGTTCTTCCACAGGTGCGTGGCATTCCTTCTCGCGGAGTGCCCGCGACTCACCTTAGTACGCGACCGACCAAGTCGAATACACCTCCCTCATGGCTGGGGCAACTTCAGATATCCTATCATCGTTCCCCCAGACCGCCTTCAGCTTCACCGAGCCCACAATCTGAAATCGGCAAACTTCTCCGGCGCACCACAAGATCCGAAGCTTTCGGCTAGGACTGGAGCTGTTGAGATTTGGAGGAAAGCAAAATCAGGGGTGAAAACAAACGAAGAGGCATGTGGAATCGCCGAGTTCGCGGTGGGGAATAGCAGTAGCAACCATAGCCCGGGAGAAGCGAAAAGTTCGGGCACGAAGGTGAGACGAAGCGATTGGTCAATTTGGAATGATGAAGGAATCTTTTGTCTCTCTCCCTGCTTTTAATAGAGCCGAGTGCTGACTAGATGGAGCTTGGGCCTACACCCGTCGCACTGGGCCCATCAAGATTATGAGTCCTACCAGTTACGCATTGCTCCATGCTGGGGCCGCCGCAAGTGAGTTGAAATTATATGACTCGGTGCTGACCAATACAGGAGCCGAGGAGGGTATTAAACAGATATGACGTCATGGAGCCCTTATGCTAAACATGTATGGTTGGGTATCTGTTTTATGCTCACAGTCCGAGGAGGTATTCTTATTACAAGGCATACGAAGCTGGTCTTCATTAAACATTGCGGGTAGTGACAAGTATCCTTTCTCGGGTTACACCTACCACGCCGTGGATAGTTCATAAGTGGTACTCGGCCTAATGGTAGCCATCTGCCATGAGCAACATTTACCTGCCGTACTGATGCGGAAGAGTCTAACTTTCGAAGATAGTGCACTACCTCGGGAAGAACTTATAATATCTCTTCCGCTGACATGATGCGGAGGAGTCTACACTTTGAGCGGGACGCCACCCGGAAAAGCACATAAACCCCTTTTTTCCAGCTGAACATACCGCTGAAGAGTCCCATATACGCAGAGCATCCCCGACTCGGAAGACTATAAACACATTTCCGACTGACATGAAGTACGAAGACGTCCTACATACGTAGTTCACCTACTCAGGTACAGACATAAAGTTTATTCCGTTGACAAATGATACCGAAGCGTCCATATACAGTATAATCTCCTCGGGAAAGACTTCCAGGTTAAAGATCTTGACTTTAATGATTAATTGTCTTCACAATAAGCACAA